>CM062297.1:367478563-368033514 GCA_031216915.1 Pictodentalium vernedei | reverse complement strand
TCTTTTAGATACATTCAAAGCTTTGTTGTTCTGAACTTTTGAACTGTCAGTGTAATAATCAAGACCCGACGTCAGTTGTGAACTGCGACCAGTCTTAATTATTACACTGACAGTTCAAAAGTTCAGAATATCAAAGCTTTGAATGTACCTAAAAGACAAATGCTTCTGATGGCTTCTTGAGGTTTAATATCAACGTTCTTGATCTTTTTACCTTAAAATTTAGAAACAATAGATTTTTCATGAAATTTTTTTTTTAATAATTAAATGTCTAAAACGGGGTAAAATGTACCGATTCTTCGACAAAGAAAAATACTAATCAATTTCGGCATGACCAATCGACAATCGATTAATCGTGCGTGACAGCCCTAGTCCTGTTTGCAGCATCCATGTCCAGAAGCTGATATTCTCCATTCAAACTAAACTGGATGGCAAAAGGCCATAAAATAATATTTTGCTGTGGTGTATGTTTTTAAGGATGTACCACACCAAAAAATTATTTTATGGGCTCACCAACAAAGTTTGGACAAATCACTACTGAATATGGTGTACATTTTGCCATTTTAAGATTTGGTATTCCACCTGTTCAATAAACATTCACATGTAACTGAAAAGTACTAGAAAATGTTTGTCATTCAGTCCTGGAAAAGTACTTGAAATTTTTATGTTTAGTGCTGTATAAGTTTGGAAGTTTAATTTACTCTGGCAAATTGTGTGCAAACCATGGAATATTCAATAAAAATGTAGTCATCAATTAATGTTTTACTTTGATGTGTAGAGTTGTGCATCCTGCAGGTGTCAGATGACATCATTTGTATATTAGGTAGTCGATTTAGTACCAGAGGCAATTTTTAAACTGGTTTGAAAATGTTTTGTAAAAAAAAAGTAACCTTACCTAACCTGCAGTTGCCCTAAAAGTATCAGGCGTTTGCCTTAAAAACAGCCAAAAATTTTTAAACGCCCATACTTACCTTGGATTTGCCCTGCAGATACCATTCCCTTACCTTGAAAATTGCCAAGTGCCATGGAAAAACTCATAATTCTTTATTACTTCTTCAAAAGTAGAGCATCTGTGATCTGTTTAATCCTCAGAGGAATAACACTGTTCACTTAATTTCATTGCAAAAGATAAGAACAGGTGCTTCAGGCAACCAACCTTTGGGGTAAGTCATATCCTAGGTGCCTTGTTAGTTGTTTCTAGGTATTGCTTAGCTGCTGTTATAGGCAACCAAGACTTAAGTAGAAGCAACTGCAAAGCCACAGATGTTTACTATAAAAAGTTTAGGAAATAAAAGTTAAGCATTATTTCATTTCTGTGTAATCCATGGGTATACCAAGTTCATTAGGGGCTTGTCAATAAAGGGAGGGCATTTGGGGGTTTATTAGCTCCCAAGCCTGAAAAAAAACCAAGAAGAATGTTACTAAGGTAACACATGCCGCCCCCCCCCCCCCCCCTGCATATGCGACGGAAACTATTATATGCGACACACCTTCTCACTGTCCTTAACATTTGTAAAAAGTTTAACAATTGTACTATGATTCGTTTCTGAAGGGACAAACCCAGCTATGGTGTGTGACACATCCTCCCATGGTCTTTTATAATTGTGTGAAGTTTGATGACTGTGGCACTAACAGTTTTCGAGTTATTGGCTTGGACACACTGACACACACACGGACAGACACATGCACACTTCAATCACTATATGCCACCCGACTTAAGTCGGGGGGCATAAAAACAACAAATATTTGGAAACACACAGGTAGCAGTTGGAAAATACTCCCTTGAGGTGATGGAGGGGAAAATGATTTTATTTGGTAAAAGAGTGTGATGTTTGGTGGAGGGGGTTGAACAGTTCTTTTTTCAGAGGCAATCGGCGCTCCCCTCCCTCACCAGAAAAACCAAGCAAGACCCTCAATCCATGCCCCTGAGTTCCTTGGATTTCCATTGTCAATGGCCATGGAAAACCATGGAAAGCCAGTCTTCTTGCATGGTATGTATTTCCAGGGTCACCTCTTTAAATTTTCCATGGAATCCATGGACCCAAACCATGGAATTTGTCCGAATACTCCATGGTAAAAATCCATGGACGAGCAGGGAATTTTATGATCAGCTTTTTCCATGGATGTAGTCAGAACTACCATGGACAAGCATGGAATTTTAGGTTCAGCATTTTCCATGGATGTTGTCTGAAGTTCCATGGACAGAAACCATGGAATTTGTCCGAATACTCCGTGGAGAAAATCCATGGAAAAGCCTGGAATCTTATATTCAGTCTTTTCCATGGAACTGACTGGACTTCCATGGACAGAAACCATGGAATTTGTCCGAATACTCCGTGGAGAAAATCCATGGAAAACCATGGAATCTTATATTCAGTCTTTTCCATGGAAGTGACTAGACTTCCATGGACAGAAACCATGGAATTTGTCCGAATACTCCGTGGTAAAAGTCCTTGGAAAACCATGGAATATAAGGCACAAACTTTTTCATGGAAACTATCTGAACTTTCCATGGTTTTCATTTTTCCTTGGTCAAAGAGGACCACGGAAAGTTGTCCGAATACTCCGTGGAGTTAATTTCCAAGGAATTCCATGCAATTTTCCGTGCAATCCACGGACATTTTAAATGCAGGGTATAAACCAGTATGTGAAAGCGCTGTAGTCTGCAGAGGATGTTGTAGAGCTTTCAGTAATGAAATCCATTGATGGCAAAGATCCGGTTTCTGTGGGAAAATGTTTGTTAACACTGTTTGTACCTGCTAGGCTCCTATAAATGACTCCGGAATCCTCCGTTATATACTACAGGCAGTTTTACGGTGGAGAAACCGGAGATGCTGGAGAGAACCAATGGGCAGCGGCAAGCAACTGTCAGACTCCCCAACTTACTAACTCGGCACAAGCAGAGTTAGCAGCAGTTGAAAACAAGTGCACCATCCAAGTGCAGTATACCTTATAGTACACAGTGCCGTCATTCGCAAGTGCATTGTTATAAGGCGTACTGTACTGAACGTTGGTGGTACACATATCTTCAAGCTTTTGTAAGCCCTGTTGTGCATGCCTTTCGTGAGAGTGGGTATTTTAGTGATGTAAAAGTTGAACAGAATATTTAAAGGATACGCATTACAAAACTATATATTTTTTCAAGATTCTTTAGTTTCAGATATTACATGAACATAATGCTATTGTAGTCGGTAGACCTACAAATAGTATGAACTTATCAAACTTGTGTGGGAGAACTACAGGCAAACTATCGGCTTTGTGGGAACCAGTGCTCATATTAAAAAAACTTGTGCTGTCCGATGAGATCGAGTCTAAGCGACGACCGGCGCAATTCTATGGAGATTCCTCGTTGAAAGACTAGTACTGTCCGGCAGGTCTCTTGACTTAAATCGGTTTGGGGGAGGAGGGGGGGGAGGCATGCAAGCACAAGAATACACAGTCCACTCTACGAGATCCTTCTCAGCAAATAAACTTGCCCGGTGTTACAGAGGGTTCTATCTGCACCAGGTGAAGTATTGAAGCCCAAGATATTCATGCCGACACCAAATATTTGTTAAAAACAGGTTTTGACTCACCATTTTCACACAGGTAACAAACAATTTTAGAAGCGGTTGTCAGATGCCAGAATGATAAAAATGCATTCTAAGAGTGTCCTATTTCAAAACTTTTCTATGGGAGCATGCCCAAATACCCCACTAGCATGGCCAACAATTGGTGTTGGCCACCTGTTACTTTGCGGCAGAAACCTGTGATACCCCCCCCCCCCCTCCCAACACACACACATACTTTGAACTTTTTAATTGCTCCACGGCCCTTGCCGGGTGTATTCAAGTAACATCGGTTTGGGCAATTTAAAACAATACGACGCCATGCCTTTGATTCGTAATAAATTTGAATCACAAAGAAGAAAATGACAATATTCACCAGTCCTCTGAATTGGCTGTGACATTAAATTCTGGCAATGCCGTCGCAATTGCCACCGTCATCAAGTTCAATGCGGGCAGAGGGGGGTGGGGACGGGGCTGGAGTCATCTGTTCATAAAAAATAATAGATTCTCAGTGTTGTACTTCGATTTCAAATCTTGTACTTTCTGGTCTTTGTTCTGGTCTGGTGTTAGGAAATCTCTCTGTCGATTTGAATAATGAGTTCTTCTCTGTCATAAATGCATATAATTAGATCCGAATGGCAGCATGTCGCAATGTGAAAGGCACAAATTCTGTCATTACACTGTGTTGAACAATGCACAGGCTTCTAACCACATGAAGTGAATGACAATGCGTTTTTGAAACAGAAGGCTTTGACAAGGGAATGAAATTGTACTTTTGAATTGAACTAGGCCCTATCGATGCTCATGATATTCCTAATAACTTTATACATCGCTTCTGCAAAAACCAACATCAAATATTTGGTAAAAACGTGTTCTGACTCACCACTTTCACAAAGGAAGCGGTCTTGGTGTACCTGAATGCTAAAAATGCCTTTCTGTCCTTTTTCAAATTTTCTCTAGGGGAGGAATCCCACTATCATTAATGTTGGCAGCTCGCGGTTGAAACCTGTGCCCCCCCCCCCCCTCCCGCCCGACACAAACACATTCAAATTGCTCTGCACCCCCTGTGGAGTGTATTTAAGTCAGTAAGAGGTAATTGACGGCCAATACACATTTTTTATTCAAAATAAATTTGAATCACAAAGAACGTGACAATATTCAGCCAAAATCTAATTTGGCTGTGACATTTGGCAATACCGTCGGAATTGCCACCGTCATCAAATTTAATGAGGGCGGGGGAGGGGATGAGTAAGTGGAGTCATATGCCCATAAAAATAACAGACTCTCAGTGTTCTACTTTTGATTTCAGTTTAGAATATAAAATACCATGTAACATTATTATGTACAGCGTTCATGATGCTGAGGTCGCCGGGTGCAAAATGATCAACGTTTTTGCTTGGACGCCAGAATCTGTAGAGTCCAACTAATGGGTATTTGTGTTGGGTGGGGGTTGGGCAGTCGCGTCGGATAGTTTTATGGGTGGAGGAAGAGCCACAGCATCCAAATTCTGAATAACGGCCACTTTAACTCGTCTCGTAATACAGTTTTGTCAGGTCAAACTGGCGATCGAAAGAAAAAAGTTAGGTTTTTGATAAAAAATTTTCAGGTAAAGAAAACAATTTTTTCGTCTCAAAATTTATCAAAAACCAAAAAAAAAATTCCGATTTTTGTTCAAAATTTTCCAAGTCCGAACCAGAGTGGTAGTTCTCCAGCCATCAGAAGCCAAGTGGAATAGAACCCTATTCCCATGGGATGGGGAAAGGTTTAAAGAGACTGTGAATGTTGCCATTTCAATCACGGAAGCCTTATACGCGTCAAGAACGCCGAGTATTCTCATGCCAAAAAGAGGGTGTACAGACCATTGAGAGGCCTAGAGTGTACATTTGGCGACCGCCCGAAGCCAAATGCAACAAGATTGTGCTTCCACATTACGGGGAATCTTTTTACCTATATACGTGCTGCACATTTTCAATCACCACAGCTTTTAACCCCCTGCGGTAGTAAAGTATAATCAGGTCGTAGTACCAGTCCGAAGACTGGACCAAAAACTTCCAGGTAAAAAAATTTTTTTTTTCATCTCAAAATTGACCAAAACGCAAAGAAAACCGAAAAATAAAATTCTGACTTTTGTCAAAATTTTTCAAGACCGAACCAGAGTGGTAGTTCTCCAGCCATCAGAAGCCAAGTGGGATAAAACCCTATTCCCATGGGATGGGGAAAGGTTTAAAGAGACCGTGAATGTTGCCATTTCAATCACGGAAACCTTATACTAGTCAAGAACGCCGAATAGTATCATGCCAAAAAGAGGGTGTACGGGCCATTGAGAGGCCAAGAGTGTACATTTGGTGACGCCCGAAGCCAAATGCAATAAGATTGTGCTTCCACACTACGGGGAACCTTTTTAGCTATATACGTGCTACACATTTTCAATCACCACAGCTTTTAACCCACTCCGGTAGTAAAGTATAATCAGGTCGTAGTACCAGTCCGAAGACCCGACCAAAAACTTCCAGGTAAAAAAAAAAAATTTTTCTGTCTCAAAATTGACCAAAATGCATAGGAAACCGAAAAAATATTCTGATTTTTGTTCAAAATTTTCCACGTCCGAACCGGAGTGGTAGTTCACCAGCCATCAGAAGCCAAATGAAATAAAACCCTGTTCCCCTGGGGTGGGGAATGGTTTAAAGAGATCGTGAATGTTGCCATTTCAATCATGGAAACCTTATACTAGTCAAGAACGCTGAGTATTATCATGCCAAAGAGATGGTGTACAGACCATTGAGAGGCCGAGAGTGTACATTTGGCGACCACCCGAAGCCAAACGCAATAAAACTGTGCTTCCAAACTACAGGGAATCTTTTTACCTATATATGTGCTACACATTGTCAATCACCGCCGCTTTTAACCCACTCCTGTAGTACAGTATAATCAGGTCGAATTACCAGTCCAAAGACCAATTTTTTCGTTTTTTGGTTGTGGAGTCCGAACCGAAATGTTTTAGGAGGAAAAATTTGGGGGGGGGGGGGGTTGTGCTAATGACTGATACAAATCACACAAAAAATCGAATTTTTTGTGTGGATTTTTTGGCCATTTCAGGCATTTTAGAGGACGTTTCGGCTCCAAAAGAGGGTCATAGGATAATTTAGCCCGGAACGGTTTAGCGACACAGGCATATACTTTGGGATGCTCTACGCGTTCCCCAAGTTTAAAAAAAATCGTAAAGTTTTTTTCGGAGATTTAGTGATTATAAAAGGGTTGGAAAAAAAATAATAATAGTAAATAAAAAAAATAAGAATCCGAAGAAAAACAAATGTATTTTCCTTTTTCAAAGGAAAATCCAAAATAAGAATTTGAAGAATAACACACATTTGTGTTATTTTCCTTTTTCAAAGGAAAATCCAAATTAATGGACACTGCGTCACATAGTATTAACTGGTAGTCAAGTGCAGTACAGTGGTGCTCTTAAAAGGGTTATGTCCGACCATTGAGAAGTTGACTTTTCCGATCGCAGTTAGCAGACAACTCCCCAGTCAGGGAATTGCTAACTCTTTAGGGGTAAAATCAATCAGACTGAACATTTCTTACGACTGACGTTAATTAACGCGTTGAGAAATTTTAACGATGTTAAAATATTTTAACATGTTAACGTTTTGAAATGTTAACTCCTTCCAGCCCTGCTTGGCTGTTCATTGTTTTCCTTTCTGAAATTCTTTCTGAAAATTACTATTGACACAAACCTCTTTGATATTGGGCATTTTCATATCAGTCGTACATGAGTAAGGAAGATTAATTGTGTCGATAGGGTTTGTGGTAGATTGGTGAATTTGTACAATCATTTTAGTGTCACAAAATGCGAGAAAATACTTCAAAATAGTCCAAAAGTATGTATAGATAAAATGTGCCTATGTTCCTCAAAAGGAGTTCATGTGAGTGGGGAGGGAGGAAGTGGTTGTATTATCATAGGAAGGAATAGCCTGTAACACTTGCACACGTTGTTTTCTACAGGAAGAAATGAAATTGTTGTCTTCATTTTTGTCAATTTTACATGGATTTGTTATTTGTTGTAAAATTTTTTTAAAAAATAGCGTCTGATAACATCATTTCTTGTTTGGAACAAAATTGGAAAGTTTAAATGATACTTTTATTCGACATTTTCATTACTTACAAAATATCTACATGTATTTAACTACCCAGTCACACTTGGAGATACATTCACTAAATACGACAAATCTAAATGCCAGTGAATTGTTCATTACTCTTTAATCCCTTTCATGTAATTGCGTGGAAGAGATTATTTTCTCAACATACAAACTCTAGTTGTTATTGACAGCAAATGCAGATTTCACACTGTTTTTACATGAAAAAATATGTCTCACGAATGTTACGTTAATGTTACGTTTATTCATTACACATGGTGGATGTGAGACAGTATCATGTACATCCGTGAAAAAGTGACAACCCACAGTGACTGTACTGTAGTTATAGAGTTGTGCCTTACCCTCATTGTACAAAACTGGTCAGGAAAGTAGACTTCAAGGAGTACAAAGAGTTATGTTTTGCTTTGTTCAGATTTCTAGAGCACTCTTTGGAAATACTGTTATTGTTAGAGCTGAAATAGTTAAGGGGTTTTCTTGAGCGATTAATCATGTGGATTGTTACGGTATGGAAATATTATTGATATTGGAAACAGAAAGAAAGCTGAGAATCAGCAACAATAACTATGAATTTAACTATTCTGAAATTTAATTAAAAAAAATTAATATAAAAAAAAAAATGATACAAAGATCTTTTACACTAATTGAGTTACAGAAAATAAAAACAATGGTACTTATCATTTATAGAATTAGTCCAAGGTACAGTTTGACAGAATCCAGTAATCCAGTGGTGAAGTATCTTCTGAAGAAAGTTACCAGCTGGTAGATGTAGTATTAAATCCAAGAATGTCTCTTCAGAAACAGTATCCCGTAAATTTGTAATAAAATTTTCACTTAGAAATTTCAGCAGTCTCCAATAAAATATACCAAAATGCTCCACAAAATTTAAATGGAGTAAAAATCCAAGACGTATTGGCGCCACAGGTAATTTCCAAATAATCAGTAGAATCCTGGCTTTTCACAAAATATTATTCTGTTTCACAGAAAGTATAAATTCTCATTTTCAAGACGAACAAATTCTCTTCAAAATTCTCTTTTGGAATCAATCTTCCAAATTCACAAAGAAGCACTGCTTCTATAATAAATGCACTGTCCTAGAACAATGATAATCTCCAATGGAAACAACTGCTGTGTTTTAACTGAAGTGAGTTTCTGAAATGGCTTTCTAAAAATGAGTTTTTGAATTCTGTTGACAAACCTTTATATAGTAACCAGATAGAATGTCCTAGAAGATGAAATGTCTACAATGTTCTATCAGTTTCTATCAGTTTCCAGGTGATTCTGTCACAATCCAAGTAAACAAGGTCCCTGACCTACTTAAACAATCAACAGCTATATGTACAATAATTGTAGATCAGTGTAACAAAGATGTAAACAAGGTCACTGAGTGCAAATGAGTGAGACCAGTCAGAAAATGCACTAATAAAAAATATCTTTCTCATGTAATTATCTACTAAGGATATATCAGTCTCAATATAATATGGGGGCTATAACACACCCCACCTTAAAAGAAAAAGTTTGAAGGTACTGAAAACTTTTTATATAATTTTAGCAGTCTCTGACTGGTTTACAATACACACACACCATAATCTTCACAATTTTTTTTTTTTTTAAATAAACATATATAAACTTGAAGTGAATAGGGACCGATCATATCATTTTAAATTAGGATATTCTGGAAAGAGCATCAGCTACAACATTATCTCTTCCCGAAATATGCCTAATCTCTAAATTATGTTCTTGAAGGTCTAAACTCCAGCGCAATAATCTTTGATTCTTGTTTTTCATTTTATTGTTAAAAGTTAAGGGGTTATGATCGGTGTAAACTGTAATTGGGCATTGGGTGGTTCCTAAATACACATCAAAATGGGTTAATGCCAAAATTAGAGCCAAAGTTTCTTTTTCTACTGTAGAGTAATTCTTTTGATGTTTGAGAAATTTTCTGGAGAAATAACATACAGGGTGATCAATACCTTGGGAATCTTCCTGGGCAATATACCCACCTGCTCCATCGCCACTTGCATCTATAAATAATTTGAAGGGCTTTTCATAATTGGGACTGGCCAGGACAGGGGAATTATTTAATAACGTTTTTATTCTGTTAAAGGATTTCTGGCACTCCTCAGTCCAAACAAACCTAACCCTTTTGCTCAATAAACTGGTCAAAGGGGAGACATTATCTGAGAAATTTAAACAAAATTTTCTATAATATCCAGCCATGCCTAAGAATCTCATGAGCTCTTTTTTCGAGCTTGGTCCTGGAAAATTTACAATGGCATCAACTTTTGCCACAATCGGCCTCACCTGCCCCTGACCCACAACATTACCTAAATAATTTACAGTTGCTTTGCCAAATTCTGATTTTACCAAGTTAATAGTTAGGTTGGCTTGGGTCACTTTGTCAAAAAATTCTCGAATATGCTTTAGATGATCAGCCCAATTTGTATCTGCGTGTATAATAACATCATCAATATAAGCTTCACTGTGATCTAGGTCTGCAATTAAGTGGTTAACCATGCGCTGGAACGTTGCCGGAGAATTTTTCATGCCAAAAGGGGTAACTTTATATTGATACAATCCAAATGGTGTAACAAAAGCAGATATTTCTTTTGCTTTTTCTGTTAAAGGGACTTGCCAATAACCCTTTAACAAGTCAAATTTTGTCACAAATTTAGCATGGCCAAGTTTGTCAATGCAGTCATCAATTCTTGGAATTGGATAATTGTCTGTTTTGGTGAGGCTGTTCACTTTTCGGTAATCCGTATAAAATCGGTAACTCCCATTAGGTTTTGGGACAAGTATACAGGGCGAACTCCAGTTGCTATGGCTAGCTTCTATGATATCATTGTCCATCATATACTGTATTTCCTTTCGCATGATCTCAGCTTTGAAAGGGTTCAATCTATATGGATGCTGTTTGATGGGATTTGCCTCTCCTACATCAACATCATGAAAAATAACGAATGTCCTACTAGGCACATCTGGAAATAAGTGTTGATATTTGAAAATTAAATCAACTAAATCGTTTCTTTGGTCAGGCAGTAAATAATCTATTTTATTTTGTCGATCTCTCAAGACATCTGAGTTCTGTAACTTTAGAGGTACATTTTCACTGCCTTCATGAACATCCTCCATAGGATTTTCCAGCTCATCCATGTGGGTGACTTGAGACTGGTAGAGAGTTTGGTCCTCTCTCATAATATGTTTTCAACATATTTATATGGCACAGCTGAGTATTTTTGAGTCTATCGGGAGTCTCCACAACATAATCAGTATCACTGATCTTGTGCTTAACAATATAAGGGCCTGAATATCTTGCTTGTAAAGCATTGCCCTTTAAATGGAAATACTAGCACCTTGTCCCCAGGTTTAAAGGTGCGAAATTTTGCCTTTTTATCATACCAGGTCTTCATATGACTCTGGGCTTTCTGTAAATGTTTATTTGCCATTTCTCTGGCCTGGTGCAATTTTTCCTTAAAAGTGGACAAATAGTCCAGAAGAGAAATTTCAGGTGGCTCTTCCTCGAGCCATTTCTCCTTCAAAGCAGTGAGTGGACCCCTCTCTGAGTGTCCAAACACTAATTCAAAAGGGCTGAACCCCAGAGATTCCTGTACAGTCTCACGGACTGCAAATAAGAGGATATGTTCTCCTTCATCCCAATCCTTCTCATTATCCTCCCCATAGGCCTTTATCATGGTCTTCAGTGTTTGATGGAAGCGTTCAATGAGCTCCTTGACTTTGGGGATGGTAGGCACTTGATGTGTTCTGCTTAATTTTGAGCTCATACATCACCTGCTGAAAAATGTTTGACATAAAATTTGAGCCTTGGTCTGATTGCACTGACCTGGGTAGACCGAAAGTCGTGAAAAATTTTATCAAGGCCTTAACTATAGTCTTAGTTTTAATATTTCTTAGAGGTATAGCCTCAGGAAAGCGTGTAGAAGCAGACATGATGGTAAGAAGATATTCATTTCCAGATCCTGTTCTAGGCAATGGGCCAACACAATCAATAATAATTCTACTAAATGGCTCCTCAAAAGCAGGGATTGGTTGAAGGGGAGCAGGAGGAATATTCTGATTGGGTTTTCCTACAATTTGACAGGTGTGGCAGGTTTTACAAAATTCGACAACATCCTGTCGAAGCTTGGGCCAGTAAAAACACTGTTGAATACGAGAGTAGGTTTTCCTAACTCCCAAATGTCCAGCCATTGGATTTTCATGAGCCAGGCTTATTATTTCATTCCGGTATTTAGTGGGGACAACTATTTGATAAATAACCTCCCAATCACTATTGGAGGGTACTTCTGGTGGTCGCCATTTCCCCATGAGTACATCAGATTTTTTAAAATAACAGACAGGGTAGTTTTGGGCTTCTGCCTCTGTTAGAGCCCTTTCACGTGGCTCGGCAAGGTCAGGATCACTTTCCTGTTCCTGAATTAAAGATGTCCGGGAAATGACATTCAAGGAGGTCCCCCTACCACTCTCAGGTGTAGTGGCCTCTTTACAATCTCTGGAGGAGTCATCACACTGACTCAAAAATGTCTGAGACAAATCAATGTTTTCAGAATCCGTAATTCTGTAACTGTTCTTATTCTCAGCTTTGCTGTTCAAATCAACACAATTGAGGTTGTTATCAACCTCAGCTTTCTTTGCCATGGACCGAGTCACAGCACATGCTGGAAAAGCAAAAGGAAAACATTCCTTCAAATTAATAATACTTTCATCTGTGCTCGGCTTATCCACCACTTGAGGTTCTACAGTGACTTTGTCACCAGCTAAGTCATTTCCCAATAATAAAGAAATACCTTTTACAGGTAGAGTAGGTCTGATTCCTACTGTCACAGTCCCATTTACTAAACTACTTTTTAAATTTATTTTATGAAGTGGAACATTTAAAGAATTTGACTCAATACCCGATATTAGAACTTGTGCCCCCGTAGCACTTTCTTCAGAAAATGGCAAAATGCCTTCTAACATTAAAGACTGAGTAGCCCCTGTGTCTCCCAGTATTTTTATTGGTAAGGAACAGTGCTTATCCCCCTCAAGGGAAACAAAGCCTTCAGAAATAAATGGCTTATAATTTTCTAAAGCATCTTTCTTTATTACATAATTTTCAGGGCATGGAGCACATGCTAGTGCATTCTGTGAAGTAGAGGACTCATTTTTCCTTTTTAACAGCCAGCAATCAGATAATAAATGACCTGGTTTCTTACAATAATTACAAGTTTTAGTTGAACTGTTGGGTCGTAATGGTGTAGGGCTGGCATTAGGTGACTTATTCTCATTAGGCTTCCTATTAAATTTGGGTGGTGAAAAGTTTGGAGGATTGGAAGGATGATTGGAAGGATGAGATTTATCTGAAGTTGGTCTTGGTCCGCTTTGGAAAGAATTCTTGTGAAGCCAAAAATTATGACTCATTTTATGAGTTAAGGCATAGTCATCTGCTAGTACTGCTGCTCTGTTCAAAGTGTCAACTTCTTGTTCATCCAGGTGGGCCTTTATATCTGAATGTATCTTTCCTTTGAACTCTTCAATTAGCATCATTTCTTTTAATTTAGAGAAATCTTTCCCTATTTCTTTTGAATGGCACCACATGTCAAATAAATTTTGCGTCTCTCTGGCAAATTCCACATGAGTTTGATTTGCGTTTTTATAATAATTTCTGAATTTCTGTCTGTAGGCCTCTGGAACAAGCTCATATGCCTTAAGTATAGCCTCTTTAACAGTGTCATAATTATTGCTTTGCTCCGAAGGTAGAGCAGAATAGATTTCTTGGGCCTTCCCTTTCAAACACTTTGCAATAGCAAAGTCCAGACATCCCTTGGCCACTCTAAACTTGTTGCCGCTTTTTCAAAATGTAAAAAATATTTATCAACTTCTTTTTCTTGAAAGGGGGGAACTAGCCTAACATGTTTAGTTGCATCAAATCTACTTGTGGAAATTACATTTGAGCCTTGACGTTGAGATTCTTATTCTTTTATTTTTATTTCCTTTTGGGCCTGAATTTCAATTTCCCTTAAATGCATTTCCTTTTGAGCCTGAATTTGTTCCATTTCCTTTTGAGCCTGAATTTGTTCCATTTCTTTTTGAGCTTCTAATTCTTTTAATTTTAATTCCCTTTCCACTTTTTCTTTTTGAGCCTGAATTTCAATTTCCCTCATTTTTTGTTGCATTTCTAACTTTTTTAATTCCAATTCTAACTTTTTGAGTTCAAGGGCATCTGTGGGTTGTGGTTCAGAGGGGAGAGTTTCAGACTGACGCAAAAGGCCTTCCTCCATATAATGATTAACAATGAGCTGTTTAAGTTTATGTTTGTTCAGACCAGGGGTGGCAGGTAATTTTAGATACTGAGCAAGTTGAAATAAATCCTCCTTCTTAAGAGATTCTAAAAGGGCCAAACTAGGAGATCTTTCAAATTCAGATATAAATTCTGTCACAATAAATACCATGATGAAAAGGTTTGCTGGTTCTCAGAATATAAATAATAATACTGAAATTTTCTAAGAAAATTTAAATGTTTTGAAAGTGAGCCAAAATAATAATTGCAATTAGCAATTTTCTCGTTATCTAATATTCAATCTCGGCAACGAACCCCTTAATTTCTGTTACGGTATGGAAATATTATTGATATTGGTAACAGAAAGAAATCTGAGAATCAGCAACAATAACTATGAATGTAACTATTCTGAAATTTAATTAAAAAAAATTAATATAAAAAAAAAATGATACAAAGATCTTTTAAAACAATGGTACTTATCAATTATAGAATTAGTCCAAAGTACAGTTTGACAGAATCCAGTAATCCAGTGGTGAAGTATCTTCTGAAGAGAGTTACCAGCTGGTAGATGTAGTATTAAATCCAAGAATGTCTCTTCAGAAACAGTATCGCGTAGATTGTAATAAAATGTTCACTTAGAAATTTCAGCAGTCTCCAATAAAATATAATAAAATTCTCCGCAAAATTTAAATGAGAGTAAAAATCCAAGAAGTGTTGGTGCCACAGGTAATTTCCAAACAATCCAGTAGAATCCTGGCTTTTCACAAAATATTATTATTCTGTTTCACAGAAAGTATAAATTCTCTTTTCCAAGACGAACAAATTCTCTTCAAAAATTCTCTTTTGGAATCAGTCTTCCAAATTCACAAAGAAGCACTGCCTCTATAATAAATGCACTGTTCTGAAACAATAATAATCTCCAATGGAAACAACTGAAGTGAGTCTTTCTGAAATGGCTTTCTAAAAATGAGTTACTGAACCCTGTTGACAAACCTTTATATAGTAACCAGATAGAATGTTCCAGAAGATGAAAATTCTTCAAAATTCTAACAGTTTCTAGGGGATTCTGTTAAAGTTCAAGTAAACAAGGTCATTGAGTGCAAATGAGAGAGACCAGTCAGAAAATGCAGAAATAAAAAATATCTTTCTCATATAATTATCTACTAAAGATATATCAATCTCAATATAATATGGTGGCTATAACACACCCCGCCTTAAAAGAAAAAGTTTGAAGGTACTGAAAACTTTTTATATAATTTTAATATAAATAATATAAAAAAAAATGATACAAAGATCTTTTAAAAGAATGGTACTTATCAATTATAGAATTAGTCTAAAGTACAGTTTGACAGAATCCAGTAATCCAGTGGTGAAGTATCTTCTGAAGAAAGTTACCAGCTGGTAGATGTAGTATTAAATCCAAGAATGTCTCTTCAGAAACAGTATCGCGTAGATTGTAATAAAATGTTCACTTAGAAATTTCAGCAGTCTCCAATAAAATATAATAAAATGCTCTGCAAAATTCAAATGGAGTAAAAATCCACGAAGTATTGGTGCCACAGGTAATTTTCAAATAATCCAGTAGAATCCTGGCTTTTCACAAAATATTATTCTGTTTCACAGAAAGTAAAATTCTCTTTTTCAAGACGAACAAATTCTCTTCAAAATTCTCTATTGGAATCAATCTTCCAAATTCACAAAGAAGCACTGCTTCTATAATAAATGCACTGTCCTAGAACAATAATAATCTCCAATGGAAACAACTGCTGTGTTTTAACTGAAGTGAGTCTTTCTGAAATGGCTTTCTAAAAATGAGTTTTTGAATTCTGTTGACAAACCTTTATATAGTAACCAGATAGAATGTCATAGAAGATGAAATGTCTACAATGTTCTATCAGTTTCTATTAGTTTCCAGGTGATTCTGTCACAATCCAAGTAAACAAGGTCCCTGACCTACTTAAACAATCAACAGCTATATGTACAATAATTGTAGATCAGTGTAACAAAGATGTAAACAAGGTCACTGAGTGCAAATGAGTGAGACCAGTCAGAAAATGCACTAATAAAAAATATCTTTCTCATATAATTATCTACTAAGGATATATCAATCTCAATATCATATGGGGGCTATAACATGGATTAATCTTGGTTAACTGATTAATCACTTGTTCAAATAGATATCTGAATAATTGCCATTCCTTTGATAATTTACAGCATGAACCCTTTACCCAACGTAACAAACAAAACTGACTAGGCCTATATACAAAAATCTCCATTCAAATTTATTATGTTTCCAATTTTTGTCTCAGAAACATAGCTTATGACACCTCGTTGGAACAAGCTTGTTGAGCTCGTTCCAATGAGGGGTCAAAAGCTATATTTTTTAAACAAAATTGAAAATTTTTAGAAATTCATCGATTTATTTTGCAAGTATCGTCTGCTACCCGCAATGGGTAAAGAGTTAAGGATGACCATTTCCAGCTACTGATAGAGTATAATGATCATGCAAGTAAACAAGTATGTCATCAAGTAACTTGCATACTTTACTCTGTCTCATATAATTGATGTGAGTCAGTGTGACAAAAATTTGACTGTTTTGGAGCAAGTTTGTTCCTTCGTTAACCCATATAATACAGTAGTTCAAAAGTAACGGTTAATCGATCAATTACTTTTGCGGGCGGGCGAGGGTAAACAATTGGTTTCCAGACGATAACTTGATAATAGTGTGACCCACATTATGAAACTTCATAGGTTGGTTGGCCTCAGTGAGCGGAAGAACCCTATTTATTTTAGACTCACTAGGTCAGTGGTGAAGGTCACAGTGACCTTGAACATACTAAATCATGAACAGTTGGTTTCCGGATGATAACTTGACTATGGTTGAACCCACATTCATGAAACTTCATATGTAGGATGGCATTTGTGAGAGGAAGAACCCTATTTATTTTGGACTCGCTAGGTCAGAGGTCAAGGTCACAGTGACCCTGAACATAATAAATCAAAACAATTGGGTTTCCGGATAATAACTTGATAATGGTCCAGCCCACATTCATGAAACTTCATAGGTAGGTTGGCATCAGTGAGAGGAAGAACCCTATTTATTTTGGACTCACCAGGTGAAATTGGGCGGGCAGGCATAAACAATTGGTTTCCGGGTGATAACTTGATAATGGTTCAACCCATGTTTATGACACTTCATAGCTAGGTTGGTATCGGTGAGAGGAAGAGTCCTATGGACTGACTAGGTGAAAGGTCAAGGTTACAGTGGTCTTCAACATAGTAAATCCGTAAACGGTTGGTTTCCGGATGGTAACTTGATAATGGTTCTGCCCACGTTAATGAAACTTCATAGGTAGGTTGGCATCAGTGAGAGGAAGAATGCTATGTACTGACTAGGTGAAAGGTCAAGGTCACAGTGGTCTTCAACATAGTAAATCCGTAAACAATTGGTTTCCGGACGTTAACGTAATAACGGTTCGACCCATGTTCATGAAACTTTGTAGGTAGGTTGGCATTGGTGAGAGGAAAAACCCTATTTATTTTAGACTCGCTAGGTTAAAGGCCAAGGTCACAGTGACCTTGAACATAGTAATCATAAACAATTGTTTCCGGATGATAACTTGACTATGGTTGAACCCACATTCATGAAACTTCATATGTAGGTTGGCCTTCTTGAGAGGAAGAACCCTATGTATTTTGGACTTACTAGGTCAAAGTTCAAGGTCACAGTGACCCTGAACATAGTAAATCAAAACAATTGGTTTCCGGATGATAACTATCTAATGGTTCAACCCACTTTCATGAAACTTCATAGGCAGGTTTGCATCAGTGAGAGGAGGAACCCTATTTATTTTGGACTCGCTAGGTGAAAGGTCAACGTCACAGTGGCCTTCAACATAGTTAATCCGTAAACAGTTGGTTTCTGGACGATAACTTGATAATGGTTTGACCCACATTCATGAAACTTCATAGGTATGTTGGCCTAGGTCAGTGGAAGACCCCTATTTATTTTGGACTCGCTAGGTCAAAGCTCCAGGTTCCAGTGACCTTGAACATAATAAATCGTAAACAATTGGTTTCCAGATGATAATTTGACAGTGGTTCAACCCACGTTCATGAAACTTCATAGGTAGGTTGGCATTGGTGCAAGAAAGAACCCTATTTATTTTGGAATCACTAGGTCAAAGGTCAAGGTCACAGTGACCCTACACATAGTAAATTCTAAACAACTGGTTTCCGGATGATAAGTTGATAATGATTGAATCCACTTTTGTGCTGTCACAACTCAACATTGGATCGGTGAACTTATCTGCATTTTTTCTTTTTCAGAAAAACATTGGGACATCATAGCTGAAGATCGTTACCAACATATATATAAACGGTCAAGATATTTTCTGCCAAAGAGCATAAGATGTTTCAACTGTAATAAGATAGGACATATGTCCCCCAGCTGTCAAGAACTAAAGGTAAATACAATACTAAACTTTATGATATAGCATAACAAAACTGAAAAGAAAATCAGTCACTTCTTTCATGAAAATGAACACTTCAACTGCTATAAAGACCCAACAATGCCGAATAAATTGTGAATGTAGGAAAATGTTCAAATTCAGTTTCGGTATTCAACAATTGGTCCGGTTCGGTTTTTCAGTATCCCCATGATATCGATATTGTTTCAGTTCAGTCAAGATAAGCTATTGCCATCACATGTGCGGAAGTCTGTGAGTCTGTTCGTCTGTTCACACTTACTTTGGCACAGGCTACAACCCGTAGTTCTTGTCCAATCATCACAAAATCTCATATGCAGGTTTGAGGTCATGTCCACATGAGAACGTCTCCTTTTGGTTGTGATCGGTCAACCGAGGGGCTGCACAGACCCAAAACCCAAAAACCGTAAGCACAGTACACAGGTCGTATTTGTGAAGGGATTTCTTTGTAACTTGGTAGGATCACTCTGTATAATGTCAAGATGAGAACATCTTATTTTGGTCGGGTTCAGGCAACCGTGATGGCCGTAGGGGCACGTTACCTAGATTACCCGTGGGAACCCCGGGAAGTAAGCAGCACTTGTTTACTGTGGTAAACCAGTTCCGCTTTACTAGTAAAATAGGACCCAGTCACCAATGCTTGTGGTGAAAGTCCTCTAAAATGGGCAACATGTTGATCAACGATTGACTAAACTTGACTTCATCTCCATGTTGTGTCACGATTAGCCATGGTGCATAAATATGTGATGTTAACCACCAACAAACAAACAAACAAACAAACGTTACCTAGATTCCTTTAGCAGTCTACAGGTTGCAATTATGAATACATTTCATTGTAAATTAGTAGGATGAATCGGTATACTGTCTAGATGAGAATGTCCGATTTTGGCCATGCTCAGTCAGCCGTGATGGCCGTACAGTCACGTGACCTAGATTTGTTTAGCACAGTCTACAGTTCATATTTATGAAGTGATTTTATTGTAACATGGAAGGATAACACGGTATGATGTCTAGATGAGACTGTCCTATTTTGGTCATGATCGGTCAGCCATTAGCACTGCCTAGTTACGTGACCTAGATTCCTTTAGCACTGTCTATAGGTTGTTTTTATGAAGGGATTTCATTGTAACTTGGTAGGATAACTCTCTATGATACTGTCCTATTTTGATCATAATCGGTCAAGCGTGACTGCCGGACCAGCACATGACCTAGATTCCTTTAACAAAGTCTATGAGTCCTATTTATGAAGGGATTTCATTGTAACTTGGTAGGATGACTCATTTTGGAATGATTTTACTGTAATTTAATTTTAATTCATTCGTCTGTCCATCTATCCATCCATCCATCCATCCATCCATCCATCCATCTGTCTGTCCGTCTCTATGTCCATCCATCCATCCACCATCCAATGTCAGTTCAAGTTATAACTTGAACATTACTGCTCAGATTTTGATGAAATTTCATACAAATGTTCACTATCTTTAGATCCTTTAGGAGCATCGGCCGTTTTGCTGTTGAAATATTTTTTCTGTGGGTTATGGCCCTTTTGAATATACAAAATAGCTATTTTTTGTCTTCACCTCGTATCTTAGGTTGGGTTATTGGATCTCAAGAAATTTGGAATGATTGTTTATGGGGAAGGATTTTAAATGAGTCTCTAATAATACAGTATCACAAAAGTGGTCTTTTCGGCAATCTGATCGAAGCAGAATTTAAACAAAGTCGTGATTGAGAAATGCGATTTTGTGTTAAGAACAAAACAATTGTGCGAAAGTCTAAAGAAAATCGTGATTTATCCTTGATGACGGAAGCGACGAGTCATTGATTGAAAAGGGAAAGAATCGCGATTTCAGCGACGATCAATTCAGCGTGGTTTCAGATTGACACACATCTACGTCAATACATTATAATTATACATTGTACATGCATAATATTAACAAGTGCAAATGTTATATAAACTAAATTTTAAGGCAGGGGACCATTAATGAAACTTATGCCTGATCGCATCATTTTTGAAGTGACCAAGTTACAATGTAAATCTATTATGTAAATACACTTTAACCCTTTACCTAACAAGAAAAGCAGACAACACTTGTGAACAAAATTCTTGAATAACTGATTATTTTCATTTTTGTCTCAAAAACATAGGTTATGACCCCTCTTTGGAACGAGCTTGACAAGCTCGTCGTTCCAAAGAGGGGTCATAACCTAGGTTTTTGAGACAAAAATGAAAAAAAAATAATGAAAATTAATTGAAGCTTAAGGCAACCGTGATGGCCATTTTGGGCCGTTATGTTGGTGCTGGCCATTTTGGGCCGTTATGTTGGATAAAGGGTTATCTACACTACAAGTCGGAAGTATTGCAGTAACAACTGCGCTATAATCAAGAATCAAAATGCAGTTATAAACATTCAAAAACATGTTCATCATGTTTTTGGTGGTTACTCTATAGGGAAAATCGTTGATCAGTTCGTTTCTAACCCCCTTTATAAACGATGATGAACGTGGTTGATAACCATTTGCACAAATAAAAAACGAAGATACCCTGGAACATCAATTGTATAGAAGCAAGCTGACTAATAGAAATGAGTCTGCAAAACAAAAGATGGGACCTATATTGGTACCCATTATTAACATTACATAGACAGGGGAAGGTCCCTTAAAAATAAATTCTGTATATTTCTATTTATTTGCTGGCTGTTAGCAACAACCCCCCCCCCCCACCCCCCCACCACCACCCCCGAAAAAAAATTAAAAAGATAAGATGAAAAAATCATCTGTAAGCCTGTAGTTATACAAAATGGGTCCCTTCCACCAACAACTGTCGATACCACCGCAAAAGCTATTCATTTCCCTGAAGCATGGAGTAGGTGGCCTCAAATGTGTATATCTCGTCCTGCTCTTAAGTCGCAACCATCGAAAAAGAATTCATTTCACCATAAATTCAGAGAGAAAGGCCTGCTATATGATCATCTCAAAATGTGCAATTTCCCTGCCTTTTCACACTGTGTTAGACGAGGCGTTATTTACCACTGAATAAAGGTGTGAGCGCCGGTCTATGACACACCATCCCCACTCTACCATCTGACGCTTGAAGAATCAACGAATAAAGGCTTAAATTTCATAGCAATTGGTTTTCAAACTCCCTTTTTATATGGATCTCAGTTTGTGGTGTATTTCACTTCCATTCACTGGAATTGAATAATATGTGCTAAAACAACAGAAAACACCGAAAAACGAGTTTTAATTATCCATTTCATTTGTTATATACGTCAATTTTAAACTTTATTTAACGTCAAAACACAGCCTCCAAGATCAAGGTATAACATTTGTAAAAAGGTCGCTGCTCATCACATGCTTTTAAATGGAGGACAAATCGTCCCTATCAAGTTCGGCCCTGACAATCTTTGTGCTAATGTGAAGAACATTTATGTCATTTGCCCATGCCGGCAGGTGTTACTGGAATTTGCCTGTTGTAGTTCATATTACGGGATAAGTAGATTACCCCAAAACCACGGTGGAAGGGAGTTTTCTGCCCAGCAATTATTTTCAAGTTTAAGGTAGGCCTTGAAATAACAAGATTTTTTTCATAAACGGTTAACCATTGCATTAAAAGTATTAATACTGACAAAGCTTCTGACATACCCAACTCCAGTTCCTCCCAAATTAGTTTGGCGTTTAGACACAAGGGATCCAAGGCAGGCGCAGTACAAAACAGGTACATACACACATCCCCCCCCCTGCCCCCCACATACACACGCACATTCACGTATGCATGCATTAACATTTGTTGTTCTTTGTTTTACATGATTTTTGTGTCTAATAAAAATTAAAGAATTTTAATTGTTTATTTTGCTGTGTGGCTTATTATTTCAGAAACCCAAACACATTTGTCTCAAATTGGGAGTGGGAATTGGGCAATTGTGTGGGGATGGGGTCAAATACCATCGATGGACGTCTGTATTATGAATACATTGAACTTTAGGGCATGGGAGTTGCATTGACAGTCTCTGCTTCAATGATGAAAAGAAAAGTTTTGTTCAGGCCACAAGTGTCCACTCATGCAAGAAGGATTTTGACAAAGATACTTTCCAAGTACTAATCTTCTTGCAGTAACTGAACCGTAGGACATCTTTTCCTGTTAACATTTCAAGACTTGGGAAATTATTAGCATAGTAGACTTTGATAAAAGCAAACCACAGGTGGTGGTGCTCTGTGGGGAGGGGGGGCATGAAGAGGATGGCAGGGGGGGGGGGGGGGTTCAAATCAACAATTATTTAATGATTTTTTAACATAACATAAATGCATGAGCATAATTGACAACTAGATCTGGATATAACTTGATGTTAATGGTGGTCCATGAGCTGGAAATTCTCAAGTTTTTTCTTTTGTTTTGTTGGCGCGCAAACTTTTCCCTGAAATCCATCCCATTTCCCTAAAAATCACCCTCAGGTTCCCTGAAATTTTATTCTGGAGGTTAACATGTCTGGACACTGTTAGACACACACATAGGCATCGTCGGGTGTGTGTGTGTGTGGGGGGGGGGGGGGGGGGATCGGTGTTGGCGAACCCTTTTTACGTTTTTTTTCAACAATGTAGAATGCAAACAAATCCCCAAAAGGCCACCAGAGAGCTCCATTTGATAGTAAATTTTAAAATTCCCCCACCCCCTGATCTGCTCATGCCAGTGTCATCAAAGTCGAACCACATTTTAAAAATCCTGGCTACGCCCATGAGAGAGAGAGAGTTAGTTTAAAAAAAACCCTCATTTTCTGCATTAAATGGGCGAAGAGTTAGGCTATTGACAAGTGATTATGCTGGAATGATAATTTCAAGTTGACACATCCACAACAATAGGCTACTGAAAACAGCAGAAGGTTGATCTAATAACTGATAGCTGTTTGATTATGTCTCTAATCCCCTGTGTTGATTGTGTCATTGAAAGATTATTGCCACTGGTTTTAATTCCTGCACAAACAACTGTAATCACACAGCATCTGATTTCATTGGGAAGCCGCCTTGTAATTTTTAAAGGTTTTTTGCACAGTTTCACTGAACTTGAGATATTGTCTTAGTGGAATTTACATTCAGTGGATGATTCCAAATCCATACAATATCCATGTACTGTTTCTGAGTTTGCATCAGGCTACATGTCAATCTCAAGCAAAATATAGGTTGTCCATGCATATAAGATCATGTTGGATTCAATTAATTGGAATGGGTCGATATGCATAGGAGCGAAATTTTGAGAAACAAAAAGAATATCTGACTGCCCATGCACATGTTTGAAATTAGTGAAAAACTTTCACACACCCCCCTCCCACATCCACCCCTATACCCCCCCCCCCCCTCCCCCCTCCAGTAAAAAACACATGCTTTCCGACAGGTTCTTTCAAACGTTATTGTGCAATAAATAGTTGAAACACACTTTCATTGTTTTCTGTTATTTGGGTATGCTTTCCTTTATCCATTTAGCACAATAACCCAAATGGTCACCCTTCTTGTCAGCAGATGCCTTTTGACTGCTCCACGGATAAACAATCTATTTTTTGTATGCCCATGGTTAAACGGCAGTACATCACTGGTGGAGAAAGCTCTTATTTATATATATATACTTTTTTCCATAACTCTTGATTGATTACTTCTTGTACAACAGCAATCATTTTTACTGATCACTGATGGTAACTTGGGGAATTGGGGGGTGGGGGCACATCATTGGATCCTATATTCCTGTAACACCCTCCTCCACACACACACATACACACACTTTTGAAAATGATGGGGTTTTTTTTAATCAATATTTAATCATTTTAACCCCACAGCCAGTGGATAACTGCACTTCCCTGTAGATAATTTTCTGCACTAGAACCTCCATGTAGCCTTACTGAAAAAAGTCATTTTTGGGCCCCGAAAACATAGCTTATGGATCCTCTTTGGAAATATACCTTGTTCCATTGAGGTGTCCCAGCCCATATTCCATCAGGGAAGAGTGGAAAAATAATTAAATTTGAATGGTGGTTTGAAGGCGGGGAGTGACGGTGTATCTGTTTACCTATGGTTACTTTTATGGTAGATGTAGGCCAAATAGTGTCAATGAATCTTGTTGAATGTGAATAGCCCTACAGGCCATATCATTCCCAGAATCTCGCACAGGGGGTCAAACTTTTCCCTAATTATAGATCGATTACAAAGGACATAAACGGAGAATGCAATTTTCTATGAATGAAAGGAGATATAGAGTTGAGACTGTTAACTTAATATTCGTTTCTCGTTTGTTGATGGGAGGGGGAGGGAAGCACATAATCTTGTACCCGTGTTGACCTTTTGGCTGTTCATAAGTACCCATTCAAATCTCTGCTTGAGGTATTATACTTTTTTGTTCCAAGTATACTTTTTAAAATTTTCTTCTCCATTTGTTGTCAACAGAGTGTTTTTTATTCTGAATTACGATCATAGCCTTAACCCACATTGAGGATTGGGAACATCGGGAATAGGCAGGCCTACATGTCAAACCTCTGCATGTCTGTAGCGGTATTTTTATTTTCAATTTAAAGTGAAATTACAAAATTTCTGAGTATCCTGGCTGAACATTTTGATTGTCATAACTCTTTTAAAAGCATTTTAAAAGTCTTAGATCATTTCTGTTGAACTCCAAACTTCATCGAAGTGCAAAAACTTTAAACTAGTTCTCAGTTACCCGCACGATTGTTGCTTCTCCTGTTCAGTACATACTGCAGAAATTTTCATTCATGTATGAAATCTGAAAATTTGGGTCTACGCTAAAGTCATGACTCAGTCGATTTTTGGTGTTTCTGCTCATCGTGAAAATCGCGACTTTGTACCGATTTTCAAGCATTTTTAGCTCAACTTGACAAAGTCAAGCTGAGCTATTGCCATCACTTCTTGTCCGTCGGCGTACGTACGTACGTACGTCCACAATTTCCTTTGGCACACCTCACAGGTCGCATTTATGATCAGATTACTTTGAAACTTGGTATGCTTGTTTGGGGTGACCTCTAGATGGGAGCTATCGATTTTTTTCAATTTCCGTCAAAAAATGTTGCCGCGGCCAACGTTCTTAGGACTTAGTTTAGTCAAATCACAATATTTCCCTTTGGCACACCCTACAGGGCACATTTATAATTTGATTGCTTTGAAACCTGGTGTGCTTATTTAGGGTGACCTCTAGATGGGAGCTATCGATTTTCTTCAATTTCTGTCAAAAAATGTTGCCGCGGCCAACGTTCTTAGAACTTAGTTTAGTCAAACCACAATATTTCCCTTTGGCACACCCTACAGGGCACATTTATGATTTGATTGCTTTGAAACGTGGTGTGCTTATTTAGGGTGACCTCTAGATGGGAGCTATCGATTTTCTTCAATTTCCGGCAAAAAACTGTTGCCACGGCCAACATTCGTAGAACTTAGTTTAGTCAGACCTCAATATTTCCCTTTGGCACACCCTACAGGGCCCATTTATGATCAGATTGCTTTGAAACCTGGTATGCTTGTTTGGGGAGACCTCTAGATGGGAGCTATCGATTTTCTTCCATTGCTGTTAAGAAATGTTGCCGCAGCCAACGTTCTTAGAACTTAGTTTAGTCAGAAGACTCAATATTTCCCTTTGGCACACCCTACAGGGTACATTTATGATCGGATTGCTTTGAAACCTGGCATGCTTGTTTGGGGTGACCTCTAAATGGGAGCTATCGATTTTTTCGGTTTTTGTCAAAAAACGTTGCCACTGGCAAAAAAAATGACATTGGTACCAATGATCTTCAGTTTTGCCATTTCATTTATACTTTACCAAGTTCAAGTTTATCAAGTTGAGCTACAGTGTCATTGACACTTTCAATTATTGATGCATTTTTATTTTTATCCCCCCGAAAAAAAATTTCGGGGGATATAGTCGTCACGCGTTTTTTTTTGTCTAGGCGTCCGTCCGTCCGTTTACATTTCGTTTCCGGATGATAACTTCCCTTGAAATAGTTTGATTGTAACCAAACTTGATATGTGGTTTAAACATATAAAAATACAGGTCAAGTTCGAATCCGGGTTCATCCTGATTAATATTACCAGAGTTATGCCCCTTTTTAATTTAGAAAATCTTATGATTTTTGGTTTCCGGATGGTAACTTCCCTCAAGATAGTTTTGATTGTAACCAAACTTGATATGTGGTGCAAACATATCAAAATACGGGTCAAGTTCGAAAATGGGTTTGTCCTGATTAATTTTACCAGAGTTATGCCCCTTTTCAACTTAGAAAATCTTATGATGACCACACTTTTTTCGGGGGGATCAGCTGCCCCGTGGATGTGGCAGCCCTCTAGTTTTTTATGATGCAGTCATGATCCGATCGATATTCAACTACCACTTTTGTGATCACAGTACTGTATTTCTTAAATTTCACTTTCTAGACTTTCTTCTCTTGCCATTATTTGGTGGTATGCACTGAGGGGGTATGCAAATTATAGAAAATTAACCCTTCAGGCCAAGACAAGTGTCCTGAATTCCCACCAGCCCACAGCTTCTATACTTCCAGTGGCTCAGCAGTGATTTCTTGTCAAGTCTGTGCTGCCTTAACAAGACTTGACTAGAAACCATTACCTACCTAATCTGTCTGTTGTCAGTAAGACCTCCAAATGATGGCATATTAACGGGACCTGTCCTGAGGTTGTAAAAGTCGGAAATAAGCCTTTAAGGGTTAAAGCCTGGATTGGTGAGTCTGAAAATATTCATGTAATGTAAAATTGTTCAAACTTCATTGAAACCCTTACAAATGTACATGTAGGCCATCAGTGTCACAATGTGTTGATATCACAAGCTACATGTTGTGTACCTGTTGGAATACGAACAGTTATCTGGATGTGAACATCCTTACCTGTATTGATGGGAATCATACCTATCTATGGTTAACTGAATAACCTTTTCAGCACTAGAGTGGAGCGCCTGGTCCAGTGCAGGTTCCATTGGAGGAAACTCTCAGAGCAATGATTCGGTAGCCCTCCTCTTTTTTTTGTCTGTTTTCAGCTTGTTTGCTTGTTTGCTCTATAACTTGAACAAATATCTATGGATTTGCTCAATATTTGATATGTGAGACATTATTAATAATGTCTTGAACGAGTTTGAAAACCAGTGTGGTTGGCAAAGCTGAGTGGAGTTATGGCACTTCGGCTTGTTAGTAAGATAACTGGAACAAAATATCATTGGATTCGGTCAATATTTTGTATGTGAGACTTTCTTCACAAATTTCAGATTAAATTTAGAATCTTCACAACTACTGTATGGTCTTGCACTGAATGACTTTCACACTTTTTTTTCTATGCCTCATGTTTTTGAGAGATTCTGACACATTCCAGTACTAAATTACAAACAAACTTATTAATCCTTTCTAAAGTGGGCGAATCAAAATTTTAATTAATGGTTTCAGAGTCAAAATATATTTAACCAATCGGCTGATCAGCCCTATTTAATCCCACTCACAAATGCTCCAAGTCACTTGTTCACTTATTTAGTGGTTCATAACCTAAAGAGAAACCAAAGTTGATTACAATATCTGTAATTTGGGATTTAATTTCAAAATAAAATACTACCAAATTGATTCCAAACATTTTTTTTTTAATTCACTCTTTTTTTCTCTGACCTCACAGCATTTCATTTAACCCACCCTGTTTTTTGGAGTAAAAAAAAATTCTGAGGCATTTTCAGCCTTTCACTCATTATAATTATTTCTAGTAAAAAAATCATTGAAAAGACATTCATCAAATTGACATCATTTTGTATCAATACATTAATTTATTTATTGGGGTTTTAGGTCACATACTTATGCATAATGGCTAATCATGACCGTATCAATACATTAATAGATCAGCCTCATGTGTACCTCAAGGCCCATTTATTCTAAGAAAAGACTGAGTGCTAGAATATTTTAACCCTGTTATTTTTCTCAAAATAAAGATGGAAAAACATGCTTCTCCTTCCACAAATAATCGATTGTATATAGCAAGGCAAAAACACCATGGTGAGAGAAACACTACTTGACTCCAAACGACCATATAATTTGAGTGGAAAACAGAAATAAGGGAACAAGCATGGGTTGTTATTTAACCTCCATCATACCTACCAACTCAGTGAAAAAGCCACCCCCAGTGCACATGAGTCCTTCCATGACAGGTTTAGTGGCAGAAGTTTATAGGATTTCCAGATGCATAACTTACTGAGATAAGAAGCATCTTAGAAATCAATAAATCACAGATATATTTTATCTTATCACTAGCAGAGTGACCCCTGAGTGGAAACTTCCCTTGCTGATGTATAGCAAAGACATAAAAATCTCCACATGTACCCTTCCCAAATAGAATATTTTTTTGACTCTGTAGGAATTTTGAGGCAAATCAACCACATGATTCCTTGTATTATCCTCATGGATGCCAGAACCTGAATTCAAAATAAGGAGCAGAAACAAATAGGGTGGGGGCAAGCAGAATAATAAAATCTTACAGATGAATCCAGAGATAAGTTTTAGAGGTCATACAAATACATAGAGTGGCACAGCACTTTTTCCCCCTCCTGATAATGAGAACTACTGACCCAGTCTAGTTACTGCTAACCCTTTCCCCACCTCAGCCTATCTCCACTTGTTTCACCTTTTCAAAAAAAATGGTTGTTGAACCCTCTTAGAATCAACAATTCCAGAGAGATTTAACAACATATTTTTACTGGAATACACCCAAAACATTAATCTTAGGAGTGGTTAGGTATTTATATTTACTGATTTAAGATATAATATGCCATATTGTCTACTACAGCATAACATTAACAAAAAGCAAATCTTTGCAAGACTACTTGGTAAAACTAATAATGACCGAGAAACCAATCACAGAGACAAGAGACAAAATTCAATTTCCAGGCATATGTTTTTATTTTGGGGGAATTCCTTCTTTGTAAGGAACACTGTACTTATGATAGACCCAGGTAGTATGGAGACAGAAAGACTTCTGCTGAATCTTTTGGGGTGAAAAGAGGATGGAATTTTATACGGTGTGAATACTGCCAAGACAAAAAGTGAAGAAAAAAAAAATGAAGTTACTCACGATGTCAATGATTTTCAAATCAAGAAAAACCTTCCGGCATAGTTATTGGAATCTGATATTCAGAACACGTCAAGGCTGAAGGTGTTTGCTAAAAAATAACTGGAATATGTTTCCAATTGTCTATTAATCAAAGGGAGGTAATCCATTTTAAGTTCTTATTAAATAGAAAGGAAATTCAGCTGTCACATCATGAAAAATTCCAAGTAACTCCATACCTAAACTGTTCACCTGGCGTGAAAATCTATTGTACACCCCATTAACACAACATTTAATTCATTTTGCTTGATTAAACAGGCTATTTCACATTTGATTCACCAATTGAGAAGCCCAAAAGAAGAATAGTCTCCATTCTATGCTATCTCTGAAGTCTTGGCATGGCAGAAATCACATTTTTTGCACATTTATATGGATAGAAGGGGTTAAAATGGCTGAATGAAAAAAAATAGACTTGCAATAATTAAATGTGGTGTGAGGGCTTAGGTGGCAGGTGGAAAAACATGACAAATTTTATTAACTGTGTTTCAAGGTGGCAAAACAATTTATTTAAACTCCACCCTCTTTAGGGTTAAACAGATTCATTCTGCAGAAATGGCTGTGTTTGACACCATTAATTCTGTTATTCTACTATGCAGTTGCCCAAACAACTGGAAATTTACAAACTAGCCAGCCGAACAATCTTTCGTCCCATCTCAGATCACCTGTTTATTTTGCAAGCATTTTATGAATGCCAGGAAAGCAAAGCAGGCACTGTGTCGTGAAAATTGGCCCACACCTTCAAAATAGCATTTTCATAAAACTTTCAACCATATTACAAACCCAAAGTGCTTGAATTGAAAAATTAACAAGACCAGGATATCTAAAAACAAAGAAATATCATGAAATATCCCTCAACAACAGTTACAAGGAAATATTCCTTTAGGTTATGAACGCCTAAATAAATCCCGTTGACCACAATGTTAACCGTTCACTCTGTACAGCACACCAAGTTGTTTTGAAAAAAAATATCGGTACATCCACAAAGTGTACATCATCTCTTGAAAAAACTGAACTGGAAAAAAATATATGTTGCCACATAAAATTTCAGTTTAAATTTGGAATTTTAAAAACTATCGTACGGTCTTGCACTGAATGACCTTCACACTTTTTTTTCCATGCCTCATGTTTTTGAGAGATTCTCACACATTCCAGCACTAAATTACAAACAAACTTATTAATCCTTTCTAAGGTGGACCAATCAAGATTTTAATTAATGGTTTCAAAGTCAAAATATATTTAACCAATCGATTGATCAGCCCTATATAATCCTACTCACAACTTTGGGTGTCAAATGCTCCAAGTCACGTGTTCACTTATTTAGTGGTTCATAACCTACATTGTATCCCCCTTTTTGAAAATAATCATCATTCCAGAGGTCGATGATCAGTCCTGGTAATTCATCCTTGTTTCCTCAGCAAAAAAATTGCTGTCGAAAACTGGTGCTTCTACGGCAATTGCTGAAAAGCCTGTTCGATTGTGTAAAAATCATCAGGGGGCAGGGCATAGTCTTAATTGCCATGTATATGTAGTATGCGGTGAAGAGAAAGCTTTCAAGTAACATTACCATGTGAAAGTAGTTTGAGATACATGTGTATATAATCACAATCAATGTGCAGAATCTTTCACTCAGTTTAGATCATGCCAATATCATGAACAATGTGAAATCTGAGAAAGAACCTTGGAAGTAAGCAGGCGACTTGCTCAATATGTATAGTATGAGTGAAAATAAGATGCAGCATAAGCTCAAACTAAACATCTCACTGCTTCTATATTGATAACAGCAGAATCTGACATCAGTTTCTGGAAAGCTCTGTAAGAGCTTTCCAGAAACTGATGTCAGATTCTGATGTTATCAACATAGAAGAAGCAGAACACACAGTTTCTAGTGGTTATGCTGCAACTTGTACTGTAAACTGTAAGATTAGCAATACAGCGTAGTACAAACCACATGGTTTGATTCCTTGTGTAACCTGCAAGTTGTGCAATTTCTCCCACCACAAGGCTTTCTGAATAAGCCAACCTCGGCAGTATTTTTGCTGTGGATATGTTTAGTTTCCTCGGCATTTTCCTCGGCACTGCTGATTGCTGAGGGTGAATTACCAGGGCTGGATGATAGACACTTGTGCGGCTCTATTAATCACAAGACAAATAACATCTCCTTCTCCATTTGAAAATTCCCCCCCCCCCATTCCCCCCACTGCTTATTTAAATGTTTGACTTGATTTTATCTTCTATTAGAACATCGCTATTGGAAGCTTCTGTCAATCTCCCAATGTTTTTTCCACTCACACATGATGTCACATTTATATTTGCTTCCGAAAATCCTCAGTTGCAACTACTAGTCAAATACTGTTGGTCATACATGCTCTGAATGGGAATTAAAACTTAGTTCAGTCAACAGGAAAATTTTATCCCTTCGTCAACATTTAACGAGGTCAGTCAACAGAGCAAAGTATCAACTTTGAGCACATGCATTTCTGAATCTGTGTATTTGCAAAATGGAATCAGTGATGTTATCTTCTGTCTGTGAAAAATGCCAACTGAGGCAGGCAATACCAATACTTTCGGACATACAAAATTTACTTCCATCGTCTATTCACCGAATTTTGAGCTTATGCAGGCAACTGAGGGTTGGTGGGCGATCGTCAGATTAAAAATGACAAGCCTGATATATAAAATATACCCATAGTAGCTTGGTGTACCAAATGTTCACCACGAGTGGTGAAGTTTGTTAACAACAAGTCTTTGGCACATGGTTAACACCACTTCACCACAAGTGGTGAACATTTGGTACACCAAGCTACTTTGGGTATATTTTATTTATACCATGATCGTCAGATTGATAAGAGTTTAAATGTTAAATAAATCAATATTCACACATGCGAATCTGTTTTTGTTTACATGAGCACTGGTGGGAGGTACTTCTGCTGGCAATTTTATTGTCGAAACAAAAATGAAGAGCACAAATTACGGGGTCTTTTTCATTTTACTAACATAATAACATACTATTTCGAGTTATGGATGCTTTGTTAACATGAGACAACGTATGTTTGTTAATTTTTGGTATCTTACGTTTGTAATAAATAATTGCCACTTTCATTTCACTCTTCGCATGGCAACAAGCGATAAATTTAGACAAAGCTACATTCGAGGTTAGGTCACCAAAGGTCAACTTGGATGTAGTTCCACTGTTGGTGTAAATTTTAACTTAATTTTGGTCATGACCGGTCAACAGTGACAGCTACGTGGCCCTGAAGCCTGAAAACCTTTATCACAGTCTACAGGTCATATTTATGAAGGGATTTTATTGTAACGTCATAGGGTGACTGTATAATATCTAGTTGAGAACTTCCTTCTTTGATTGGGTTCAGTCAACCATGACGGCTGCAAGAGCACGTTACCTAGATTCCTAAAGCACAGTCTACAGGTTGCATTTATTAAGGGATCTTATTGCAAATTTGTAGGATGACTCAGTATAATGTCTAGATGAGAACATCCTATTTTGGCCATGTTCGGTCAACCATAATGGCCTCACAGGCATGTGACCAAGATTTGTTTAGCACAATCTACAGTTCATATTTATGAACCGATATCATTGTGAAACTTGGAAGGATAACTCTGTATGATGTATATATGAGACTGTCCTATTTTGGTCACGATCAGTCAACTGTGACCGCTGATCCATCATGTGACCTATATTCCTTTAGCAAAGTCTTTGAGTTATATTTATGAAGAGATTTCATTGTAACCTGGTAGGATGACTCGTTTTGGAATAATTTTACTGTAACTTGGTAACTTTGGTTGACATACATGAACTGTGAGGGCCACATTTACCCAGGCCTCAATTCTTTAGTACAGTCTACACCTCAAATTATTCTTTTTGAAAACATAGCGTACAGGGAGCGGAAATTAACATATTCTCAATTATCACAATTCTTGTCTTATTTCATAATCCTTTCATAAACATTGAACATTATCTTTTTCATCAAACACAATACACAGTCAAGTTAAGCTACAGTGTCATTTACACTTTCATTTGAAAATTCTTTGAGTAAGTGGAATAATAAATTTATGGAATAGTAAAAACTCAGATGGGGCGGGGAGGGAGATAAACCAGCTGGTGTAGAGATAAACTAGCTTTGCTTTTCCTCTAGAGAGGGGGAGGTACACTGGGAGAGGGAGAGGAGTGGAGATAAACTATAACACTGGACTTTCCATTCACAAAGGCTAGGTTTTAATAGATCAGGACATAATCTCTCTTTCCAGGAATTTTTTTCATTTTTTCTTCCAGAAATAATTGATATGGATTTCTAGCACTTCACCAGTTAATGGAGTCTCATCAAACGTTGACATTGAAATGATTTTTTTTTTAACTTTCAGAAATTCACAGCGTGTGTTTTGTGTGGTTTGACTGGCCATCTATATTCAACTTGTCCAGAATCTTTCTGTTTCATCTGTAACAGTACAGACCATGTCTCAAGGTCATGCCCATATGCTAAGCGTCAGCTTAATACAGAGTGTCGTAGATGTTTTATGCTTGGCCATCAGCAGAATGTGAGTTTCACTCTTTACTGTTTGTTCACTCCAGAACACTTGTTATTTTCTCTGCACCATACAAAATCATATTTAATTGGTTGAGGGCTAGATTATTTTTGGTGGTCTGAATTAGAGATGAGATGATTAATCGGTGTAACATCGGCACCTGGTCGATAAGCGCCCATTGGTTTACCATCAGCACTCGAAGGTTCAACATCGGCTCTTGCCGATTGTCTTAAACTCAGTGAAAGTGAAAATGTTATGGATGATCTGTAATGAACTTTCTTCCCCTTCATGGGACAACCAGTGGTAAGCGATTGGTTCGTCACTCGTCTGTTACTGATATCGGGTAAATGATGGTTCGTGAAAGAAAAGGCAGAATAATATATTAAAGATTTTGATTGTGTAACTGTGTTCCGGGTTTTTTTTATGCATCATGTGAATACGGATGCTCTTCACTGCCCAAACTGTACTGCATTCTGCAAAATGTCACAATATTTCTTTCAGCCATGCTCATCGTCTCATTAAATATAGAATGGCATTCTTTATTCCCATATTGGACAGATAATTCCTCCATATTAGTAGTCCGTGTTAACTGTGAGAGGTTTGGGTGCAATAAGTTTAATATCGAGCCATTTGGGGTGGGATTTATCAACACGAAGCCACTGAATTTTTCTCATTTTGAAATGTGTGGAACATGTGATAAAAATAGATAATGCAGTGCAATGTCATGACTCGTGTGACACAATCCCATATATGGGTTTACCGAAAAGGAACTCCCACTTTAAAACGTGGTTCCAACGACGGCTTTTGATAACTTCACGTCTCAGTTGTTTGCTGTTCATTTTAAATCAAAAATATACTGCACTGATGGTGCTTCATTGATATACAATTAACCCTTTGACGACTGTTATTTAACTTATTTAAATGAGTATTAAAAGTGTGTTATCTTCTGGGTTGATGGGGATTAATGGCACGTAAATTAAATTCTGATTACCGTAAATCAGCCAGCTTCTGCAATAAGCTTGAATAATAAAGAAACCATCTGACATCGGCATTCGGTATCGGCCGGTTGTTGTCTAAAATAATCGGCATTCATCTGATGGTGCATTTTGTTACATGCATTCTCCAATAATTTGTAATAAAATAAATTTATATAAACAAAATATTATTTGCGTCTGACTGAATATGAAACATGAACAAGGATAATATTGACTTTTGCTTTGGTGCCCTCATTTTTAGCTTAACTTGACAAAGTCAAGATAAGCTATTGCCATCATGCATGCGGAAGTCTGTTCACTTTTTCCTTTAGCACAGGCTACACCCTGTAGTTCTTCTCAGATTGTCACAAAATTTCACATACAGGTTTGAGGTTATGTCTAGATGAGAACGTCCCCTTTTGGGCACGGTTGGTCAACCGTGATGGCTGCCCGAGCCCAAAACACGAAAACCTTTAGCACAGTCTACAGGTTGTATTTATGAAGGGTTTTCATGGTAATTTGGTAGGATGACTCTGTATAATATCTAAATGAGAATGTCCCCTTTTGGTCATGATCTGTCAACTGTGATGGCTGCCCAAGCCCAAAACCCAAAAACTTTTAACACAGTCTACAAGTCTACAGGTCATATTTAATACAGAGGGATTTCATTGTAAGTTGGTAGGATGACTCCATATGATGTCTAGATGAGAACTTCTCCATTTTGTCGCGATCCGAGCCCGAAACCCAAAAACCTTTATCACTGTCTAGAGTTCGGATTTATGGAGGGATTTCATTGTAACTTGGTTGGATGACTCCAAATAATGTCTAGATGAGAATGTCCCCTTTTGGTCGCAATCGGTCAGCTATGATGGCTACAGGGGCCCAAAGCCTGAAAACCTTTAGCACAGTCTGCAGGTCATATTTATGAAGGGATTTAATTGTAACTTGGTACAATGACTCCAGATAATGTCTAGATGAGAACGTCCACTTTTGGTCGCGATCATTCAACTGTGATGGCTGCCCGAGCCCAAAACCTGAAAACCATTAGCACAGTCTACAGGTCGTATTTATGAAGGGATTTCATTGTAACTTGGTATGATGACTCAGTGTCATATCTAGATGAGATTGTCCGCTTTCAGTTGCGATCGGTGAACCGTGATGGCTACACAGGCCTGAAGCCCAAAAACCTTTAGCACAGTCTACAGGCCGTATTTATGAAGGGATTTCATTGTAACCTCATAGGATGACTCGTTTTGGAATAATTTCAAGTCTTTAGTACAGACTAAACCTCAAATTATTTTTATTGAAAACATAGCATACAGGGAACAGAAATTAACATATTCTCAGTGATCACAATTCTTGTATTTCATAATCCTTTCATAAACATTGAACATTATCCTTTTCATCAGACACAACACACATTCAAATTAAGCTGCAGTGTCATTGACACTTTCATTCTGAAAGCCCTGATAGGGGCCTCTAGCACCTAACCAGTTAAATTTAACCCTTTACCCAATGCTAAATTTTGTATTTTAGATGATAATTTGTTTTTTTTTTAAAGCAGTTTCAACAAAAACCATATCATGTGACCCATCATTGGAATGCGCTCCATGAGCGCATTCCAATTAAGGGGTTACATGATATAGTTGATATAGTTTTGTGGACAGTTAAAAAAAAATGTTTTTTTTTTTCAACTGCTGAATTTGTATATTATGCAGGCAGATGTGGCCAATTTATGAGGAAAAGGGTTAAGTTACCCTGAAACTTTAAGAAACCAAGTGCAGTGGTAAAACCTGGCCATTGCTGCCTGTGTATTCAAAGAAAGCACCATTCAAATTTTATATTATTTTCAATTTTATCGTCACCCGACAGAAAGTCTGTCAGCCGGCAACTTTTGTATTTCCATATTCTTCCGTACCGTAATTGGCACAAATTATCTGTGAGAGATACCGCTCCAAGTTTGTTCTTTAGAAGTTGCTAACCCTGTTAGGCTGGGAGCAGTGCCCCAAATTCTTTAAAAGTCCTTTTCTTGTAAAACTGCCAGTCACAATGGTTTGAGATTTGGTTTGCAACTTCCCTCAGTGATGAAAATTCGAGTTTGTTCAAAGAGAGTTTCTCTGGCAATATTTGGGAGAGGCAATTTATGATGCCTCCCCAAAATTTTCTATTGACATTGTTGTTTATTTTTTAAAAAGCACATGGCAATCATCCAGTTTCCTGGTATCATTGCAACAATTCCTGGAATTATAGTCTGTTTTAAAACGCTCTTTTCGGTTTCCCTTGGCTCTCCTGTTATACAATTCCCAGAGACATTCTGTTTACAATATAACAACAGCATAATATGTATTTTATTAAAAGTTAATGATTGTAAAAAATTTCTTCCAATACACATGATGGTGTGTAGGGACCAGCCGTGAGGGCGACTAGGGCGATTATGTCAGCCTTCTAAGTCTACATAAAAACGATTATTTTCGAGAACCAAATGTGCTTAAGTGTGATAAATGGGCATTTTCATTCGTCAAACAGGCGACCCTTTATTTGAAATCACATGAGAATCTATTGTCCATTGCCACTTTTTTGCAGATTTTTAGCTCATCTAACTGAAAGTCAGGGTGAGCTTTTTTTATCACTCTTCGTGTGTCGTCCGTCATCCGTCGTCCGTCGTCCTGCGTGAAGGTGGTGTTTGAGCCTCTTTCTCCTAAACCACTGGCCACATTTTAATTAAATTTCATGTAAGTAGTGGTTATATAGGAGGATTTTGATTTTTATCCAAAATAGCTTTCGGCTCATATTGAGCAGAGATGTGGGGAAAAAATGGCCAAATTTTTTGAAAATCTTCTTCTAATGAACAACCAGTAGCAGAGACTTGATATACTTGAGGTTTAGAATCAAGTTTGTTCAAGAGAAGTTTGTCGGGCATTATTTGCCTTTGTTATGGGAGGGGCAAAAATTTTGGCCACACCTAAAATTTCTATTTTCAGAACCGTGAGGGTGATTTGAACCAAATTTGATATGAGATGATAATGGGTCATAAGTAGTTGATTGATGCAAAAAAAAATTTTCTCATTGCCCAGTGGGAACCTCGGGAGCTAAAAATAGGAAAAATCTTAAAACTGCCATTTCTCCAAAACTACACGGCACAGAGAATTCTTATTTTGTATAAAGCTTACTTTTATCCAGTAGAATAGAGTGGTTAAAAAAATCCCTATCGGTTTGATCACAAGGTACTTTTTTCAGGACTTTGAAAAAGTGCTGAGTCAGCACTTTTTAACACTGTAGGCAATGGGAAAAAGATTAAAAAATCTTCTTCTCCAGATCCAGCAGGCAGAATCTTTTGATATTTGGTATGCAACATTGTAGGGTGGATCTGATTCAAGTTTGTTCAAATCGGCCCCCTGGGTTCATATTTGGGCTCAGTATAGGAGCCCGATTTCGAATTTAGTGCATTTCAGGCAAATTTCTTCAAAAATCTTCTTCTCCAGATCCAGCAGGCAGAATCTTTTGATATTTGGTATGCAACATTGTGGGGTGGATCTGATTGAAGTTTGTTCAAATCGGCTCCCTGGATTCATATTTGGGCTCACTATAGAAGCCCGAATTCGAACTTAGTGCATTTCAGGCAAATTTCTTAAAAAAAATTCTTCTCCAGATCCAGCAGGCAAAATCTTTTGATATTTGGCATGCAACATTGTGGGGTGGATTTGATTCAAGTTTGTTCAAATCGGCCCCCTGGGTTTATATTTGGGCTCAGTATAGAAGCTCGAATTCGAACTTAGTGCATTTCAGGCAAATTTCTTCAAAAATCTTCTTCTCCAGATCCAGCAGGCAGGATCTTTTGATATTTGGTATGCAGCATTGTGGGGTGGATCTGATTCAAGTTTGTTCAAATCGGCCCCCTGGGTTTATATGTGGGCTCAGTATAGAAGCTTGAATTCGAACTTGGTGCATTTCAGGCAAATTTCTTAAAAAATCTTCTTCCCCAGATCCAGCAGGCAGAATCTTTTGATATTTGGTATGCAACATTGTGGGGTGGATTTGATTCAAGTTTGTTCAAATCGGCCCCCTGGGTTCATATTTGGGCTCAGTATAGGAGCCCGATTTCGAACTTAGTGCATTTCAGGCAAATTTCTTAAAAAATTTTCTTCTCCAGATCCAGCAGGCAGGATCTTTTGATATTTGGTATGCAACATTGTGGGGTGGATCTGATTGAAGTTTGTTCAAATCGGCCCCCTGGGTTTATATTTGGGCTCAGTATAGAAGCTCGAATTCGAACTTAGTGCATTTCAGACAAATTTCTTAAAAAATCTTCTTCCCCAGATCCAGCAGGCAGAATCTTTTGATATTTGGTATGCAACATTGTGGGGTGGATCTGATTCAAGTTTGTTTAAATCGGCCCCCTGGGTTCATATTTGGGCTCAGTATAGGAGCCCGATTTCGAACTTAGTGCATTTCAGGCAAATTTCTTCAAAAATCTTCTTCTCCAGATCCAGCAGGCAGGATCTTTTGATATTTGGTATGCAACATTGTCGGGTGGATCTGATTGAAGTTTGTTCAAATCGGCCCCTGGGTTTATATTTGGGCTCAGTATAGAAGCTCGAATTCGAACTTAGTGCATTTCAGGCAAATTTCTTAAATAAACTTCTTCTCCAGATCCATCAGGCAGAATCTTTTGATATTTGGTATGCAACATTGAGGGGTGGATCTGATTCAAGTTTGTTTAAATCGGCCCCCTGGGTTCATATTTGGGTTCAGTATAGGAGCCCGATTTCGAACTTAGTGCATTTCAGGCAAATTTCTTCAAAAATCTTCTTCTCCAGATCCAGCAGGCAGGATCTTTTGATATTTGGTATGCAACATTGTCGGGTGGATCTGATTGAAGTTTGTTCAAATCGGCCCCCTGGGTTTATATTTGGGCTCAGTATAGCAGCTCGAATTCGAACTTAGTGCATTTCAGGCAAATTTCTTCAAAAATCTTCTTCTCCAGATCCAGCAGGCAGAATCTTTTGATATTTGGTATGCAACATTGAGGGGTGGATCTGATTCAAGTTTGTTCAAATCGGCCCCCTGGATTCATATTTGGGCTCACTATAGAAGCTCAAATTCGAACTTAGTGCATTTCAGGCAAATTTCTTCAAAAATCTTTTTCTCCAGATCCAGCAGGCAGAATCTTTTGATATTCGGTATGCAACATTGTGGGGTGGATCTGATTCAAGTTTGTTCAAATCTGTCCCCTGGATTCATATTTGGGCTCACTATAGAAGCTCGAATTCGAACTTAGTGCATTTCAGGCAAATTTCTTAAAAAATCTTCTCCAGATCCAGCAGGCAGAATCTTTTGATATTGGGTATGCACCATGCTTAGGGGGGTGAGATTCAAGTTTGTTCAAGCCAAGTCCCTGGGTTCATATTTGGGCTCACTGTGGTAGCCCGAATTATAACTTAGTTCAAAATGAGGAATTTTCTTTAAAAATCTTCTTCAGATCCAGCAGTTGGAATGTTTTGGTATTTGATATGCAGTATCCTTGGGGGGGGGGGGGGGGGGGGGGGGGGGGGAATTCAAGTTTGTTCAAGCCATGTCCCTAGGTCCATATTTGGACTCACTGTGGGAGCTTGAATTGTAACTTAGTTCAAAATGAGGAATTTTCTTTAAAAATCTTCTTCTTCAGATCCAGCAGCCAGAATGTTTTGATATTTGGTGTGCAGCATCGTTAGGGGGTGGGGGGTGAGATTTAAGTTTGTTAAAGCCAAGTCCCTGGGTTCATATATGGGCTCCCTATGGGAGCCCGAAATTATAACTTAGTTCAACATGAGGAATATTCTTTAAAAATCTTCTTTTTTTTTTAGATCCACTGGTCAGAATCTTTGGATATTTGATTTTAGCTTTTCTTAGGAGGAGCTGATGCAACTTGTTGAAATCAATTCTCTGGGTTGATATTTAGGCTACCATGTCAGGTGATCGCCCTCAGGCCCCTTGGGGGCCTCTTGTTTATTTCTGTTTTGTTCTGTTTCAGTCGGAGCTTCAAGTGTCGAAACAAAAATAGGTGACCTACGTGACTCAACAAAATAACCCCGTTTGAAAGTAGGTTACGTCATTTAGGATGCGAAAAATTCTCTGCTGAAAGTGTATACACAACGGACGTATTTTCTAACACTGTATTTTTTTTCACTTTGCTGACAACTGTTAATTGTTGGGCCATCTATTCCCAGAAAAACACGAATTGAAACATGTGTAAAAAAGCTTTAGTTATGACAAGAAAAACTTTGAACAGGGCACAAGTGTGCATATGAAGTATCTTGAAAAAGTACCTTCCAAGCAACCTTCTTATATCTGATCCTGTTCACACTTTCAGACTTAGGAAATTATTAGCTTAGCAGACTTTGATGATAGGAGGGTGCTGGGGAGATTGGCACAGAGAAGAGAGAAGGGGTCATGAAGGAGAGGGTAACAGTGGGTAACCTGGCATAGATGCATCATAGACAACTGGACCTGGATTAATCAAGCTTTAATGGAAGACCACGAGCAGAAAATCTGAAGGGTCGCCAGGGGGTGGTACATAAATATTCTGAATTTTCCCCACTTGCCTATGAAGTCTCCCTACTTGACTCTGCAGTCTCCCTATTTTTGGAGGGAGACATGAAGTCTCCCTAAAATTCTCACTAGGCTGGTCTCTGGTGGTATGTATTTTTTCCATTTTTAGCTCAACTTGACAATGTCGAATATGAGCTATTGGGATGTGTTGTGATCCATCGTATGTATGTATGTCTGTCTGTCTGTCCAGTAGCCATTTTAGATTTGGCATATAAATGTCAACAATTCCATTAGCACACCCTACAGGCTACATCTCTCATTTGATCTTTTTCAAATTTCATATGCAGCTTTGGTGTGATGTCCAGATGGGAGCTATCAAATATTTCTAAATTTCATTGAAAGACATGACCGTCAGCAGCCATCTTGGATTTGGATATAAATTGTCAATTCCATTAGTACACCCTACGGGCCACATCTCTCACCTGATCTTTTTTGAATTTCATATATAGCTTTCGGGTGATGTCTAGATGCGAGCTATCAGATATTTCTGAATTCCGTTAAAAAATGTGGCCTTCGGCAGCCATCTTGGATTTGGCATATGAATTATCAACAATTCCATTTGCACACCCTGCAAGCTGCATCTCTCACCCAATCTTTTTCAAATTTCATCTGCAGTTTTTGTGTGATGTCTAGATGGGAGCTATGAAATTTTTTTCCCCTGCCAATGAAGTCGGGAGGGGAATGGATATTGAAGTGGTGTCCGTCCATCAGTAAATCCTTCCGTCATAAACTTTGTCCACTTCCTACATTTTTTATTGGATTTTTATAAAATTTGTGCTGTGGTATCAGTATCAAGTGTAGATGTGCATGTGGTCAGGAATTTTTGATGCGACAAATGTTTGCATGGTTATGGCCTTGGAAATAGCAGAAAAAAATAGCATCACAAAGTCTTGCCCACTTAACTCCTCCATTGCAAGGTCTTGTCCGCTTAACTCCTCCTTCATTTTTTATTGGATTTTAACGAAACTTGGTCTGAAGTATCAGTATCAAGTGTAGATGTGCATGTGGTTTGGTTTTGTTTGATGCAACAAATTTTACGTGGTTATGGTCCTTGGAAATAGCGTAATTTCCATCACAAATTTCTTGTCTGCTTAACTCCTCCTGCATTTTTCATTGGATTTTTACGAAACTTGGTGTGCAGTTTGAGTATTATGTGTACATGTGCATATGGAAAAGAAGTTTCGCTTCAAGTAATATTTCCAGAGTTATAGCCCTTGACTACTTCGAATGTACCAGAATTGCAGGTTTTTAGCTCAACTTGACAAAGTCAAGCTGAGCTATTGCCATCACTTCTCTTCCTGCGGCGTACGTACGTATGTATGTACGTACATAGTACTTACGTCCACAATTTCCTTTGGCACACCTCACTGGTCACATTTATAATCCGATCACTTTGAAACTTGGTATGCTTGTTTGGGGTGACCTCTAGATGGGAGCTATCAATTTTTTTCAATTTCTGTCAAAAATTGTTGCCGCGGCCAACATTCTTAGAACTTAGTTTAGTCAGACCACAATATTTCCCTTTAGCACACCCTACAGGGCACATTTATGATTGGATTGCTTTGAAACCTGGTATTCTTGTTTAGGGTGACCTCTAGATGGGAGCTATCGATTTTCTTCAATTTCCGTCAAAAAATGTTGCCACGGCCAACGTTTTTAGAACTTAGTTTAGTCAGAAGACCTCAATATTTCCCTTTGGCACACCCTACAGGGCACATTTATAATCGGATTGGTTTGAAACCTGGTATGCTTGTGTGGGGAGACCTCTAGATGGGAGCTATCGATTTTTTTCCATTTCCATCAAAAAATGTTGCCGCGGCCAATGTTCTTAGAACTTAGTTTAGTCAGAAGACCTCAATATTTTCCTTTGGCACACCCTACAGGGCACATTTATGATTGGATTGCTTTGAAACCCGGTACGCTTGTTTGGGGAGACCTCTAGATGGGAGCTATCGATTTTCTTCAATTTCCGTCAGAAAATGTTGCCGCTGCCAACATTCTTAGAACTTAGTTTAGTCATACTTTACCTGTACATTTGTTACAGGCTACAGTCAGTATTTATGTACAGACCCTTACAACACTTTACATGTACCTTTGTTATCAGGTCATTGCCTGGATGTGTGTCATTGCTGTGTCACATACATATACATGTCTAACACAAGTTGAGCTACAGTGTCATTGACACTTTCATTTTAAGATACTTTAGTTGTGATTAAAGAAATTAAATGATTTTTCCGCGCTGATAAAGTCTGGAAGGGGATATTGAAATGGTGTTTGTCCGTCCATCCATCCATCCATCTGTTCATCTGTCTGTCCATCCATCCATCACCAACTTTGCAGCCTAACTCCTACAGTTTTCAGTAGATTTTTATGAAAATTGGTCTGAAGTATCAGTATTAAGTGATCGATGTGCTTGTGGTCAGCAATTTTCGATGTGACAAATTTTGCAAGTTACGGCCCTTGGAAATAGTAAAATTTCCCTCACAAAGGCTTGTCCACTTAAATCCTCCCAAATTTTTCATTGTGTTTTTACTAAACTTGGTCTGAAGCATCAGTATCAAGTGTAGATGTGCAAGTGGTCAGGAATTTCCGATGCGACACATTTTGCATGGTTATGGACCATGGTAATAGCAAAAAAATTTTCCATCGCAAATGTTTGTCCGCTTAACTCCTCCTGCATTTTTCATTGGATTTTTAGCTTTACTTAACAAAGTCAAGCTATTGCCATCGCGGAAATCTGTTAGTCTCTGAGTCTCTTCACATTTTCTTTGGCATAGGCTACACGCCGTAGTTCTTGTCCAATCATCACAAAATTTCATGTGCAGGGTCAAGGTCATGTCTAGATGAGAACGTCCCCTTTTGGTTGTGATCATTCAACTGTGAGAGCCCAAAATCTGAAAACCTTTAGCACAGTCTACAGGTCATATTTAGGAAGGGTTTTCAGTGTAACTTGTTAGGATGAGTCTCTATAAATGTCTAGATGAGAATGTCCCCTTTTGGTCGCGATCAGTCAAGCGTGATGGCTGCAAAAGCCCAAAATCCAAAAACCTTTAGCACAGTGTACAGGTCGTATTTATGAAGGGATTTCATTATAACTTGGTAGGATGACTCTGTATAATGTCTAGATGGGAACGTCCCCTTTTGGTCACAGTGGGTCAACTGTGATGGCTACGTGGGCCCAAAGCCTGAAAATCTTTAGCACAGACCACAGGTCGTATTTATTTAGGAATTTTATTATAACTTGGTAGGATGACTCTGTATAATGTCCAGATGAGAGCATCCTATTTTGACCATGATCGGTCAACTGTGACAGCCGCACAGACACGTGACCTAGATTTGTTTAGCATAGTGTACAGTTCATATTTATGAAGCATTTTCCCTGTCCCGTATGACCCACAGTGTGTCCTTGGACACAGTACTTGATCCTGGTTGCCTACATGGGAGAACGATGATGCCGTGTACTAATGCGTAGTGCATGTCAATGGTGCACGTCTTCAGTCGCTGTAACCTGGCTTGAGTGGAGCTTGAACAGAGTTAGAATGTTGAGGAGCTGACAGTTGCTCGTCGATGCTTGGCGTTCTCTCCGGGTACTCCGGCTTCCGCCACCGGTAAAACTGTCATGGTCACAATTAGCCATTGTGCATAAGTATGTGACCTTAAACACCAATAAATAAATAAATGAATAATTATAAATCAATTTCATTGCAACTTGGAAGGATAACTTGGTATGATGTCTACATGAGACCGTTTTATTGTGGTCACCATCAGTCAGCTGTTACCGCCGCCTGGTCACTTGACCTCGATTCCTTTAGTACTGCTTACAGGTTGTTATTATGAAGGGATTTCATTATAACTTGGTAGGATAACTTGGTATGATATCTAAATGAGACTCTCGTATTTTGGTCATGATTGGTCAACCATGACTGCCTAACTGTCACATGACCTAGATTCCTTTAGCAAAGTCTACGGGTTATATTTATGAAGTGATTTCATTGTAACTTGGTAGGATGACTTGTTTTAGAATGATTTTACTGTAACTTGGTAACTTTGGTTGACATACGTTAACTGTTATGTCCACATCAACCCATGTCTTAATTCTTTAGTACAGTCTACACTCGGGAGCGTGGTGGCTCAGTGGTAGACTGTTGGACTTATATGCTAGAGGTCCCGAGTTCGATCCCCGTCCGGGACGACCCGCGTTGTGCGCTTGGGCAAGGCACTTTATCCTGGTTGCATACATGGGGGCACGATGACGCCGTTTACTAATGGTGCTCATGTCTTCAACCACTGTAACCCTGCTTGAGCGGAGCTTGAACAGAGTTAGAATGTTGAGGAGCTGACAGTTGCTCGTTGATGCTCGGTGGTTCTCCGGATTCCTCCACCCGTGAAACTGTCACGGTCACGATTAGCCATTGTGCATAAAAATGTGACCTTAAACACCAATAAATAAATATACAGTCTACACTCAAATTATTCTTATTGAAAACATAGCATACAGGGAACAGAAATTAACATATTCTCAATTATCACAATTCTTGTCTTATTTCATAAACTTTTCATAAACATTGAACATTATCATTTTCATCAAACACTACACACAGTCAAGTTAAGCTACAGTGTTATTGACACTTTCATTACGAAACTTGGTGAGCAGTATGAGTATGATGTGTACATGTGCATATGGAAAGAAAGTTTTGACTTGAATAATTTTACCAGAGTTATATCCCTTGTCAACTTTGAATTTACCAAAATGGCAGGTTCTTGGAAGATATCTTCAGTTGTGATTAAAGAAATTAAATGATATTTGGTGAGTGACATTATTGGGTATGAATACATGTCCAGTTTAACGCACCTCTCACTCGATCTTTTTAAAATTTTATTTGTAACTTTGGTGTTGCGTCTAGATGGGAGTTGTCAAATTTTTCTGCATTCTGTTGAAAAAGATGTCCGCCACCAGCCATCTAGGATTTGACACAAGTACACCCAACAGGCCTCACCCCTCACCCGATTTTTTCAGCTTTGAAGTGATGTCTTTTCTGTAGAAACTTGAGTGAATGACTTGGCATTAGTGGATCTTTCTATTTAGTTCAGTCTCTTCTTGGACAAGTTGAGTTGCAGTGTCACTGACATTTTCATTTCTCTTTGATATGATCTGCAACAAAACTCATGTATTGGTGCCTAGAAAACCCTGTTTGACATGCCATCAACTTTTGCTGTCTTGACAGGTTGACTTCACATGTGCTTATTTCCAAGTCAATGAAGTATCAGAATCGATATCGGCCGTTATCTCAAACGGTAGATATCGTTGTCTGCAAAATGTTAACAGTGGTGGTATCAGCTCACCTCTAGTTAACAGGAAACCAAGGTATAACCAAATAATCATGGCAAAGCCACAGAACGTACAGTGGCTGTGAGCTGGTCGGAATTCAGGGAACTTATCCAGTCCCAAAAGGTTAATGGTATAGATTCATGTTTGTTAAAACAAAATTCTCAGGTAGTGTTCAACCGACCACCTCAAGCAAACATCAGCTCCTGGAACATCGGTTCAATGATTGCTGCCAAGCATTTTATGATGATTCATTAACCACATTTTATTATCTTCTACAATTGTTCAGTTAAGGTAAAATGATGTCAGTGATACTATTCAATTTATTTATTTATTAGGGTTTAATGACACATTAACAGCCAAGGTCATATCGTGTCGGTGACAGTTTTATGGGTGGAGGAAGCCGGAATATCCGGAGAGAACCACCGAGAAACGATGAGCAGCTGCCAGCTCCCCAACAGCGTAACTCTGCACTGCAGCACAGGCAGGGTTAGATTGGTTGAAGACATGCAGACCATCGACGTACAGTACGCCTCAGTACACGGCATCAGTACCATTCAATAAAGTTGAGAAATAACCACAATGTGTATTCTTAATCTCTCTAGATGCCCCTGTACTGGATATACAAGTTAAACAACATGTAAAGCTCACAATTGAGCTTACTTGCAGCAATCACCAGTTCATACTGGAAAAGTGAAGGTTCCACTCCATTGACTCAGGCCGCAGTAAAATTACCAGTTGCACACACTTAAGATGGTAAACATGGCTCTGAGAGCTACATTTACCGGCCAATTGTGCACCGCTGGTAATTTTACTTTGCCCCCTGTCAACGAAGTTTAACACTAAAGAATGTTCAGTTTAACATACTTCTTTCGAGCCATGACTTGTCTAGTAGTGCACGGTATTACAATCGGAATCAGCTTCGGCATCAGAATCGGCCGATTGTGAGCTCAAATAACCAGTAATCAGTCATCAACCATTTTTGGCAATCGGTTGAACACTATTCTCAGGCAATATTTGAGCTTGTTCTAGGAAGGGCAGATTTTATGTCCAAACAGAAAATATAAACTTTTGGAAGTGATCAGCTGATTTGAACCAAAATGGTGTGCAGCATTGAAGCATATACATAATATAAGCAAAAACCTTCTCTTTGCACCTTCATGCGAATTCCGGGAGTTGCCACAAGAGGTACATGTATTGCAACAAAATATATACCCCAACTTTCAGTCTCTGGATAAACATGCAAGTTACATTCTAAGTACCTTGGCAGTTGTTTGCCTGGAAACAAATGCCAACCCACAAGACGTAGACAATCAAAATGTCAGAAAAATGTATAAAAAATATCTCCAAATGTGAACTTTATTACTGAACCATTGAACCATAGTTTCGAATAAAACACCCTTGAAGGCCGCTGGAATGTACCCTTTACCTAACACGAAAAGCAGATGACACTTGCAAACAAAATTCTTCATTATCTCAGTTTTTTCAGTTTTAGCATAAAAAACGTAACAATGAGCTCGTTCCAGTGAGGGGTCATAAGCTATGTTTTTTAGACAAAAAATGGAAAAAATAATGAAAATTGAATGGTAATTTTTGTGAATATCGCTAGGCGGTTTGGGCCATCATGTTGGGTAAAGTGTTGACCTGTCACTTTACATGAATAACAGACGATACTTGCCAAAAACATAGATTATGACACCTCATTGGAAGTTTCTACCCAGGTAGTAGATATTGAATTTTGTGAAAAAGCATTTGAGCCTTTACCTGACAAATTGACTGCACCCACCTGTGTAATTTTCAAATAAAGCAGTTGAAAAAATATGTATTTTTCAAAGATTAGATTATTTATTCAGCAGCAGACATTCGAAGAAATTCAACAAAACCATATCATGCGATTCCTCATTGGGATGAGCTCATCGAACTTGTTCCAATGAGGGATCGCATGATATGGTTTCAATGAAATTGTTTAAATTTAAAAAAACTATAATTAAAATAATAAATTTTGATATTCTGTCTGCAGTGGACAAAGCATTAAATTCACAAACAGTTTCAACTTATGGATCTCTGGGTTAAACCATTACCTAACAAAATAACAAATGAATTATTCCCCAAAAATTCATGAATGCTCGTACAGTATAGTCACCGTGGACTGGTCATAATCCATGCATGGACAGTGATGTCAACACATATGTTTACCAGGTAATAGGGAGCATGGTGAGGTTACGGTAACCGGTTCTCGTCAGATCATCGAAGTTAAGCAAAGTTGAGCCCAGTTAGTCCTTAGATGAATGACCATCTGAGTGATCGATTCAAACTCCCTCATTCTGTTCTTGGGCAAGGCACTTAACCATGATTGTCCACATGGGGGCACGATTATGCCATGTACTAAAACGTTCTGCACATCGATGGTGCAATGTCTTCAACCAGACTGACCCTGCCTGTGATGCAGAGCAGAGTTATGATGTTGGGGAGCTAGCTGCTGCTTGTTGTTGCTCAGTGGTTCTCTCTGGGTACTCCAGCTTCCTCCACCCGTAAAACTGTCACCAACACGATATGACCTTGGCTGTTAATGTGTTGTTAAACCTTAATAAATAATAATAATAACCAGGTAATAAAAAATCATCAGCAAAATTTTAATTAATGAAGCACCGGGTTGTAAATTTTTGATGATTATTCCTATAATTCGTGATCAGAATCTAATACTGTTGCATCCATGGAAATATTGCTTACCCATGGAAAGTGACCAGTCCATTGTGGCTGTACAATATCTAAATATTTTAAGTTTTTTCTTTGAAAACATAATTTATGACCCCCCTCCCTCCCCCTGCATTAGCCATAACCTATGTTTTTCAGCCCAAATATTGAAAAAATAAAATTTCATTGGCAACTGTTTCTGATTTGTGTCATCAGCCCAGAAAAAACAAAACTGTCCTTATTTTTCATCCCTTAATGCACAGCCATAACACTTTTCTTCATTATAATTTCTAATGTCTGTATGTAAAACTCGCCCTCGGCTAGGCCTACCTGGGCCCGAATGTTTTAACCCTTTACCCAATGCAGACAATATCAAAATTTATTACTTGAAATATTATTTTATCAATTTTTTTAAAAAATATAAAGAAAACCATATCATGTGACCCACCATTGGAATGGTCACAGTGAGCTCGTTCCAATGAGGGGGTCACATGATATGTTTTTTTTAGCTCAGCTGACGCAGTCAAACTTAAGGTTTTGTCATGGCCCATTATCCATTTGTCCGTCCGTCAACAATTCAATTTATGAACCTATCTTTACGAAACTTCTTTGGTACTTTTGTGATCACCGTGGGACGAGAACAAGTGTTTTGGGGTGTGGTCCAAAATTCAAGATAGCCACCGGCAGCCATTTTGTACTGAAATAAGTGCAATCAGTTTCTTGTACAGAACTTCTGTATGAAAGTTCTGATTTGAAAAAAAATTTTGTATGAATGTTTAGTAACATGGAATACACCACATTACGTGTACACTCCATATAAAACCGCACTTCGCGTACCCCACTTTTTGTGTAGAAAAGTGGGGTACCCAAGTGCGGTTAGGAGAGAAGCATTACATAATCAATTAGTGCTCGACGAGAAATTTCTTCCAGAGTCTGAACCTGATTAGTAATATTAGTCTTCAGTCAGTGAATTTCTAAAACCTGCATTTCATAAAATAATGATATAAAAATATTATATCTGTCTTTTCCAGATCATTGTACCCCGGAATAATGTCCGCTTTTAAACAATTCGCCCAATATTTTTCGAGATATTTAACTTGTTTCCGTATTAAAATAAAATGTTTTGCCGATATGTCATTTGGATTCCCCCCTGTATAATTAAAGGTAAGTTTATCGCCATCGAACATGATCTTGTCCACCTTCATTCTCGAAACATTTCATCGAGACATTTTTAAATAAAATTACCGAATAGAGGAAGTATTTTAAAATAAAACAAATTCTGTGCGTTGCTATGTTTTTTTAGAACAATAATGTGACAGTCTCGGCGATACATCCTGTCTTTACGAAGTGCGGCCCCTATTTTTCAGACTCGGAATCATTACGAACTCGGCATATGATTTAATATCATTGCAGATAAGCTGCTTCACGTTTACCTCAGTAATTATTTTTGACGAACTAAATTGAGAATGAAACAGAATTAATAAATAAATCCATCTGCTCCTTGCGGTCATTTTCGTAACAACTCGGGTGGATTTTTTCAAATTACGTTCAGTCTTCGGAATCATGAAATTTTAGAAGAAGAGACATACGAATCATGGCCTACGGTAAACAAATTTATAGTGTAGTTTAGGAAGTGGAAGGCACCCACAATGGGATTTTCTTGTCAACTTCCAATATCTGAAAAAGGCATGAAAAATTGGTGGCGTCACTGGGGGCCGGGGGAGGGGTAGGTATTTGCCCCTTAAACACAGATTTTGCCCACATTTGCTTCCCACGTCCATAACACACACACACACACAAACTCTCTCTCTCTCTCTGTCTCTATCCCCCCCACCCCACCCCACCCCACCCCCGTAACCATGGCGTATTCACGCCTCCCGTGAGTCAACGATCGACAGTATAATCTCTCCACTTTTAAATCTGATCCGCCGCGCCTGGAAAAATTCTCCCTTAAAATTTTATATATTTTCCTTTTTTTACAGCTTGTGGCCCTCATTAATGGGGGAGGGGAGCATTCCAATGAGGGGCCATAAACTATGTGACTGAAACAAAATATGGAAATTCACTAAATTCACAACGCCAATGGCCGAATTTGGCCAGCACTCAGGCTATACAAAAATCTGCATTCAAATTTTATTATGTTTAAGTTTTTGTTTCAAAAACATAGCTTATGACCCTTCATTGGAACGAGCTAGTGGATTTTGAGTCTTTCCATTGAGGGGTCCCAAGCTCTGTTTTGAGACAAAAAAATTCAAATTTTTAGTTGTTATTAAAGAATTTATCTTGCAAGTGCCACCTGGTCCTGTAGGCGGGTGGAGACTATTGGATCACCGGATTTATCTTCCTAGCATTTGGTACGTTTTTTCTTGGAAATAGTATGTTTATTTTCGTGGCTGGAAACTGGGTAGACTGATAACATTTTGGCCAGACGCTGTCGTCTGTATGTTGGTGTTTTGGTAATAATAATTCTCCCCAGCTAGCATGGGTTTCTTTTCAATAGATGCTTCAACTGCTTCGGCCCTTTGACAGATTAATAAGTAAATTAGCCTTAGAAAAGGTGTTGAACATATGACATACCAGTATACAATTATGCTCAATTAGCTACTTCTGTTCAGTGGCGTGTTAAATTAAATCCTTTGTTTGTTGTTAATCCCCAAGAAAATGTTAAAAGAAACGAAACACTTGCTATGTTTCATCATATCACACCCCCCAAATATAAAAATATTCACAGGAAACATTTTTAAAATCTCCTGAAAGTTAGTGCTTGCGCGGTCTGGAGTCCAATGATATTAGCTTCAAATAAGAGACTTCATTAGTTGAAACTTTGGATATTTAGTGCTTAACACGATGTCTTGATCAAGTAGTCCAATAATATTAGCTATGAACACGCGTCTCATCAAGCTTTATTTATTTTTTATTATTTGTTGCTAATATTATTGGTGGACTGTTTCATTATCCACATCATAGTATGATGCCGCAACACTACCACCGAGTTAGGGTGAGAACGGTTTGAGTTTCGCCGAATTGAATAGAGCATGCGTTTTGGCCCTAATCTTTTCAAAATCAGCCCCCCTCCCCCTCCAAAAAAAAGAATGGGAGCCAAAACTCGTTTTATCACCAATATCAGTCACCGCTGATATGACCGATTCCCCGGGTTGAATAAGATGTCACAACGTTGTTCTCATGACCATAAACTCAAGTAATGTATTCCTGTGTGGCGTCATTTCGTTCCCTTGGGGACACACTTCATCGATCGGAATGGTCCCGAGTTGAATTATGATACCGTGTTTTGAAGTAGCTCCAGGAAAAAGATGAGAGAAGCATGGATCGGGTTTACCCAAATTGGATCTGATCCGTGTTTTGAAGATAATCTCCCCCCGGGTTTGGGGTTCCATAGCGGCTGTCAGATAGAATAAAAAATGTGTTTTAATTTTTACATTTGGGGGGATTATCATGTTATATCCCGGACGAAAAGCAGATAAATTGCCAGTATGTTCAAAAAGAAAAATGTGTAGTTATCTGTACCCGTCCATTTCGGTTGAGAATCAGAATGTTTTTTTCAACAACAATGACCTCGATTAAGCGAGTTCAGACTATTTTATATCATGTAAATCCAATAGATGGAAGAGCCACACTGCTTCACGGGATCGTCAAAATTCACATTTTTTTAAAAGATTTATTAGAACACAAAACGTGAATTATTGGACCGATTTTCACATTTAAAGGATTCTTTTGATCCAGAAAATTCTCTCCAAAAATATTTCAGGCACAGAAAAAGGATTTAGTGAAGAAAACTTATTATGTAAATTGCGAGGTGTTTTCCCAATCAACACTGATTAATGAGTAAATACCTGCTGTTATATAATCTTACATAACGCACTCAGTCGACATTGGAATAATTTTTTTATATGGAGTGTACACGTAATGACATATAATACAGGGTTTTTTTTTCTCGTGCAGAAATTATGCAAATTATATGAACTTTGATTTATTCAGTGCTACTTATACACAGTAAGTACACATGTCAATACCGCTCGAGCTAGGGGCTGTATTAATATTTATGAACCGAACTTCACGAAACTTCTTGGGTACCTATATTATCACTTTGGGACGAAAACGGGTGTTTTGGGGTGTGGTCCATAATTCAAGATGGCTACAGGCAACCTTTTTCTACCGAAATTAGGTACAATCAGTTTTTTGTACAGAACTTCTGTATGAAGGTTCTGATTTGAATAAATTTTTGAATGAAAGTTTAGTAACATGGAATACATCACATTTTCTACTCAAAGTTTGTTAAGCACCAAATATTTGACACATCATTGTGAAATTTGCTTGTGACATGTTTGCGATATTTTTGGTGGATATGATTGAGGAATGTATTGAGATGGTCCCCAGTGTTTTCATTAGCTCTCTTGACAGGCAGACTTTTTGTGACAGTCATGGACAGCATGTAGCCCTTGATTTTCATGATGTTTCTGTGTGCTATCTACATGTACATGACATGTGTAGGATATTCAGTCTTCATTTCAACACAAACCCTTGTGATTTAATGATTGAATATGGCAAATGCAAATGTAAGAAGACATTTGTCTGCACAGAAATGTGGCGGGCTGTAGGGATGGTGGCAGAAGGGGCTATCCATCGTAAGGTTGGTGAAGCTCTTGGTGCGTACCATATGGTGATCACCAGAGACTGGGCAAGATTTCAGCAGTATGGCACACCAGTAAGACGGCATGGTGGTGGCAGAGACAGGGCAACATCTGCAGCTGAAGACCATTTTTTATCATTTAGGCCCATAGGAACCGCTTTGCCACAGCATCTCAGCTTCGCAGTGACCTTCAGAATTCATCCGGGGTAAATGTTTCGATGCAGACTATCTGGGCAAGGTTGCACGAATGTGGTCTCTGATCGAGAAGACCATGTATTTGCATTCCACTGTCCCAGAACCACTGCCAGGCACGATATGAATGGTCCATGGGCCAGGTTGGATGGACCAGAGAAGATTGGCGACCTGTTCTTTTTACAGGTGAGTCAAGGTACTGCCTAGACAACATAGACAGGCCTCCGAGGGTATGGAGAAGACCAGGAGAATGATTCCATGTAGCCAACATTGCTGAGCATGCCCACTATGGTGGAGGGTCAGTCATGGTCTGGGGCGGCATCAGCAGGGATGGACGTACAGTGCTCTGTGTCCTTGAACGTGGTACATTAACTTCACAGCGGTATATTGATGAGATCCTGGATGACCACCTCACATAATATGCAGGTGGAGTGGGTGATAGATTCATTCTGATGGACAATAATGCCCGTCCTCATGTTGCCCATGCTGTCGGGGAATGCGACAGAGGGAGGGTATTGAGCATATGGATTGGCCAGCAAGATCCCCCGACCTCAATCCAATTGAACATGTCTGGAATGAGTTGCAGCTTGCAATTTCAGCCCATCCAGTCCAGCCAAGAAGTATCCAGGAGCTTGGTGCCATGCTGGTCCAAGAATGGAACAACATCCCACAAAGGACCACCACGAACCTGATTGAGAGCATGAGAAGGCATTGTTAAGCTGTAATTAACAGTAATGGGTCTCATACTTGATATTTAACCCATACCAGTTTGCTCCATCAACTTTTTGGCAAATTGAAAAATTTCCTCTTTTTGTCCCCCGACCCTTCGGGGGACTATTGTAATCAGCAGTGTCCATCCGTCCGTCCGTCTGTCCGTGCGTGCATCCGTCCGTCCATCACACCCTTGTCCGGATGATAACTTTAGTTTGGATGATTTTACTGAAACTAAATTTGGTATGTGTCTTACTTGGGTGGAAATGCAGGTCAAGTTCTTCGAAAATGGGCACGCTCCACTGATTTCTACTGGATTTATTCTCCTTTTTCGACTTAAAAAATACAGTTTTTGTGTTGTCCGGATGATAACTTTAGTTAGGATCATTTGATTGAAACGAAATTTAGTATGCCGCTTATTTGGGTGGAAATGCAGGTCAAGTTCGAAAATGGGCACGCTCCACTGATTTTTACTGGATTTATTTCCCTTTTTCGACTTAGAAAATACGGTTTTTGTGTTGTCCGGATGATAACTTTACTTTGGATCATTTGATTGAAACGAAACTAAGTATGTGGTTTAATTGGTTGGAAATACAGGTCAAGTTAAAAAATGGCCATGCTCTGCGAACAAATTGTATCCTAACAGCTCCCTTGAATTTGCCATCTTGGTCGGGGGACCGGGGGCATTGCCCTTGTTACCAATAATATCCATTTTCCATGGTTATCGTATTCAAAAGCTAAAAAATAATGTCAAACACAAATAAAATCTAAATTTTTGTACTTAAATCATTAAAGATATAATTAAATAAAAAATATATACACTTTTCATTACAATATTTCAACTAAAACGTAAAATAGGTAGTTGGATATACTTGGTACTTAGCAAACTTTGAGTAGTATATAATACAGGGGTTTTTTTGTGCAGAAATTATGCAAATTAGATGAACTTCTATTTATTCAGTGCTACTTACACACAGTAAGTGCACATGTCAATACATCTCAGGCTAGAGGCTGTATTTATGAACCGATCTTCACAAAACCTCTTGGGGTACCTTTGTTATCATCTTGGGACGAGAACGAGTATTTTTGGGTGTGGTCCGAAATTCAAGATGGCTGCCGGTGGCCATTTTATTCGGAAATTAGGTGCAATCAGTTTTTAGTCCCCTACGGGAACCGTAAGGGGACTATAGGATTGCACTCCATCATCTGTCTGTCTGTCTGTCTGTCTGTCTGTCTGTCTGTCTGTCTGTCTGTCTCTGTCTGTCTGTCTGTCTGTCTGTCTGTCTGTCTGTCTGTCTGTCTGTCTGTTTTTATGTTACCACCTCTCCCTCCAACATGCTTTAAGCTACGCCTTTCATATTTGGTACATGGATAAATAGTTCTGATGGGTTGATGCACACTCAAAATTTTTTTTTCAAAATCCAAGTTGGCGGAATGGCGTGCATTTTTGTTGTGTTTTTTTAGCTTTTTTTCTCTATATTCATGTTACTACCCCTCACACCAACATGGTTCAAGCTACACTTTTCATGTTTGGCACATGGATAGAGGGTTGTGATGGGATGATGCACGTTCAATATTTTTTTTTCAAAATTCAAGATGGCGCCATGGCAGCCATTTTTGTTGTGTTTTTTAAGCTTTTTTCTCTATTTTATGTTACCACCCCTCCCTCCAACATGGTTCAAGCTACACCTTTCATATATGGTACATGGATAAACGGTTGTGAGGGGATTATGCACGCACAATATTTTTTTTTCAAAATCTAAGATCTGTCTGTCGGTTTTTATGTTACCACCTCACCCTCCAACATGTTTTAAGCTACACCTTTCATATTTGGTACATGGATAAATGGTTCTGAGGGGATGATGCACGCTCAATATTTTTTTTTCAAAATCCAAGATGGCAGAATGGCAGCCATTTTTGTTGTGTTTTTTAAGCTTTCTTTTCTCTATTTTTATGTTACCACCCCTCCCTCCAACATGGTTCGAGCTACACCTTTCATATTTGGCACATGGAACACATTAAACATTTCCTCAATGTGCATACAATGTTATAACATGCCCCGAGTTACCAAGCTTCCCCAGCAGACGTCAGTAACTCTGTAACACAAATGCGTATACCAATTCAGTCATTATAAAATACCTTAAATGAAGGAAAATGTTTTAATGTCTTCCTTTTTATACGCCAGTTTAAAAAATGGTCGTATTATGTTATCAGTCTGTCTGTCCGTCTGTCTGCCCATCTGTCTGTCTGTCTGTCCGTAAACAATTTGGTTTCCGTTCATTTAATGTGAAAAGGTTTTGTCGATCATGTGGTGTATGTCAGAGAACAGTCTGTAAAGGTAAGCAGGCAAGAGCACCCCTTTGTTGTCTACCCGTAATAGATACACCGTTTAAGAGAGTGGCTGTAGATTTGGTTGGTCCTGTGTTTGTCTGTTTTCAAGGGGGTGGGTTGCAGTGTTGATTGACATACTTACGTCCATTTCTAGCTTCGAGAGTAACCTGTACAAAAAATATGAAAACAACACCGCATGGTTTTCTGTTTGTTTTATTCATTAAATTGAGGATTAAAACCGAAAATCTGAAAATGAAACGTATGTACAAGATAATTATGAGAATTTTTAAAGCAAATTCTACAAAATTGGTAGGCAGTTTCCAAAGAAACGTAACATACCCAGTGCCAGTGGATACTGACTTGTCTCATATCGCCAATTTCCGTCGCATCCAAACGCGACTTGCAAGCACTATTACTCGTCCCGAAGCTCCCCCCCCTCTCCCCCCCACTTTGCAATTTATCCACTGCAAGCACCCCCTGGGCTTCGACACGAGTCAGTATGGTATAAGAAGAAGTGATAGACTGTCGTGTATGTAAGCATTTAATCAAGCGACCATTACCAATCCAACCGCATCGCGATTCCATGATACGGCACTTCCCAACCGATACGCGTATCTCGGGGAGAGTGTATCACGATGCACCGATGCATCGGTGTATCGTTACAGGCCTAGGAGGGAGTGGGGGAAAATGCTACAAAATATTTTTAAAATCTTCTTCTCATGAACCAGTGTGTACAATGACTTGATATTTGTTATGGAGGGTCCTTTTGATGTGTATAATCAAGTTTGTTCAAATGATGTACCTGAAGCAATATTTGGCTTTGTGATGGGAGGGGAAAGATTTTTGGCCCCGTCCAAAATTTCTATTTTCTGAACCGATGGTCCGGTTTGAACCAAATTTGGTATGTGGTATTATTGGGTCATAAGTACTTGACTCATGCAAAAATATATATTCCCACATCCCCATGGGAACCTTGGGAGCTAAAAATAGAAATATTTTCAAACGCCCATATTTCCCAAACCACACGAAACAGAGAGCTGTTATTTGGTATGAAGCATCCTTTGGACCAGAAGAATTGAATGGTAAAAAAATTGCCATCAGTTATGTTAAGGTGTTCTGTAGTGGGCATCAAAAAAATGCTGAGTCAGCATATTTGCAAAAATTTTTAAAAATCTTTTCTCCAGAACCAATCATCAGCATCTTTTGATATTCAGTATACAGCATTCATAGGGGGATCAGATACAAGTTTGTTAAAATAAAGCCCATTGGTTCATATTTGGGCTCAATACAGGAGCCTGAATTTTTAACTTAGGGTAATATTCTTTAAAAATCTGTTTTTTCAGGACCTCCAGTCAGGATCTTTTAATGTTTGGTATACATCATTGTTATGAGGGTCAGATCAAGATTGTTCAAACCAAGTCCCCAGGTTAATATTTGGGCTTCTGACGGAAGCCCAAATTTTAACTTTGTTCAATATGGGGGATAATTTTTAAAAATCTTCTTCTTCAGATCCACCAGTCAGAATGCTTTCATATTTGGTATGCAACATCACTAGAGGGGTCGGATTCAAGTTTGTTCAAATCGGATCCCTAGGTATATATTTGAGCTCACTATGGTAGCCCAAATTTTTACTAAGTGCGATATGAGGAAATTTCTTTAAAAATGTTCTTCTTCAGATCCACCAGTCAGAATGCTTTCATATTTGGTATACAACATCTCTAGGAGGAGGGGGGGGGGGGGGGGGCAGATTTAAGTTTGTTCAATTCAAGTGCCTGGGTTAATATTTGGGCTCCATATGAGAAACTGAAATTTAACTTAGTACAATATGAATGAATTTCTTCAAAAATCTTCATCAGTTCCACTAGTCACAATGCTTTCATATTGGGTATACAACATCTCTAGGGGAGCAGGTTCAAGTTTGTTCAAAAAGGATCTGTAGGTTAATATTTGGACTCCCTATGGTAACCCAAATTTTAACTTTGTGCAATATGAAGAAATTTCTTTAAAATTTCTCTTCTTCAGATCCAACAGTCAGAATGCTTTCATATTTGGTACACAATATCTCTAGGAAAGTCAGATTCAACTTTGTTCAAATCGAGAGCCTGGGTTAATATTTGGGCTCCCTATGGGAGCCGGAATTGGCCATGTTGCATATTTTCAAACGCCCATATTTCCCAAACCACACGGATCAGAGAACTGTTATTTGGTGTGAAGCATCCTTAGGAACAGTAGAATTGAATGGTAAACAAATTGCCATCAGTTATATAAGGATGTTCTGTAGAGTCAGCATATTTGCAAAAAATTTTTTAAAAATCTTTTCTCCAGAATCAGAGGTCAGAATCTTTTGATGTTTGGTATACAATATCCAGGGGAGGGGGGGGGGGGGGGGGGATAAAATATTAGTTTGTTAAAATGAAGACCTTTGTTTCATATTTGGACTCGATACAGGAGATTCAAGTTTGTTCAAATTGGATCCATAGATTAATATTTGGATTCACTATGGTAGCCCAAATTGTAACTTAATGCAATATGAGGAAATTTCATTAAAAAATTTCTTCTTCAGATCCACCAGTCAGAATGCTTTCATATTTGGTATACAACATCTCTTATGAGGTCAGATTCAATTTTGTTCAAATCGAGTGTCTGGGTTAATATTTGGGCTCCCTGTGGGGAGCTGGAATTGGCCATGTAGTTGAAGAATTAGAAATTTTGTATTCAGTACCCTCATGAGGTGTGTAACTAATTAATGCACATAGGATAGGTTGTATCAAGGGGCTTCATAGGGGAGCTCCACATTTAAAAATTTACATTATGATCAACTGAAGAAAAAGGCATGATGCTTGGACTATTTTTGTTACCCCTGAGGGGCTCAAGGATTGACAATGTATCCTATGGAGATGGATTGCTTAATGTAGATTCATTCTTGGACTCTGTTTATATCTTGTTCTGTTCAAGGTGAGTGCTTCAGACTCCATGGGACCTCTTGTTTTATTTATTTTAGTTTTTTCAAAAGAAAACCACTCCTCCAGGAAGAATTCTTTGGCAAAAATATTAAAACCTTCATGTGTCCTGAAAAGGTAAATTGGGTTGCTACTGATACTGCCTCATACTGCTTTCACCCATAGAAACTTTGATACAAGTCAATCACTTGTCAGTTTAACTCCTGTAAAAACACAATCTGTTAAACTGGAAATCTTAAGTTTACATGTGTTTGAATCTAGCGTGATTGAACAGGTGTCTGATAATGCTTTCAGAGATTGTTGATCAGCCAACACAAAAGGAAAAAAAAACAATGGGCAGTTTATTTAAACACATTTTGCATTTAATTTGTTTTTTATTGGGAATGGCCGGAAGACAGCCCTTGTGGCTATGCCATCACCTGGTACTGCAACCATGTGTTTGAAATAAATGTATGTTGCTGACTAGAGTTTGTGTGTCCATATCAACCACACCTCCAGAATATGATCACTGTTTGTCATCAAGTGAATGAAATGAGTAGCTGAAACTTTTCTGATGAATCGATTCAAATTACAGAAACTGAAATCTGAATATCGTGCAATCCTGATTTTGGGAGTTTTACACTCAACTAGACATATTTCATCATATATAGTATCTTGTCTAGAGTATTACATATGTGAGATAGGTATTGTATATATTAAAGTTAATCTTTTTTTAAACATAAGACTTTTTTCATTAATAAGCTCTCTAGGTGTGAAGATGTTCTAATAGTCCTTCACTTCCTAAATAATTTGCTTTTTGTTTAAAATATGAATGAAGATAATTATTATTTGCAGGCTTGCCCAGACATATGGAGACAGTATCATATGACTGTAAGTATACCATATTTGAGTGTTGTAGAATGATAAACTTTATTAATACAGTTACATCTAGAAGTCCTGTCCCGTATTCTGCACTATTTGGAAATAATAGGGCATTAGGTTAGTGCTGCAAATCACCAGAGAATCACATCTGATGCATGGTAGTGCATCGTGATTTCTGCAGAATTGTAACATGCGATGGCTGATTGATATTCTGCACTTGTAATTGGCAATCAACAGTAATTAAGTCACACCTTCTACTGAAATAAGGTGGCAGTTAAATATTAGAATGCAGATACTCAGTGGACGAGATGGAGTTTATTCATCTGTTTTTCCCCCCCTTTTATCAATTCAGTTTGCAACAATACAAGAAGTATTTATATATGCGTATTGCATGATTTTCATTTTCAAAGATTGATGAGAAGATCATGCAGGTTGATTCAAGGTGGCTAAAAATTGAGAGGGCAGAAGAAGTCCCAACGTTTTCATTTTGGGAATTTTTAGCGCACTATTAATTGCAGCCCCTCTGATGGAGCAACTATTGGGGAGGCAGGCGTGGTTGGAAAGAAAGAACGCTTTTCACAGAATATCAAACTGACAGCTGTATCGAAAGTGTTGCGAGCAAAATACGAATTCATAATGAAAGTTCCAGTTTTAAGAGATAGTTGGTGTTCTGTAAAAATAAATATGCATTTATGTGAAAGCTGGACAAGAAATTAATTATTCACTGGGAATTTTGAAAATCAGATCTACAAAAAAGACCCTCCCCCCCCCCCCCCCCCACACACACACTCCCTTCCCTCTGCAGAACCCTAAAGTCCTCATAGTCCTGCATCCGTATCCCTACATAGAGGGAAGCATGGGTAGTGAACTGCCAATTCCCCAAACAACACAACCCTTCCTCCTCACCACTAGCTTTGTTTGTAAAGCAAAAGATAAAAAATGTTACTCTCAAGTTTTATGGGTGGCCAATGTCATCTTCAATCAATGAGGGTTAAACAGGGTTAAAATTATTAGTTATAAAGGAACGTTGTATGAAAAAACATTGATGCATATTTATTTATTCATCATAGGTGCCCATGTGAGTTTGTATGAGAGGGGAGGGAAAATATATCTCTGAAAAATTAATTAATTTCCATAAATTGTAACCGGATCGTTGTTCCCTTGAATATTATACTCCTCATTCATGGAACATATATGATTATTATTTATTGATGCTTAAGGCAACATCAGCAGCTGAAGCTATATTGTGGCAATGGCCACAGATGTGGCATAAAGCACCAATAAATATATACTACTCAAAGTTTGCTAAGCACCAAATATTTGACACATCATTGTGAAATTTGCTTGTGACATATTTGCGATATTTTTGGTGTATATGATTGAGGAATGTATTGAGATGGTCCCCAGTGTTTACATTAGCTCTCTTGACAGGCAGACTTTTCGTGACAGTCATGGAAAGCATGTACTCCTTGATTTTCATTATGTTTTCGTGTACTGTCTCCATGTACATGACATGTGTAGGGTATTCAATCTTCATTTCAACAAAAACCCTTGTGATTTAATGGTTGAATATGACAGATGCAAATGTAAGAAGATATTTGTCTGAAACAGAAATGTGGTGGGCTGTAGGGATGGGGGAGCAAGGGGCTACCCATCGTCAGGTTGGTGAAGCCCTTATTGTTCACCATACGGTGATCAGTGGAGCCTGGACAAGATTTCAGCAGTATGGCACACCAGTAAGATGTCATGGTGGTGGCAGAGACAGGGCAACATCTGCAGCTGAAGACCAGTTTTTGATCATTCAGGCCCGTAGGAACCGCTTTGACACAGCAACCCAGATTCGCAGTGACCTTCAGAATGCATCCGGGGTAAATGTTTCGATGCAGACTATCTGGGAAAGGTTGCACGAAAGTGGACTCTGATCGAGAAGACCATGTATTCGCATTCCGCTGTCCCAGAACCACCGCCAGGCACGATATGAATGGGCCATGGACCACGTTGGATGGACCAGAGAAGATTGGCAACCTGTCCTTTTTACAGATGACTCAAGGTACTGCCTAGACCACACAGATAGGCGTTCTAAGGTATGGAGAAGACCAGGAGAGCGATTCCATGCAGTCAATATTGCTGAGCATGACCGCTATGGTGGAAGGTCAATCATGGTCTGGGGCGGCTTCAGCAGGGATGGATGTACAGAGCTCTGTGTCCTTGAACATGGTACATTGACTGCACAGCTGTATATTGATCAGATCCTGGATGTCCATGTCAGATTGTATGCAGATGTATTGGGTGATAGATTCATTCTAATGAACGATAATGCCCATCCTCATGTAGCCAATGCCTGCGGAGAATACCGACAGAGGGAGGGGATTGAGCGTATGGACTGGCCAGCAAGATCCCCTGACCTCAATCCAATCGAACATGTCTGGAATGAGTTGCAGCTTGCAATTTCAGCCCGTCCAGTCCAGCCAAGAAGTGTCCAGGAGCTTGGTGCCATGCTGGTCCAAGACTGGAAGAACATCCCACAAAGGACCACCAGGAACCTGATTGGGAGCACAAGAAGGTGTTGTCAAGCTATAATTAACAATAATGGGTCTCATACTCGATATTGAACCCATACCAGTTTGCTCTGTCAACTTTTTGGTAAATTTGGAAAATTTCCTCTTTGACCAATAATATCCATTTTCCATGGTTATCGTATTCAAAAGCTAAAAAATAATGTCAAACACAAACAAAATCTTAATTTCTGTACTTAAATCATTAAAGATATAATTAAATAAAAAATATATACACTTTTCATTACAATATTTCAACTAAAATGTAAAACAGGTAGTTGGATATACTTGGTGCTTAGCAAACTTTGAGTAGTATAATTGCTTGCCGTCCTTCTGGATATAAACATACCTCCATGGTATATGTGGACTCACCCTGCCTGATCAGAAAAGATTTTTCTGTGTTTGTGCCAGTTTTTCAGGTAGCAATCAATAATGTTAGCAATCACCCTTTGTGCATTTTTGGGAGTTTTTTTTGGACAGTAGCATGTGTGAATAAGCTTTGAAAACAGCCTCACCAATATAGAAAGCTCCTGTTTTATGACCTTAATTAGGAAAAAAGTTATTATTTAATGACGAGATGACAAAGCAAACAATTAGGTGTAAAATATATATTGTCATGGGTCTTGTGTTCTTTTATTATCAGTGATATTTAAGGATTAATGGTGAAGGCTGATTGAAAAGACCTGATCCGGTGAAAAATCGGTTTTGGATAAAAAATTAAAATAAAAAACCCAACTGAATTCTTTTCCAGTTGCATTATTTGTTTACTGATACTGTTATGAGTGAGATTTGCTCACGGTGACAACAGGACTTCAGAAAAGTTGAAGAGCAAACTAATACAAGTTACAAACAGAATTACGAAAACCACTTAGCTGTCGTCATAAATATTCAGGGAGAGTGGGAGGGGTGAAATCATTCAGCAGCCTTAAGGCCTGGCTGCTGAAGGTCGGTTTGAGACAAATAGCAGGGATGGTTCGGATCAAAATGATGGGGGTTGATTTGACCAGGAGGTGCTAAGGGTGATTCCCATCATACTGAATAGTAGGTTGCTGCCTCACAATCTTTGTTATTTTTGGACATAGCTAGTGATATGAACAATGCCTTGTAAAGGAATGAGAATGTTTTAAATGAGATTGAAATTTTTTTGTGAAATGCTCATTAAAAATTCATTTGGCGACTGGGTGGTATTTTTGGTATTTGGAGTTTTTTATGATAATTTTATGAACACATTTATCCATATTTTCCAAGTTGAACAAGTCACAGATATTAATTGATAAAATGTTAGGTGTCAAAACATTTTTGTGAGTCTATTTCAAAATGATCATGTGCTGGGCTGTTCATAATACATAAACATCTCATACAAGTGTCATCCCTGCATTTAACATTGCACCAAATAAATCATTAAAAAGACAATTATCCGATTTGTCAATGACTTCGATTTCACTGTCCGGGCTTGTTGCGAAAATTAAAATCGGTAATTTTGACCAATTTTTTTGCATTTTTTCTTTCTTTGTGAACACTAATTTACCAGACAAACCCAATTCAAAATGATATCGACAAATGTTCGAGTCCAGTAACAACGTCTTTGTTTTCTACATTCTGCATTTCATAGCATTTATTGCATGTTTAACTAGATTTCCTTGACGGTACTGCACTAGATAGCGCATTAACTAACAAGCATTTTCTGCACTGGTCATGACAGGACTTCTAGTTTTAACTGTTCATGCCTATTACTTTTTTTTCAGTTCCATATTTACAAATCCGTATGGACTATTTTTCCACCTGATGTCATGGATCCATCTAAGAACTAATATAAACTCTGTCTGTTTTTGTAATCTGCCAGTGAAACGTTGTATTTTGACCTAGATTAATTCAGAAGCTGTGGTGACAGCCATTAAATCGAATGTCAGTTGAAAAATATTTTTATTCATTTCCACCAAAATTAATGAAATTAAACTTGTTTGTAAATGGGGAGTGATTTTATAACACCCAAGTTCTAACTTTGAAGTGAATATCTCTCTGATAACAGCAGCTAATTTCTTAAAGAAGGAATAAATAACTTATTTGAACACAATGTACATCATGTGGATTTGCACTTGTTTTAGGCAAGTCTTGGCTGCCTATATACATGTAGGTCGCCAAGACTTGCATAAATACAACTGCCCAGGTACTTAAAATGTAACTTGTGACTTAACAGAGACATGTAGGAGCACCTGTTCTATTGCAGTTATATGATCAAAGTCAAAATTTGTCCTTTAAGAGTTAGAAAAATAGCAACAAAAAATCTTGTAATGTTTCATTGTTGGCATTTATTTTGCCCTTAACCCTTTACCCAACGAATCGCCTGCATGCGCCCACCTAATATGCAAATTCAGCAGCTGAAAAAATATTATTTTTCGAAAAATGAAAACGAGGGGTCACATGATATGGATTTGTTGACATTTTTTGAAGAAAAAAAAAAAAATATATTTAAAATAATAAATTTTGATATCGTCTGCATTGGGTAAAGGTTTAAACAATTTTCTTCACTTTATTTATTTTCTTTCCCCGATCGAACCCCGAGAAGTGAAACATTGTATTTTTTTCTGTGGTAAAGAAGTAAACTGGTAAAATAGGGCCCAATCACCAATTTTTGGGGTGGAAGTCCTCTGGGTATAAATGATTGGCTGAAGTTGACTTTGTCTCCTTGTTGTGGTCACGATTAGCCACTGTCCAAAAATATGTGACCTTAAACACCAATAAATAAATAAATTTACTTTGTTATAAAACTTAAAACAAGTGGAATGCTATTAACTCCTAGCACTCTTGTAGTATTTCAAAATTTCCATCATTGACTCCATATTGTTCATGCAGAATGAAAAATTTAACAAATTATATCTTGTTTGACAGAGCTGAATGAGATCGGTCAACCAAGATATAGTTTATTAAATTCTCAGTTGCTTTATATGAAAAATTTGCTGTGAAAAACTTTGGTAATTTGACATCAGTGTGCAGAGTTAATGGAATCAAAAATTTTTTAGGAAACATTATTTAAATAAGATGAATATTCTATTATTCCAGATTTTATTTTTTTTCCTATTTTTTGGTTCAAAAAACAAAAATCGTCAATTTTTATTATTTTTTGTCTCAAAAACATAGGTTATGACCCCTCTTTGGAATGAGCTCGTCGAGATCGTTCCAATGAGGGATCATAACCTATGTTTTTGAGACAAAAAATAGTCATTCAAGAATTTTGTTTGCAAGTGTCATCTGCTTTTCATGTTAGGTAATGGGTTAATGTTCATAAAAAACATATTTTTTCCATACAGTTTGTACATGTGGCTGAATAGATAGAGGTGAGAAATGCAGATCATCTGTAAACAAAGCTGCATGTATCTATAAGTACCTGTTGGAACAATGTAGTAGTGAAGTATACTTTATTCCTGTCATGCTGATTTTGGTCTTTTAGATTAAAAGTGGAAACCCAATACAAGTGAAGGAAGGAAAAAGTAAGAATAGAACTTGCTATAACTGTGGTTCGAAGTCACATTTAGGTTTTGTAAGTATATCTGTATCTATCTATAATTTGAGTTATTCTGTTTATCATTTCTGTCTGTCGTTATGTGCTGTATCTCCTTAGCCTCTACAGGCTTGGTTGACCTCAAACTTGGCAGGTGTTTGTATTTCTTATCAACATACCCTACAGTTGTTTACTACAGGCTTGCGCTACAGTGGAAGTCCCTAACTCGGAAAATATACTTTCTATTTTGATCTTTCCTAAGCAATTTGGGAAAGAAAAGTGGTGCAAAAGCACTAAGAAAAAATGGACAGGATTTCTCCTCTCCCTTGAGGGCAGAATTTCTGTTTTTTGAGTCCCTGTCGGCCATCTGGGGTCAGTTGTGTTCCCGCTGGTCCTTTAATTTCAGCCACTTTTCTCTCATAGTTGGGGGTGTTCTACTTTCTACATCTCTTGAGTTCACCTTTTCTTCTACTGCTCTTACCTCTGTTATGCCCAGGACTGTTCCTTGAGGGCAATGCCTTTTGCCCAAGCATGTGGACGATTCCTATGATTCTTGTTCCACTTGTAATTCGTGTTCTTCTGTGGGCTCTGTGGGTCTTGGTCATCCACTTTTTGGGCTTCTGTGAACCGTAGTGCGTTCTTGTGGCCGTTCCTCCTGCACCCACAGCCTGTGGAGCAACCCGCTTATGGGCACCTTCAAATGTGCCAGTCGGTACAGTTGGTTGAAGCATTTTCAGCCTTGGACTCTAGCTGAGTTCCAAGGCTATGAAGGCTCCGTTCTTCACCAGGGTTGACACCTTTTTGGTCCGGTGCGTTATCGTTACTACGATTTCGCCAATCCGTCAGTCTGCCAGACTTTGACGGTTTTAGATCAGGACTCCATTTTCCTTGGGCTTTCCAAGCCCAAGTCTGCCGTCATTCCGATGACTACTCTGGAGTCCATGATGGGCTTATCGAGAGAGATGCTTGGTATGCTTTCTCTCTCAGATCACGTCGTCTCAGCTTTAGCTGCTTATCTGCCTCCAGATAAGTTTGACAAGGTACAGGCTCCTTTGTGTGTGCTGTCCAAGGCGCTCATGCATCTTACACGCATGCCTGTGACACGGCTAATCTGGAATTAGTTCGGAGAGACTCTGTGCTGGACACAGGCCGTTCCGTTCCTGAGGAGCAGTGCGCTACTCTTCGATCTGCTTCTTTGGCAGGTCCGCAACTTTTCCATGGTTCCGTGTTGACGGTCCAGGATGACGTCCTACGTCATTCCAAAGATCAGCTGCTGTTTCTTCAGCCTGATCAGCCTTCTAGGGGAGGCAGGGGCCGTTCCAAGCCTAACAAGTACCCTTCTGCTTCCTTTGCGAAGCAAAAGTCTGATCCTTCTGCCACAGCTTCTACTTCTTACTCCAGGGGTAAGGGTAAGCGTCGGCAGACTAGAGGGAAGTATCAGGATTCTTCATTCAGTTAAGGAGGTGGTTTCTTCTCTCGCGGGCCTCGTCGGGGCTCGAAATGAAGGTCCTCACCTTGACTCGTCCCAGGTTGGAGGAAGAATAGCAGAGCTCGCAGACCATTGGGCCACCATCACATCCGATCCTTGGGTGTTAGGTGTTGTTCGGTCTGGGCTGCGAATATCATTCCAACGGCACCCCACTCTGACCAGGGTGCCTCTTCCAACCACAGTTCCTTCAGACATTTTACGTCGGGAACTTTTGTCCACGGAGATAGACATTCTCCTGACAAAGGGGGCGATCGAGGTCGTCGAGAACATTCAGTTAGTGGGGATCTATTCCCGCCTGTTCTTGGTGCCGAAGAAGGACGGCCGACTCCGAACGGTTATAGATCAGAGTATCCTGAACCAGTCTATCATTGCTCCCAAGTTCAGCATGGAGACTTTCAGGTCGGTCTGCCGTTTAATTCAACAGGGAGATTTCGCTTCCAGCTTCGACCTGCTCCCAAGTTCAGCATGGAGACTTTCAGGTCGGTCTGCCGTTTAATTCAACAGGGAGATTTCGCTTCCAGCTTCGACCTGCGAGACACTTACTTTCACGTTCCGATTCATCGGGCGTCACGGAAGTATCTCAGGTTCGCTTTTCTGGGGCGAGTTTACCAGTTCAAGGCCATGCCTTTCGGCCTCATCATGGCTCCTTGGGCCTTCACCTGACTGATGTCGTATGTGATAGCTTTCCATCGCACACAGTCCAGGGTGACTCCTTCGGCATATCTGGTCGATATCCTCCAGAGGCATTCCAATGCTGCCTTACTGGAGTCGGATGTCGCCACTCTGTTGAGCTTGCTCACGTCGCTTGGATTCAGAGTCAACGAGGAGAGGTTGGAACTGGTCCCTTCTCAGTCGTTTTGTCATCTGGGGATGGCTTATCGCACCTAATTCAGTTTGGTGGCGGTTCCCACGGCCAAGGCTGTGCTTCTCTCAGCTTTTGCTCTGACTCTGTCCCAGTCCACATCCGCGACGGCACGGAGTATTCTCCGGCTGATCGGTCTCTGCGGTTCGGTGACGGATCTCATTCCTCTAGGTCGGCTGCGTGTCATCAGACCTCTCCAACACTTTCTGCTCTGTCGTTGGAGGCCGAATGTCGATTCTCTGGATCTGGTGCTTCAGTTACCAGATTCTCTTATCCTCACCTTCTCCACTGGACGAATGTTCAGTGGATCATGCAGAGTGTCCTGTTGGACTTACCCACGTCCGATCGCGTTATAACAGATGTCAGCGATCTCGGATGGGGTGCGACGTTGGATCCTCTAGGTCTTTCCGTTCACGGGATGTGGGACCAGGATCGGGCATCTCTACACATCAGCCAGCAGAGCTTCTTGCTCTTCTTCTGAGTTTCAGGCATTGGATCCCTCACCTGTCGAATCGTCAGGTCTCTCTGTTGTTCGACTATTTGACAGTGGTTGCTTACATTTGGGACCAGGGCGGCAAACACTCGGTTCCAATGTACAAATTAGCTCAGGATCTTTTACTGCTCGCTCAGGATGTCAACGCCAGTGTGGTTGTTCGTCACATTTCCAGTCGTCTGTACGTCCTAGCTGACTCCCTGTCCTGACGGGGCAGGTTCTTTTCCACCGAGTGGATGCTCCACATGGCGGTTTCCATCTATCTCTTTGCGGCTCGTTGGAACCATCAGGTGGACACTTTCGTGTCCCCGTGTCCAGATGCTCTGGCTTTCGCCGTGGACGCTCTGGCCCTCCTTTGGGACGGTCTTGTCGGCTACGCCTTCCTGCCGGTTCCGATTCCACCTCAGGTTCTCTCCCAGATATGAACCTGTAGTCGTCGAATCTTTTCGATCACACCCGTCTCCTCGGTGGGTGTGGGTCAATCTGCTCCACTCTCTGTTAGCAGCGGTTCCGGCATGTCTCTCTCTACATCACGACTTTCTTTGCCAAAGTCGCCTGAGGAGGTTTCAAGTTGACCCGACTTCATTGTGCCTTGGCACATGTCTTTTATCGGATTCTGTCTCCTCCGTAGTGGTTTTTTGAGACACGCAGTGGAGTTGCTTTTCTTCTTCAAGGAGGCACTCACTCCACTGGTTTAGCCTCTGTGTCTAAGTGGAAGGTTCTTCTGTCGATGGTGTGCGATCACTCTGTTGCTTCCGTCACTCCTTCGATCACACCGCTTGCAGAGTTTCTGGTTTATGTTTGTTTCTGGAGGTCTCCAGCAATGGGTACAAGTCCATGCTTCGGAGACCTTTTTCATATGTGGTACCGCATTGTTTCGACACTCATCCTTGCCTCTCCAAGCTTGTTCAGCTCTTTTCCTTGAAAAGGCCTAGGACTTTGCAGTTTTCTCCAAGATGGTCGCTTTCTTGGGCGCTGCTCTGCTTGGGGGTGTGGGGCATTCGCACCTTTATCCTGGATGACTATGCGTTTTCTCACATGCCTGATCTCTCCTGCATCCATTTCTCGATGGATTTGTCTTGCTATTCGTGCAGCTTCCGCTCGTCTAGCTACTGGTGATTGTATTACCAATTGTTTTTTCTGCCACGAGGTGCGTGCATTGTCTTCCTCTTTTAATAACTCTGTCATGTTGTCGGATGACGGATGTTATACTGGCAGCCTACTGGAGAAATGCTACATTCTCCTTTTATCTGCGACAGTTGCAGGAGCCGATAGAGGTCCTTGGTCCTTGGGGGCCCTCTTTCTTCGGCTCGGGCTGTTGTCTATCCCAGCCTTTCAGCTTTTTTCAGGGCCAGTTCCAGCTCTGTGTTTTTACTGCCCTTTTCTGTCTGTGCGTCGCACTTCACCATACGCCTCATCTTTCATTGTCTTTTCTAAGGTTTGTGATGCTATGGTTTGATAGGCCTAGGGATCTCTTCCTCTGTCCACTGTTCCAGTGCTATTGAGTTATGTGTGGGTTGGTTATGTGATTCCCTCCATCCTTTTGTCTATTCAGCCTGTAGTAAACAATTGAGGTAGGTTGATAAGAAATATAAATTTTATAGTAAATTTCCTTTCTTATTATACCTACCAAAATCGTTTACATGGAGGCCCTCCCGTCTTCTTATTCAGGTAAGAATCCTTCCTCCCCGCTAATCACATAACTCCTGTGTTGTTCGGAATCAAAAGAATGACGAATTGACGCATTGCGCACTGTTTTACGGTAGTCGTGGATTTGTACTATGGAAGAGCGTCCCATACTGGGTGTGTGCCGATGGCGCTCGACCCAGTTTTGGCTTATTTTTTCGTGGTGTTTTTACACCACTTTTCTTTCCCAAATCTTGGGAAAGATTAAAATAGAGAGTATTTTATCCGAGTTAGGTTCTTCCACTGTAGTGCAAGCCTGTAGTAAACAATTTCGGTAGGTATAATAAGAAAGGAAATTTACTATAAAATTTATATTTCTATCCGACTTCTCTAAATAGACATGTTTGGTGACATTTTACAGTATTTAGGCCAAAAAAGTTAAAAATCTGTTTCTCAGGCCCTCCTGCATGGTCCTTTTGGCTGCAGCATGCTCTCTTTTTATAACCAATGAAATCTTAAAAAAATAAAAATTGAATGGTTTATGTCTGATATTTTACCCAAGTTAATAAAAATGCTAAATTTGTCCCTTGAGTGCAACAAGGCTTTGCAATGCTTTAGTATTGCAAAGCCTTCATGTACTCAAGAAACTAAGTACACCCCCACACAATGCTATTCTGTAGATCAGGAGGCCTAAAACATAAAACAAACCAAAAACATGTACTTTTGATGACAAAGAAATAATTACAAAAATAAAAAAATAAAATAAAAAATCACTGGCCCACATACAGTTTTACAAAAAATGGCCTGAGAAACAGAAGATCTATTTTGTGGGGCCTTATCGAGATAGTATAACTGTAGAAAATATTTGAAATGATGCAATCTCCGAAACTAAGCAGCCTTCGGAAAGTATATTGTTTCAATAAACATTTGAAACATTCTACTGACATCTTGCATTATTGTTGAATATTGCAGATAAATAAAGAGGGTGATTTGATGACTTTTTTGGATCTAAAAAATACAATTGACTATTGGTTTGTTTTTGTTGGGAATTTTTCTCTCTTATTTGTTGTATGACCCCCTCCCCTGTTTTGGGGTCAGAAGAAGTTGTCTGAAGGGCTGGACTTGACAAAGATATTTGAATGCCAAAATTAAATGATGTGATCATATTTTTTTTTGGCCTGAATGTTATAATGGTCGCCTATGGGAAAATATTTAGTACTGTGATTCCAGATGGGTGTATGTAAAACACTTTATGATTTGGATTGTACTATTGTAGAAGGGAGGTAACTCAAAATGCCACCTATCAAAAAATTATTCATATCATTTGTCCATCCACTAGTATTTAGAAATGCTTAGTTGAGATTAAATCAATACTCTTTCTGCAGAATATTTCTGAGAGCAAAACACTTGAACACGCTTTCAAGTGGATGTGTACATATTCACAAATCTTTTAACTTTTAATGGACTATTTCCGAGTTTTACGACCTTAGAACAGGTGCCCTCATGCCATCATGAGGAAATCCTGCCAATAATAGAGAAATTACCTAGGCAGTGGTTTCTAGTCAAGTCTTGGCTGCCTGATCAGAATTCACTGCTATGCCACTGGATGTGTACAGGCCATGGCCAGGTGTGAATTCAAGACAACTGTCCAGGCCCTGAAGGGTTAATTGCAACAGTTGTAACCAAAGTTATCTCATTGTTATCTAATATTGCGAATAAAAAGCCTGGAAAACCCCAGGAATTTAATTATTTTTTTTATTTGGGAACCCTGTCATTGATTTTTAGCTCATCTGAGCGAAGCTCAGTGGGAGCTTTACTGATCACATTCTGTCTGGCGTCGTCCGGCGTTAACTTTACATTATCGACTTCTCCTTCAAAACCACTAGCCCAATTTTATTCAAATGTTGGATAAATGTTTATTACCTAATGCCAATTCAGATTTGTTCAAATGAAGTTGCCCCTCCTCCTGGGTGGTGCCATGCCCCCAAGGGGCACCAAAATCTTTGAAAATCTTCTTCTCATGAACCAGCAGTAGCAGAGACTTGATATATGGTATGCAGCTTCCTTTTAAGGTGTAGACTCAGATTTGTTCAAGAGACGTTTGATGGGTTATATTTGGCATCGTTATGGGAGGGGCAAAATTTTTGCCCCATCCAAAATTTCTATTTTCCGAACCGAGAGACTGATTTGAACCAAATTTTATGTGAGGGCTTATTGGGCCATAAGTACCTAATTTATGCTGAATTTTTTTTTTTCCGTAGCCCCGTGGGAACCGCAGGAGCTAAAAATAGAAAAAAAATTAAAACGCCTATATCTCCAAAACTGCACGGCACTGAGAATTTTTAGCTGCGACTAGCAGCTCTATAAGTGGCAATGTCAGTCTGTCTGTCTGTCTGTCTGTCGGTCTGTCTGTCTGTCTGTCGGTCGGTCGGTCGGTCGGTCGGTCGGTGGGTCGGTCTGTCTGTGACCGAGTTTCAAAACTCAATAACTTTTGAAATACATGATGGAATGACTTTATATTTGGCATGTAAGTGTATCTTATTGATGTCTAGCCACTGTTCAATGCATGTGTTGTTCCAAGTATTTTTCTTGGAGTTATGGCCCTTGAAATTGCACCACCCGTCGCAGCTATGGCGTCGATGTCGCAATTTGTATTTGGTGTGAAGCTTCCTTAGACCCAACAGAAAGGATTGGTAAAAAAAAATTGCCATCGGTTTTATCATAGGGTACAATTTCGAGACTTTGAAAAAGTGCTGAGTCAGCACTTTTTAACACTGTAGGCAATGGGAAAAACATTAAAAAATATTCTTCTCCAGTTCCAGCAGGCAGAATCTTTTGATATTTGGTATGCAACATTGTAGGGTGGATCTGATTCAAGTTTGTTCAAATCGGCCCCCTGGGTTTATATTTGGGCTAAGTATAGGAGCCCGAATTCAAACTTAGTGCATTTCAGGCAAATTTCTTAAAAAATCTTCTTCTCCAGATCCAGCAGGCAGAATCTTTTGATATTTGGTATGCAACATTGTGGGATGGATCTTATTCAATTTTGTTAAAAACGGCCCCTTGGGTTCCTATTTGGGCTCAGTATAGGACCCCAAATTTGAACTCGGTGCATTTCAGGCAAATTTCTTTGAAAATCTTCTTCTCAAGATCCAGCAGGTAGAATCCAGCAGGCATCATCCTTATGGGGGTGAGATTCAAGTTTGTTCAAGCCATGTCCCAAGGTCCATATTTGGGCTCACTGTGGGAGCTTCAGTTGTAACTTAGATCGAAATGAGGGATTTTCTTAAAAAATCTTCTTCTTCAGATCCAGCAGTCGGAATGTTTTGATATGTGGTGTATAGTATCCTTGGGGGGGGGGGGGGGGGGGGAGGGGGAATTCAAGTTTGTTAAAGCCAAGTCCCTGGGTCCATATTTGGGCTCCCTGTGCCCGAATTATAACTTAGTCAATATGAGGAATTTTTCTTTACAAATCTTCTTCAGATTCAGCAGTCGGAATGTTTTGATATTTGGCCCGCAGCAATCTTAGGGGGCAGAGATTCAAGTTTGTTCAAGCCAAGTCCCTTGGTTCATATTTGGGCTCACTATGGGAACCCGAATGACAACTTAGTTCAAAATGAGGAATTTTAAAAAAAAATCTTCTTCAGATCCAGCAGATGATTGCTTTTGATATTTTTTATGCAGCATCCTTAGGGGGGGATAAGATTCAAGTTTGTTCAAGACATGTTCCTAGCTTCATATTTGGGCTCACTGTGGGAGCTCGAATTGTAACTTAGTTCAAAATGAGGAATTTTCTTTAAAAATCTTCTTCAGATCCAGCAGTCGGAATGTTTTGATATTTGGTGTGCAGCATCCTCAGGGGGGTGAGATTCAAATTTTTTAAAGGCAAGTCCCTAGGTTCATATATGGGCTCCCTGTGGGAGCCCGAATTATAACTTAGTTCAATACGAGGAATATTCTTTAAAAATCTTCTTTTTTTTTAGATCCACTGGTCAGAATCTTTGGATATTTGGTATAAGCTTTTCTTAGGAGGAGCAGATGCAACTTGTTGAAATCAATTCTCTGGGTTGATATTTAGGCTACTATGTCAGGTGAGCACCCTCAGGCCCCCTGGGGCCTCTTGTTTCATGAAATACTTGTGTCTGAAACTCCTCCAACATTTATCAATTGATGTTTCTGAAAACTCCTGAAGGTTAACATACAGCTGAGCATGTACGTTGTTCTGAATTTTCAAACTGCAACAAGTTATCCCCTTTTGAACATTGTTTGGGCATCACTGCTGTTCAAACTGAGGTCAAGTTTGTTGGAGCTTGGGTTGGAAGTTTAGAAAGATTGTGACGGGGTACTAAATGTGTAATTTGGGAGCAATGGGGACCCTGGTGCACTTATTCTTAGAGTGTCCCAAATATCAGATTCACTGGGAATATAATGAAGTGGGATGGGAGAATGAGGGATATGTGTTTGGTGGGTGATAAAGTGGAGCCCACCTAATTTGATATCTCATAACTGAATAACCCTGCTAATTGAATATAATTTCCCAACACAAAACCATTTACCATACCTCCAGTACAAATTGGGCCTGTTAATTGAATATAAGTTATAGAGTAAACTCCTGTTGATTGAATAAAAAATCTTGTAACCTGTCGAGAAATTACCTTGACTCACCCTAGTTTTCCTTTGTTTATAGACCTATTTGGCCTTAGTACATCCAATACAGACATTTAATCTATTATTATATCTTGTTTGACAGAGCTCATGGAGCTCTGTCAAATAAGATATAATAGAATACTGCTAAGTTTATCTATAGAATACAGGAAAGTGACAAAATCCCTGTTAATTGAATACTCCTGTTAATTGAATAATATTCATTGGCAAAGTGACTATTCAATTAACAGTTCCACTGTACCAAGGAAATGGTTAGTATGATGATCAATGAAATTAGGAAAAAAGAAGTATTATTATTATTTATTAAGGTTTAACAACACTTTAACAGCCAAGGTCTTATCATATTGGTGACAGTTTTACAGGTGGAGGAAGCCGGAGTACCTAGAGAGAACCATGAGCAACGATGAGCAACTGCCAGCTCCCCAACATGTAACTCCGCACCGCACTGCATCACAGGCAGATTGGTTGAAGACATACACACCATCCACGTGCAGTATGCCTAAGTGCACGGTGCCATCGTGCCCCCTTGTGGACAATCAGGGTTAAGTGCCTTGCCCAAGGACACAATGCAGGAGTCTGAATCGGTCACCCATCCAAGGACTAACCGGGCTCAACGTTGTTTAACTCAGGTGATCTGATGAGAACTGGTTACCACAAAGCCATCATGCCACTGAAAAAAGAAGTTCAGAATATAGTATGGTGATCAATGAAATTAAGGAAAAAAAGTACAGGATTGCACCAAGCAGTTTATTTCTGAATGTTGAGAGGAAAGAAGGGGCTGGGGAGGGATCATCATTTGGGAGCACAGGATGTTCAGTGCCTCCTCATCAGAGAAACACATCAGATCAGTGGCAGGCTTAACTGGTAGAGTGCTAAATTAATTTTTGCCATTAAAATTTGTTCACATGTCTTTGCCTTGTTACAGTTTATGAGAGAATGCCTGTAGGCACGCTCCGATAAATTGTACTAGGTCAAATTCATATATGAAGCACATTCTCAGAATATGAAGCTTTTAAGTTGGGGTACTTGCACCATGTGATGTGATTAGAAGCTGTGAATTTATAAACAGAACTTTTCCCATTTTGCTGGTTTGTAGTCAAAAAGGGGAAATTTTTCTGTGTAAGAAAGTCAGAATATCAAACCTATGCCCAGAGCTGTACGATTAACCCTTTACCCAATGCAGACAATATCCAAATTTATTATTTTAAATATTTTTTTTTAAATTTTTCAAAAGATTTCAACAAGACCATATAATGTGACCCTTCATTGGAATGAGTTCAACGAGAGAGGGGGGGGGGGGGGGTGGGGGGGGGGGGGGGTCACATGATATGGTTTTGTTGAAATTTTTATGAAAAATAATATTTTTTCATCTGCTGAATTTACATATTACGTGAGCTGATGTGGCCTATTCGTTGGGTAAAGGGTTAAATTTGATTGTCCTGGTGGGGGTGCGGTGACATCGTGATAACTGGTCTTGTCAGATCACCAATGTTAAGCAGCGTCGAGTGCAGTTAGGAGTTGGATGGGTGACCATTTCAGCAACTGATTCATGCTCCCGCATTGGGGCACAATGACGCTGTGTACTAATGCGCACAGCACATCGATGGTACCTATGTCTTCAACCAATCAAACCCTGCATGTGCCGCTGTGCAGAGTTCAGAGTTACGATGTTGGAGAGCTGACAGCTACCCGTCATTGCTTGGTGGTTCTCTCTGGGTACTTCCGCTTCCTCCGCCCGTAAAACTGTCACCGACATGATATGGCCCTGGCTGTTAAAGTGTTGTTAAACCCTAATAAATAAATAAATAAATATGAGATTCCTGGTTTGTTAAGTATTTGAGACAGTTTTATCAACAGTTTATGATGTTTTGTAGGCATGTGAAAATCGAAGAATGAACAAATACACCATGGCAACATATCCATATATTGCAAAATATAAGGAATTTGAACCAGTTAAGGGGAATAAAAGAACAGAATTTGCAGGTGATTTTTTCTTTTAATGAATTTTAGAGATGGGCAATATACCGACAAACTGGACCAATATCGATATCATGGGAATACCATATAACAAAACCTAATCAATCGTTGAATAAGGTATTTTCTTCAAATTTTCCTGTGTTTGCTGTTTATAAAACCTTGTTAAGACTTGATAGCAGCTGAAGCATTCATTTTCATGAAAGAAGTGACCAACTTTCTTTTCGGTTTTGTTAACCCTTACAGGTCTGGTCAGTTGTCCTGAGTTCCCACAAGACTACAATCTGTACATGTCCAGTTGCTTACCAGTGAGGGGCATTTGGGTTTTTCTTCAAATTGGGTTTCTGCTCATATTGAGGAGGGAAGTGGGGCCAAAATGCACAAAATTTTTTTAAAATCTTCTCATGAACCAGCCAAAGCAGAGACTTGATATTTGGTATGCAGCTTCCATTTGAGGTGTTTTTGGAGCTAAAAATAGAAAAAAATTAAACGCCCATATCTCCAAAACTACACTGCACTGAGAATTCTTATTTGGTGTGAAGCTTCCTTAGGACCAACAGAATGGAATGGTAAAAAAAAAATTGCTATCGGTTTCATCATGGGGTACCTTTCTGGGACTTTTGAAAAAGTGCTGAGTCAGCATTTTTTAACACTGTGGGTAATGGGAAAAACATTTAAGACTACTTTTCTCCCAAACCGCTGCTCCAAAAGCTTTCAAATTTCACATATAACATCTTTTGAAGATGGTTTTCACATGTTTATTGAAATCAATTCCCTGGGTCCATATTTGGGCTCTCTATGGGAGCCCAAATGTTCAAATTAGTGCAGTATGAGGAAAATTCTTTAAAAATCTTCTTCTTCAGATCTACCAAAAAGAATCTTTTGATATTTGGTATACAGCATCCTTAGGGGGGTGAGATTCAAATTTTTTCAAGCCAAGTCCCTGGGTTCATATTTAGGCTGAAAATTTGGGGTCCCAGTCTGGACTTAGAAATTTTGGACCCAAATCCGGAAATGAGTTTTTTGTGTTTTTATGCGTTTTGGTCAATTTTAAGACAAAAAAAATTATTATTTTTTACACTGAAAATTTGGGGTCTCGGTCCAGACTTAGAAATTTGGGACCAAAATCCGGAAATTAGTTTTTTGGTTTTTTATGCGTTTCGGTCAATTTTAAGACAAAATTTATGTTTTTTTACACTGAAAATTTGGGGTGCGGGTGGAACTGTCGGCGTCCGCTCTCAAATATTTTGAACTTTTGTGTACAGGTTTTGATTTTTTGGCTTTTTAAAATTTTGTTTAGTTTCTGCATATTGCTATGGGGGTTCACTATAACATTTAACTCTTTTCCAGGGTATTTTGTCTTAATTTTAACCCTTTGAATCAAATTTTAGACTTATTTTGATGTTTAAGTGCAGGTTTTGATGTTGTTTTTTTTTCCTTTCTTCCAAATGGAGATTTACCTTGCAGCATATGGCCATGCTTTCTATTGTATGTAAACATGCATCTTAGGGCTAAGTTTGTATTATTTAACCCTTTTCCCGCTGAATTATTTCAATTTTGGACTTTTATGTACAGGTTTTAGACTAAGGCTTACAGCTTTTTACTTTTATGTACAGGTTGTGATAAAAAAATAAAATTTAAATTGAGGTTGACCTCACTGCATATTGCAGTGGTGGTCACTATAATATTGATATCTTTCCAGTGCATTTTTTTTTAAAATTTTAACCCTTTCAATCGATTTTTTTTAGACATATTTTGACGTTTGCGTGCAGGTTTTGATGCTTTTTCTTTTCCTTTCTTCCAAGTGGAGATTTACCTTGTAGCATATGTCCATGCTTTCTATTGTATGTAAACATGCATCTTAGGGCTATGTTTGTATTATTTAACCCTTTTCCTGCTGAATTACTTCAATTTTGTACTTTTATGTACAGCTTTTGGACTCAGGCTTACAGACTCTTACTTTTATGTACAGGTTGCGATAAAAAAAACAATTTCAAGTGAGGTTGACCTCACTGCATATTGCAGTGGTGGTTATTATAACATTGATATCTTTCCAGTGCATTTTTTAAAAAATTTTAAACCTTTGAATAGATTTTTAGACTTATTTTGACGTTTGCGTGCAGGTTTTCATGGGGTTTTTTTTTCCTTTCTTCCAAGTGTAGATTTACCTTGTAGCATATGTCCATGCTTTCTATTGTATGTAAACATGCATCTTAGGGCTACGTTGTATTCTTTAACCCTTTTCCTGCTTAATTACTTCAATTTTGGACTTCTTTTGTTTACAGGTTCGGATTTTTGTGCTTTTTAAAAAAAAATTTTCTTCTTTGCATATTGCTATGGGGGTTCACGATAACATTTAACTCTTTTCCAGGGTATTTTGTCTTAATTTTAACCCTTTGAATCAAATTTTGGACTTATTTTGATGTTTGTGTGCAGGTTTTGATGGTTTTTTTCCTTTCTTTCAAGTGGAGATGTACCTTGCAGCATATGACCATGTCTTCTATTGTATGTAAACATGCATCTTAGGGCTAGGTTTGTATTATTCAACCCTTTTCCTGCTTAATTATTTCAATTTTTGACTTTTGTGTAAAGGTTTCGATTTTTGTGGGTTTTTTAATATTTCTCCTTTTTTGGTTCACCAACGATAGTTGTGTGAGCCTATTGCATAGCCCTCATGTCAGCGTCGTCGGTGTTCGGATTCATTCATTTTGAACTTTTTTGTGCAGGTTTTGATTTTTTTTTTTTCTTTATGTCGGCATGCTTTTCAGGGATAGTCGTATTTTATTCAACCCTTTCCATGCTTAGTTACTTGAATTTTGGACTTTTGTGAACAGGTTTTTGACTTTTCTGTGCAGGTTTTTGACTTTTCTGTGCAGGTTTTTCACTTTTGTGTACAGGTTTTGAAATTTTGTCTTCAAGTGCAGTTTCACCTTACTGGCATATTGCCATGATGGTTTCCTTAACATTTCAGGGTAGTTTTCTCAATTTTAGCCCATTGAAACAAATGTGATGCTTTTTAGACTTTTATGTGCAGGTTTTGAGGTTTGTCTTTCTTTTCTTCCAAGTGGATATTTTTCAAGTAGAGTTTCACCTTACTGGCATATTACCATTATGGTTCTGTGACAGGATATTTTTCTCAATTTTAACCCCTTTGAAAGAAATGTGATACTTTTTTTTACTTTTATGTGCAGGTTTTGAGGTTTGTCTTTCTTTTCTTCCAAGTGGCAACTTACCTTGTAGCATATTGCCATGGTTCCTATTTTATGTTAGGATGCTTCTTTGGGCTATTTTTATATTATTGAACCCTTTAGCTGCTTATTTACTTTAATTTTAGACTTTTGTGTGCAGGATTTGTACTTTTGTGTGCAGGTTGTGAAATTTTTTTTAAGTGGAGTTTTACCACACTGGCATATTGCCATGGTGGTTACTGTAACATTTTCAGGGTATTTTTCTAAATTTTAACTCTTTGAAACAAATGTGATATTTTTTTTACTTTTATGTGCAGGTTTTGAGGTTTGTCTTTCTTTTCTTCCAACTGGATATTTTTAGTCCCCTACGGGAACTGTAAGGGGTCTATAGGATTGCACTCCGTCCGTTTGTCCGTCCGTCCGTCCATCCGTCCGTCCGTCCGTCCATCTGTCTGTCTGTCTGTCTGTTTTTTATGTTACCACCTCTCCTTCCAACATGCTTTAAGCTACACCTTTCATATTTGGTACATGGATAAATGGTTCTGAAGGGATGATGCACGCTCAAAATTTTTTTTTCAAAATCCAAGATGGCAGAATGGCGGCCATTTTTGTTGTGTTTTTTAAGCTTTTTTTCTCTATTTTGATGTTACCACCCCTCCCACCAACATGGTTCAAGCTACACCTTTCATATTTGGTACATGGATAAATGGTTCTGAGGAGATGATGCACGCTCAAAATTTTTTTTTCAAAATTTAAAATGGCGGAATGGCGGTCATTTTTGTTGTGTTTTTTAAGCTTTTTTCTCTATTTTCATGTTACCACACCTCCCACCAACATGGTTCAAGATACACCTTTCATATTTGATACATGGATAAATGGTTCTGAAGGGATGATGCACGCTCAAAATTTTTTTTTCAAAATCCAAGATGGCGGAATGGCGGCCATTTTTGTTGTGTTTTTTAAGCTTTTTTTCTCTATTTTCATGTTACTACCCCTCCCACCAACACGGTTCAAGATACACCTTTCATATTTGACACATGGATAAATGGTTCTGAGGGGATGATGCACGCTCAAAATTTTTTTTTCAAAATCCAAGATGCCGGAATGGCGTCCATTTTTGTTGTGTTTTTTAAGCTTTTTTTTCTCAATTTTCATGTTACCACCCCTCCCACCAACATGGTTCAAGCTACACCTTTCATATTTGATACATGGATAAATGGTTCTGAGGGGATGATGCACGCTGAATTTTTTTTTTTCAAAATCCAAGATGGCGGAATGGCGGCCATTTTTGTTGTGTTTTTTAAGCATTTTTTCTCTATTTTCATGTTACCACCCCTCCCACCAACATAGTTCAAGCTACACTTTGCATATTTGGCACATGGATAGAGGGTTGGGAGGGGATGATGCACATTCAATATTTTGTCTTCAGAATCCAAGATGGCAGCATGGCGGCCATTTTTGTTGTGTTTTTTAAGCTTTTTTCTCTATTTTATGTTACCACCCCTCACTCCAACATGGTTCAAGCTACACTTTTTATATCTGGCACATGGATAGAGGGTTGTAATGGGATGTTGCAAATTCAATGTTTTTTTTCCAAAATTCAAGATGGCGCCATGGCAACCATTTCTGTTGTGTTTTTTAAGCTTTTTTCTCTATTTTATGTTACCACTGCTCACTCCAACATGGTTCAAGCTGCACTTTTCATATATGGTACATGGATAAAGGGGTTGTGAGGGGATTATGCACGCTCAATATTTTTTTTTTCAAAATCTAACATCTGTCTGTCTGTCTGTTTTTATGTTACCACCTCTCCCTCTAATATGCTTCAAGCTACATCTTTCATATTTGGTACATGGATAAATGGTTCTGAGGGGATGATGCACATTCAATATTTATTTTTCAAAATCCAAAATGGCAGAATGGCGGCCATTTTTATTGTATTTTTTAAGCTTTTTTTCTCTATTTTATGTTACCACCCCTGCCTCCAACATGGTTCAAGCTACGCCTTTCATATATGGTACATGGATAAAGGGTTGTGAGGGGATTATGCACGCTCAATATTTTTTTTTCAAAATCCAAGATCCTTATATACTCTTGTGTCTTCTGTGACAAAAACACCTTATGTCTCAAAAGCGCCGTAGGGGACTAATACCACCTCGGTGGTCAAACACTTGTTCAAGTAGAGTTTCACCTTACTGGCATATTGCCATTGTGGTTACTGTGACAGGGTATTTTTCTCAATTTTAACCCCTTAAAACAAATATGATACTTTTTTTTATTTTTATGTGCAGGTTTTGAGGTTTGTCTTTCTTTTCTTCCAAGTGGTGACTTATCTTGTAGCATATTGCCATGGTTCCTATTTTATGTTAGGATGCTTCTTGGGGCTATTTTTATATTATTTAACCCTTTAGCTGCTTATTTACTTTAATTTTGGACTTTTGTGTGCAGATTTTGTACTTTTGTGTGCAGGTTTTGATATTTTTTTTCAGTGGAGATTTACCTCACTGACATATTGCCATGGTGGTTATTGTAACATTTTCAGGGTATTTTTCTAAATTTTAACCCTTTGAAACAAATGTGATACCTTTTTGACTTTTATGTGCAGGTTTTGAGGTTTTTCCTTCTTTTCTTCCAAATGGATATTTTTCAGGTAGGGTTTCACCTTACTGGCATATTGCCATGGTGGTTACTGTATCATTATCAGGGTGTTTTTCTCAATTTTAACCCATTGAAACAAATATGATACTTTTTTTTTTACTTTATATGTGCAGGTTTTGAGGTTTGTCTTTCTTTTCTTCAAAGTGGAGACTTACCTTGTAGCATATTGCCATGGTTCCTATTTTATGTTAGCATGCTTCTTAGGGGTTATTATTATATTATTGAACCCTTTAGCTGCTTATTTACTTTAATTTTGGACTTTTGTGTGCAGGTTTTGAACTTTTTTTTTCACTCCAACCACCCCTTTACATTGGCTACCTGTTGGTGAGCCACGGGGTACTGATACCCCCACTAGTTACCCTGAAAATTTGGGGTCTGGGTGGGACTTGGAAAATTTTGTACCAAAATCCAGAAATTAGTTTTTTGGTTTTTTATGCATTTTGGTCAATTTTAAGACCAAATTTTTTTGTTTTTTACACTGAAAATTTGGGGTCCAGGTGGGACTTGGAAAATTTTGGACCAAAATCCGGAAATTTGTTTTTTTGTTTTTTATGTGTTTTGGGCAATTTTCCGAAGAAAAAAAAAAAATTTTAGTCTGAAAATATTTTGTTTGGGATTTCCGAACAAAAATAAAAAAAAATCTGTTTTTTATGTGTTTATCTCAATTTTGGGACGTAAAAGTGCAGGAACTGAAAATAGAAGGAAAATCCTGTGTATTGTGTGGGCACAATCACTTCATCTAGTTGGTATATGCTTTTCTTAGGAGGGATGTATGCAGCTTATTGAAGTCAAGTCCCTGGTTTGATATTTAGACTACCATGTCAGGTGAGCGCCCTCAGGCCCCCTGGGGCCTCTTGTTTATATTTAATGCTAAAAATCAAAATATTTTTTTCAGTACAGTGGAGCCCACGTAATTGGATATCTCTTGACTGAATAACCCTGTTTAATTGAATATAATTTCCCAACACAAAGCTATTTACCATACCTCTAGTACAAATTTGACCTGTTAATTGAATGTATGTTATAGAGTAAACTCCTGTTAACTGAATAAAAAATCTTGTTACCTGTCGAGAAATTACCCTGACTCTCCCCAGTTTTCCTTTGTTTATAGACCTATTTGGCCTCAGTACAACCAATAAAGGCATTTAATCTATTACATCTTGTTTGACAGAGTTCATCGAGCTCTGTCAAACAAGATATAATAGAATAAATGCTAACTTTATTTCCAGAATACAGGAAAGTGACATAATCCCTGTTAAGTGAATACTACTTTTAATTAAATAATTTTCATTGGCAAAGTGGCTATTCAATTAACAGGGTTCCACTGTACTTAATTTGTTTCACTGACAGCCTGCCACTTTAAGAACATGATTAGAGATGATAATATTAGAGTCTACAAGGTATTTATAACAGAATTAATCTTAACAGTCCTAAAATATTCAGATATATATTTTTGTGGTCCAATAATAGTGAAACATGAACTATTATGTGCATGCAATTGCCCAAATTGCATATTAAACAATATTGATTTTGTGTTGATGTGATTGTTACTGTTCTGACCTGTCTCAAGTCCCATACTTGTGACAAAGCTCTCCTCCCCCCAAATTTTATGCTACATCCAAAAGTAAGAGACTTTGCTGACAAGCTCCACATCACTGGATTTACAACTTCAAATGGTTGGCTAGTAATGTGGAAAAAACTGTGCGATGTTGGTATAAGAAAGGGTGCGAAGGTCTCTCAGAAAATACCTAGAGACTTTAAAGAGAAAATAGAGCATTTCCGTGAAATATCAAATGTCTGAGTCTTAAAAAAGATTACACTTTGGCCTAAAAAGTTAAAAATCTGTTTCTCAGGCCCTCCCACATGGTCCTTTTGGCTGCCGCATGGTCTCTTTTTATAACCAATGCAAACTTAAAAAAATCAAAATGGTTTTTGTCTGATATTTTACCCAAGTTAATAAAATTAATAAATTTGTCCCTTGAGTGCAACAGGTCTTTGCAATGCTTCAGCATGGCATAGCCTTCTTGCACTCAAGGGATGAAATACATCAGCACCCATGCTATTCGTCGATTACAAGACATAAAACAAACCACGAACAGGAACTTTTGATGGCAAAGAAATAATTAAAAAAAATTTTTAAAAATTAAAAAATTGCATGCCCACATGTAATTTTACAAAAAATGACCTGAGAAACTGAAGATCTACTTTGTGGTGCATTTTTATAATATTACTAACATGGCCCAGACTATGATATGTTTCAACAATGTTCAAAATTATATAAATACCTTTAAAGAAGAAAAAAACATTAGAATTGCCAACACAGGTGCTGCCAAAAAGGGTGTACAGTGGCATTGACAACTTGTGCAAATGGTGAAATAATTAACTCTTTACCGAACATGAAAGGCAGACAGTATTTGTCAACAGAATTCTTGCATGACTATTTTTTCATTTTTTTATTCAGGAAAGTTGGGGGAAGTTTTCCCATTGATGTTCATTTTACATCATTTGTTATGATTGTTAATGTTTATACTTTATGTCTCATGTTGCAATGTTCTTTCAAATGAAAGTGTCAGTGATACTGTAGCTCATCTTGTTAAGACATGCACTTGTATAGTATGTGACACAGCAAAGACAAACATCTAGGTAATGACCTGATAACAAAGGTACATATAAAGTATTGTAATGGTCTGTACATAAATACTGACCGTAGCCTGTAACAAATGTAAAGGTAAAGTATTGTAAAGGTGGGTGACAGTCAGATGCTAAACTAGAAAAGAAATCTTTGAGTCCCAGAGTGGGTCTGATTGAACCCCAAAATATTTGTTCTCATAGCACAGTGATAAGAAAGGCACCCCAAAACACACTCATTCCTGTCCCAAGGTGATAACAAAGGTACCCAAGAAGTTTCGTGAAGATCAGTTCAAAAATACGAGCTGTATAGAAGTTGTGACAGAAAACTGATTGGACCTAATTTTGGTACAAAATGGCCACTGGCAGCCATCTTGAATTTTGGACCACACCCAGATATGCTCGTTCTCGTCCCAAGGTGATAACAAAGGTACCCAAGAAGTTTCATGAAGATCGGTTCATAAATGCAGCCTCTAACCCGAGCCTTATTGACATGTGCACTTACTGTGTACAAGTAGCACTGAATAAATCAAAGTTCATCTAATTTGCATAATTTCTGCATGAGAAAAAACCCGTATTATATGTGATGTATCCCATGTTACTAAACATTCATACAAAAATTTATTCAAATCAGCACTTTCATACAGACGTTCTGTACAAAAAACTAATTGCACTAATTTTGGTACAAAATGGCTGCTGATGGCCATCTTATATTTTGAACCACACCCAAAAACACTCGTTCTCATCCCACGGTGATAACAGAGGTACCCAAGAAGTTTCGTAAAGATTGGTTCATAAATACGGCCTCTAGCCTGAGCCATATAGAAGTTGTGTACAAAAAACTGATTAGACCTAATTTCGGTACAAAATGGCCACTGGCAGCCATTTTGAATTTTGGACCGCACCCAGAAACACTCGTTCTCGTCCCAAGGTGATAACAAAGGTACCCAACATGTTTCGTGAAAATCGGTTCATAAATACAGACTCTAGCCCGAGCCGTATTGACATGTGTACTTACTGTGTGTAAGTAGCACTGAAAAAATCAAAGTTCATCTAATTTGCATAATTTCTGCCCGAGAAAAAACCCGTATTTTATGTGATGTATCCCATAGTACTAAGCATTCACACAAAATATTATTCAAATCAGCGCTTTCATATGGAAGTTCTGCGCACAAATCTGATTGCACCTAATTTTGTACAAAATGGCTGCCAGCGGCCAACTTGAATTTCGGATCGGACCCCAAAACACTCTTTCTCGTCCCACGGTCATAACAAAGGTACCCAAGAAGTTTCGTAAAGATCGGTTCATAAATACGGCCTCTAGCCCGAGCTGTATTGAATTGTTGACGGACAGAACGGACGACTGGCCATGGCATAAGCTCAAATTTGACTTACGTCAAAATTGAGCTAAAAATGGAAAAATATGTATAGGAGATAGTCTTTCGACGTCATTTATTCTTTATGCCTTTGCCATAAAACGGTTGGGAGCTTATTGTATTATGTCTGTCATTCTGAAATAACAGTTTTTCAGACTTGAGACAATTGGCTGATTTCTGGTATGTGACTTTCTCATGGGTCCCTCCCTACATAGAATTTGAGTTTGGTCCCAGTCGTGTGATTTTTATGGAGTTGTTGACCTTGAACTTAGTTTATGATATAAAAACTTAGAGAATCAGTTTTCCAGACTTTTTTGCTTGCAGGGGCACACATGTTGTATTGACACATATGGTTCATTTATACTCCACCAAAGGAAACCACCAGATATTTCCCAGGATGGGTTTTGGTTTGACATACTTAATGGTATATCCGGTAATTGAAAACAACACAACATGGTTTTCTAAAATTTTTATTAAATTGATGATCTGAGTGAAACATATCTACAAGATGATAGTGATGTGAATTTTTTTTTCATTTGAGAGCAAAATATATATTTCTTGCAAGGGTTTCTACTAAAACGAAATGTACCAAAAGTCGAGTTACTGTTACTTGCCAGTATCTTCTGTCCCAATGCTGTTAGACCTGATGTACAGGCTTGTCCCCTAGTCTTAAACCCCTCTCCCCTAAGTACTTTTATTTTTGCACTGCAAGCACCCCCCTGGCCTTCAACTCTGATCGGTATGGTAATCATGTAAATAATGAACAAAAAAGTGGTCCAGAGAGAATAACTGCTATCATCCACATTATAGTTCTGCTCAGATTATGTTTGCCAGAATTATGTTGCTTTTTGACTTGAAATAGCAGCCGCACAGGCCTGAATTTTATGGGTTGTTTCCTTTGAAACTTGGTATGGATGTTTACTACGACGGGAACCTGTGATTATAGTTTCAATCAGACTTTTTTGGCCATTGTTACACCCCTTAGAATAATCATTGGCAGGAGGGTGGGGTAGGGGGTGTATGCCCATCTGGGACAGTCAAACCTCTACAGTTAAAACTAGAAGTCCTGACATAAAATGCACACAAATAGCACATTGATCAAATTCTGAACATATGGCCTGTGCACAAGAAATGTTTCAGCCAATGGACCTCTGGGTAACCCGGTGGTCCATTGGCAGAAACATTGCCTGTTTTTGCTATGAGTAACCTGGAGAACTTGCCATGCTTTGGATGCCATTCGATATGGCAATTGCGCACAATCCCTACGTGTAATTAAGCCAAGATAAGCGCACAGTGTAGCATAGGGGTTAATACCTGGGCCACAACGTTTTTGTAAGCTATGGTCTAGTTACCCGAAGGAGGACTGTTGTGTACCCCAAGACAAGAGTCTTAGAGCCGCGACTTTTCTTACCAGGTTCTTCTCTACAGGAACAGAAAAATAAGACAATAAGATATGTTTAAATTTCTTTTATATACTTTAAGATATGCAAATGAAAATTAATTACAAAGAATTTCTCAATTACAAGACTTTCTTAATTACAAAGACTTTCTCGTCAATAACAATACCGAGAATAAGAGATAAATCTTAAGTTTATATGTAAGATAAGATTAACACTGACCTTTACTTGTCTAACTGGCACAGCCCCTTGTTACCCATGGACGCGGCGAGAAGGACCCATACCTAAGTTTCCATTAAGAAATAAGTCTTACCTTCTATATAGTCTAATAGTCTAAGAGTATTGGACTGGAATAAGTACGCTACTTAGTTGCGTTAGTTATCGCTGCTTGGCTGCGAATGAGGTGCCGCGTCCGCTGCACACTGCCTGATCTGCTCCAAAACTCCTGCTTATATACAATTTCAGAGAGTATTTCAACCAATAGAAAAATTCCAATTAATTTACCTCCAAAACACCATACTCAGTGTTCTAACCGCTTGAACTAACACTCAGTTACAATAAAACAAAACAATGGAGGAATTAACACTGATGTTTATAGATATAATTTATAAACACCAGTGTCACTGTAGTGCACTTCTAAACTATGCACAATTTATTGCTTAATTTTATACATTAAAATGTTCTCTCTGATTTCTCTTCAATTCAAATTCAATAATTCACTAAATTATTTTCTCTATTTTCTCTATTAAGTAAAAGTAGGTATCCAAGTCTGTCCTTCCATCTAGCCGCTTGTTGTTTCACTATTCAGTGTTCAACTTTACTAATTTCCTTAGCTCAAAAGTGAGTTACTAATTTCAAGCCTGGTTTTCATGCCTTAGCTCAAAAGTGAGCAACACAAGTCAATAGAAGTCAGTAGGGGACATTTCGCTACACCAGTTCGTGACAGGACTTCTAGTTTTAACTGTAGTTTCTCCTTGCAAATGAGGGACTGTTATGCTGTGATGATTAGTGGGACACCACCCTGGGTGGCATCTTTTGAGCTGCAAAATATTTCAAAATATGTCAATAAAGCCAAGTTATCGAGATTCCAAATGAAACCAGTCACCAAAAAATACTTAGCATGGTGGCAGGGTGGCTCCTAAGGTTGGCCCCAGGTGGCAGTCTATACTTCTCCACAACTTCAACAGATCATTCTATTATAATATTGTTCTTCTACCTATTTTCAGATTCAAATGGCAAGCATGTACCTGTGAAGAAAAAGAGAAAATGCACTCACAAAAATAACACATCTCAAAGAAAGAAAGAGAAAAATACTAACAATTCTGCACTTGTCAACAAACCATTTGGTGATGACACTTATAAAGGAATTAGAAAAGGGGGTAAGAAATTGAAAGGTGAAAATCACTTGAAGAATACAGAAATTGTTGATCATAAAACTGCAAAGGCCATGAAAAAGAAACAAAAACGTAATCAATTAAAAAATAATCAGAGAGCACGAGGAAGACAGTTGAGAGGTAATATACAAAAATAATAACTCTTGCCTTCTGAACTCTTATTGGTGCTACTTTTTATAGGATGTTGTGCAGTCTAGAAAGTAAACTAGATAGCTTTCTGGCCATCCATTGGAGGCCGTGAAATCGTCGTGCCCCATTTCCATCATAGCAACTATTGCTTTCTGTTGAATGTGTTTCCCTGTGATGGGTACATTCTTGCTACTTGTCATAGAAAACCACTCCCATACTTTTTTGTTTAAATCACTATACAAAGTTCTCGCTTCTAAATATTTATGGCTCGCTCCCTCTCCTGATTCCCAGTTTTGCTGGAAGTTGTATTTCTCTTTAATTATATTTTAGATTTGGGTCTTTCCTGCAGAGAGCTCTAATGCAATTTTTTAGCACTGGTGCCATGTTCCAACACCTCGATGACTTTCCCACTCTCTTCAGGTGGGAAAATCTTTCTTTTTCTTACTGGACTTTCATTCATGATTACAGTTGTTATGCTGATAGTGGACTTTCTTCCATCTTATATACAGTTTTGTTGTTTTTTTCAAGAACAACACTTAAAACAAAAATTAATTCATCTTTTATCAACCCATGAAAAAATTAAAACAGTGGAAAAGAAAAAATGCTGACTAATGCAAGTTCTGATCAAATGGCATTGAAAAGTTGTCTTCAAAGTTGTCAAGCATCAAAATAGTCCATCGATAATCGGCAGTTCATCAAAATTGGGCTATCAAACAAAATAAGTTATTGGAATGCTAACAAATCATGGTTTCAAATTTTTGTACGGGTATTTTGGGGGGTTTTCTGGTTCGTTTCCAGTTTTTGTGACGAACCTGAAAACCGAAATTCAAGATCCAGCTAAAACCGGTTGAACAGTTTTATTGTGCTTGTACATAAACTGATCAAACTATCTTACTGGGAGGGAACTGGTCTAGTGACCACTATCGACTGTCATCACTTAATCTATCCTGCAAAAGGTCGAATACGCCATGTTCTGATTGTCAATCAAAACACAACAAAGTTAAAATGAACTATTTGTTGTTAGCTCACTTGACTTTCAGTCAGGGGAGCTAAAGTGATCACTCACTGTCTGTCGTCCAACGTCCGTGAACATGGTGTTTGCGTCTTATCCACCCAAACCGCTGAACCAATTTAATTGATATTTGAGATAATAGTTTGTTATGAAATCGCATTTTGATTTTGTTCAAATCAAGTTGCCTCGCCCTCAATAGGGCCATGCCCAAAAAGTGTGCTTAAATCTTAAAAAAATCTTCTTCTCATGAATCAGCAGTAGCAGAGACTTGATATTTGGTCTGCAGTTTCCTTTTGAGGTGTAGACTCCGATTTATTGAAGAGAAGTTCAAGGAGCTATATATATTTGCCATCGTTATGTGGGGGGGGGGGGGGGGGGCACAAATTTTTGCCCCACACAAAATTTCTATATTTTTGTACTGTACCAATGACCCAGACTTTGCTGGTGCTAACTCTAAAATATTTAGGGCCAAACGCAAATTTTACCCCTCAATCCCCAAAATTTGCATCTAAAATTTTTTTTTTTTTTTTTTTTTTCCTGAATTTTGTCTGTTGAACTGCTCGAAAACAAGTTGTACGATTTTGACCAAATTTGGCACACTTATGTAATGTCCTAAAATCTAGTCAAATGCGGTATCGTCATATCTGAAAACGCATATTTCCAAAATATTCTGCCAAAACCTTCAAAATTTCACCATTTTTCGAATGTCTCAAAGTTGTTTACAGTTATTTCGCTCAAATTTTCCACACATTTACAGCATAATAGGATACACCACAATCACCACTCAAATCTTTCAACATTAACCCCCACTGGCCAAAAAATTACATGAATATAGATTTTTTCTTCAAAATTGACCAACTTCAAGGACAAATTTCTCTAATAACAAGGTTGTTGTAACAATTATTTTGGTTTGGATAGATGCAACAATAATTGCGGAATAAAGTTACTGTTTACTTTTTAATCTCAGATTTAACCCTCAAGCACAATGAGGGCGAGGAAAAGAGTACCGTTTGAAAATGACAAAATTATCCAACTTTGGTTGCTTTTTCTATCATTTTGGAAAGGGTTAAATTTCAAACACTTTTCATATACGTATTCACAATTGAGTACCGAGCATATTTGCTGTTGTAAGTTTGGTTGTAAAGTTGAACCCTTTCCCATTCTGGTTGCATAAAAGTAGGTACCGTCCAAAAAACTCCAATTTTTTAAGAATTTGATAAGTTTAGGTGGCGATTTACTCCATTTTTAATTGCTTGAGCTCTGAATGTTTTCTGTAGCTGCTTGCATTAGTCAAAGTATGACAAATTTTGTTCTATATGTTATTATTAAAAGTTTAACCCTTGGCAGATTTGAGACTTCCCATAAGGGTACTGTCAGAATAATTGTTATTTTTGCCAACTTCAAGGGCAAATTTCTCTAATTACAAAGTAGTTGTAACAATTATTTTGATATGGCTAGATGCAACAATGATTGTGGAAGAAAGTTACAGTTTACTTCTTAATCTCAGATTTAACCCTCAAGCACAATGACGGCGAGAATAAGAGTACCGTTTGAAAATGCCAAAATTAGCCATCTTTGGTTGCTTTTTTCTATCAGTTTGGAAAGGGTTAATTTCAAAAACTTTTCATGTACGTATTCACAATTGACTACCAAGCATATTTGCTGTTGTAAGTTTGGTTGTAAAGTTTAACCCTATCCCATTCTGGTTGCATACAAAAGTAGGTACCTTCCAAAAAAACTCCAATTTTTCATAATTTGGTAACTTTAGGTGGCGATTTACTTCATTTATAATAGCTTGAGCTCTGAATTTTTTCTATAGCTGCTTGCAGCAGTCAAAGTATGACAAAGTTTGTTCTATATATTATTATTAAAAGTTTAACCCTTGGCAGATTTGAGACTTCCCATAAGGGTACTGTTGGAATAATTGTTATTTTCGCCAACGTTTACATGCACTTTCTCAGCACTGGAGCCATATTGTCTCAAAACCTTTTCCATGAGAGGATTGGGCCTTCATCCAAGAACAATTTTGCTGTTATATATTTTATTCAAAGATTTAACCTTCACCCAGTTTTCTGGCCTTGAATTTGAGTGCCCTAAAATTCTTCATAAAAGTGGCTAATTTGGAGCTCACTTTTCTTCCATTTTCGAAAGGAATATCGAAAAATGAGTTACATGTTCGTATTTATAATTGCCTACCGAGCATATTTGCTGTTGTAAGTCTAGGTGTAAAGTTTAACCCCATGCTCGTTCTGTTTGCATAAAGATAGGTGCAGTCCAAAAAAACTATTGTTTTTCAGAATTTGGTAACTTTAAGTGACGATTTACTCCATTCCTAATTGATTGAGCACTGAACGTTTTCTATGGCTGTATGCAGCAGTCATAGTATGACAACTTTTGTTTTATATGTCATTATTAAAAGTTTAACCGTTGGCAGATTCGAGACTGCCCATATGAGTACGGTCGGAATAATTGATATTTTCATAAAATCACTGAATATTGATAAGCGTGCAGTGGTAGTTTGGAATAGAATATCCGAAAATGCTTTCGAAATTCGGATTCACAGTTCAATTCCAAGAATATTTTCTGTTATAAGGTTGCTGTAAAGTTTAACTCCATCCCTGTCTCAAATGCATAAAAATTGGAGCCATCGAAAAAACCTCTCATTTTTTTTCAGAATTCTGTAGGTTTAAGTGACAATTTACTCCATTTCTAATTCATGGAGCGCTGAATGTTTTCTATTCTTGCATACAGCAAGCATAGCATGACAACTTCTGTTTTATACGTTATTATCAATAGTTTAACCCTTGGCATATTTAGGAGTTCCCATGTGGATATAGTCGGAATAATTGTTATTTTTGTAAAATCAATCCCTGAATATATTGGTAACCGTGCAGTGGCCTTTCGGTGGTGCTACATGAAGCTGCAAATAGTTAAGGTTGAAAAGTTCATCAAATAGACAGATATAATGCCTAACTCAGCCGGTGACAGGTAAATAATGAATGGAAAAGTCGTTGAATTGAGAATAAAGTAGGGAGAATCGTGGCGGTGCCCTCGGTTTCCACCTGATCCACGGTATTTCCACGCACGGCACTTGACAAAGATACTAAACTATCGGGCAGGGACAGTAGAAAACATTCTGAGAATTTCAAGTTGCTGCCTTGTATGGTCGGGACATAATTGGAGTATATCCGACATTGTAACTGTTCAATTTGAATGTTAAATGAGCCAGATGACGGCTTTTTCTCCACCGGATAATCCCACCTGCGGCAACCGCGTTGTGTCCTTGGGCAAGACACTTCATCTCCACTGCCGGCGTGGGGGCACGGTGGCATTGTGTACTAAGGCGTACTGCACGTCGATCGTGCACTTGTCTTCAACCAATGCTAACCCTGGTTGTGTGGAGTTCGTATGTTGGGGAGCTGACAGTTGCTCGCCGTTGCTCGGTGGTTCTCTCTGGGTACTCCGGCTTCCTCCACCCTTAAAACTGTTGCGGTCATGATTAGCCAGTGTGCATAAATATGTGACCTTAACCACCAATAAATAAATAAATAAATTCTCCACCAGATCGAGTTGTTAGTTTCTGCCGGGACGGTCTAAAATAAGCAGTTTAACTCAAAACTTTCTGTCCCATATGAATGTGCAAATATTTAAAGCTGGACAGTTCATCAAATAGACAGAAATAATGCCAAACTCGACTGGTGATAGGTAAATAGTGAATGGAAACGGCATTTCATTGGGAATAGAGTAGGGACGAATCGTCCCCGCAGTTTCCACGCGATCCACGTTGTTCCCACGCGGTCACGCCACTTGACAAAGATACTGTTCTGTCGAGCAGGGATAGTAGAACAACTTCTGAAGATTTCGTGCCTCTGCCTTCACTGGTCTAGACGCTGTGTACTAAGGCATACTGCACATCGATGGTGCGCATGTCTTCCACCAATCTAACCCTGCCTGTGCTACAGTTCGGAGGCACTATGTTGGGGAGCTGGCAGCTGCTTGTCATTGTTCGGTGGTTCTCTCTGGGTACTCCGGCCTGCGCCACCCATACAACTGTCACCGACATAATATGAACTTGGCTGTTAATGTGTCGTTAAACCCTAATAAATAAATAAATAAACAAATAAATAAATAAATAAATCCAGTACCTGTTTTGCTCGTACAAATAATAGTACCGTCAGACAAAATTCATTTTCTGATTAATTTCGTGCTCTTCTGTACTCACCTTCCCTGAGTAAGATTGGTATATCTTTTCAATCTCAGATTTAACCCTCAAGCACAATGAGAGCGAGAATAAGAGTACCATTTGGAAATACCTAAATTATCCAACTTCGGTTACTCGCTACTATCATTTTGGAATGGGTTAATTTGAGACACTTTGCTTTGCTATATGCAGAGATGTTTAATCAATAAATCTGGCTTTAGTTATGTTCTGGGACTTAATGAAACATGTGCTTTGGACACTTGAAAACAGCACTGTCTGCAAAAAATGACTGAGTGAATACTCACTTGTCCAAAAACAAAAAGGAAAGAGCTCTTTGAGCTTTCCATAACTGCTTTCAAAAATCAATGGGGAACAAATTTTGTGTTATCTGTTTTGGTGTTCCGTGTTATCCAACCCCAGTTTGGCCATACAAATATGAATACCGCCAGGAAAGAAAGCACATTTTCTCAGTGATAGACTGTTTGACTTCTATGATAGAGGTCCCGAGTTTGATCCCTGTCTGTGACGACCCACGTAATGTCCTTGGGTAAGGCACTTTATCCCGGTTGCCAACATGGGGGCACAATGATGCCATGTACTAAGGCATTCTGCATGTCAATGGTGCACATGTCTTTAACCGCTGGTACCCTGCTTCAGCTGAGCTTGAACATAATTAGAATGTTGAGCTGACAGTTGCTCGTCGATGCTCGGTGGTTCTCTCTGGGTCCTTCGACTTCCCCCACCCGTAAAACTGCCACGGTCACGATTAGCCATTGTGGATAAGTATGTGACCGTAAACACCAATAAATAAATACCATCAGGGAAACCCTCTGTGAAATCCTTCTGTCAATAAATAGCAAAGTAGTAGCAAGGCACTTTATCCTGGTTGCCAACATGGGGGCACAATGATGCCATGTACTAAGGTGTTCTGCATGTCAATGGTGCACATGTCTTTAACCGCTGGTACCCTGCTTCAGCTGAGCTTGAACATAATTAGAATGTTGGGCTGACAGTTGCTCGTCGATGCTCGGTGGTTCTCTCTGGGTCCTTCGACTTCCCCACAGGGAAACCCTCTGTGAAATCCTTCTGTCAATAAATAGCAAAGTAGTAATGTAATGCAAGAAATATTAACAAGCTGTTCAACATCCCTTTAATCAACTCATTTTGACTTGAACTGTACCCATCACTGTGTATACTAGCTCTCTAGATGATTTAAACCATATGAAATAAACAACTAATTTGTGTGTGACAGTAACTCATGTTACATGTATTTCATTGAATCTGAAACAGATATGTTGGAAAAATTGTGAAATCATGGAGTAGGAAGCTTAACCTCGTTTGTTGACAAATCCCACACATTCACAAACAGATAGAATGATAGAGAATAAATTAATTATTGATATTTAAGGTTACTTTCAGCATCTTCAGCTATATCATGACAAGAATATAGGTATTTAATCAAGTCCAGGTTTTCATTGCATAGGCGTACAGGGCTATTTTTCGGGGGGGGGGGGGGGGGGGGGGGGGGGGGGGGGGGGGGGGGGGACCGACCCTTTTAGCCCGAAAAAGTTGAATCTCAGGAGGAAATGCCAAATGCGGGTATGGGAGAGGGGGGTCTCCCACCACCCCCCCCCCCCACCACCATTGAGTACCTGGAGAGAACCACCGAGCAATGACAAGCGACTCAGACTCCCCGACATACTAACTCCACAAAAGGAGGGTTAGCATTGGTTGAAGACAAGTGCACCCTCAAAGTACCCTTAGTACACATCGCCATCATACCCCCCCCCCCCCCCCTCCCACAAGGGAAATTAAATTGGGATGAAGTGTCTTGCTCAAGGACACAATGTGGTTGCCACAGGTGGGATTCAAACAGAGGACTTCTTGGATTGCAACAATCATCTCTACCTTCTGAGCCACCACGCTCCCGTAATATGTAGTAATAGAACGCTTTATATATACTTGTGTGATTATAAATGAACAATATTAACGTGGATATGGTTCCACTGAATCAACTTGTACAGTATAATGGTCAGTTTACTTGCAACTTCTAAGTGCTGAGATAGGAAAACAACATTTCGTGTGGAAAACCAAAATGTTTTGTGGTCATTTCTGGCAACTAAATTGTCCGAAATTTTCTGGCATAGTGGCTGAAAGATCAGCTCCTTCCTGACTCAGGAGTGAGTTGGGCACAGTCCTCCATGAAAACCCTGACCCGTACGCCCATAATTCATATGTACTTATTTTTTTCAAAGCAGAAAGGACATCGCTTGTTTTGCTTTCTATGAAAATATTCTGTAATTATTGAAGAGCAAATTTTGTGTTAAATGTTTTGGTGTCCTGCTATATCTCAAATATCTGTTTTGGCTGCATAAAAACTAGCAGCATCACAAAAACTTTGATTTCCACTAAATTTTCTGTTTTCAAAACTGATCGATAGTTTTGTGTACAATACAGTTTGCCTTTTCACATTAAAAAGTTGGGAAAGCCCGTAATTTGTCCAACAAATTACAATTCTCTAGTTCTTGCTATGAATTTTCCATTGTTTAATCAGTGTTTCCTCTCTCCATTTCCTTTATTCTCCCCTTGCTATTCTCCCATGCTTTTGGCTTATTTTTTGTAATGTTTATTAGCTCACCTGACTGAAAGTCAGGGTGAGCTATTCTGATCACTTTTCGTCCGTCGTCCGTCGTCTGTCGTCCGTCGTCCGGCATCCGTCGTCCGTCGTGAAGGTGGTGTTTGGGCCTTTTTCTCCCAAACCACTGGCCGCATATTAATGAAATTTCATGTGAGTAGGGGTTATATAAGGGCATTTTGATTTTTTGTCAAATTAGGTTTCGGCTCATATTGAGTAGAGGGATGGGGCAAAAATGCTCCAATTCTTAAAAAATCTTCTTCTCAAGAACCAGCAATAGCAGAGACTTGATATTTGGTGTGCAGCTTCCTTTTGAGGTGTAGACTCAAGTTTGTTCAAGAGAAGTTGGAGGGGCTATATTTGACGATGTTAAAGGAGGGGCAAAAATTTTGGCCCCGCCCAAAATTTCTATTTTCCAAACCGCGAGGCCGATTTGAACCAGATTTTACGTGAGTGCTTATTGGGTCATAAGTACTTAATTTTTGCAGAATTTTTTTTCCCCATAGCCCTGTGGGAACCACAGGAGCTAAAAATAGAAAAAAATTAAAACGCCCATATCTCCAAAACTACACGGCACTGAGAATTCTTATTTGTTATGAAGCTTCCTTAGGACCATCAGAATGGAATGGTCAAAAAAAAAATTGCCATCGGTTTTATCATGGGGTAGTTTTTGGGGACTTTGAAAAAGTGCTGAGTCAGCATTTTTTAACACTGTGGGTAATGGGAAAAACGTAAGACTACTTTTCTCCGAAACCACTGCTCCAAAAGCTTTCAAATTTCATATATAACATGTTTGGAAGATTGTTTCACATGTTTATTGAGATCAATTGCCTGGGTCGATATTTGGACTCTCTATGGGAGCCCAAATGTTTAAATTAGTGCAGTGTGAGGAGTAGTTTTTAAAAATCTTCTTCTTCAGATCTAGCAATAAGAATGTTTTGATATTTGGTATGCAGCATCCTTGGGGGGGTGAGATTCAAGTTTGTTGAAGCCAAGTCCCTAGGTTCATATTTAGGCTGAAAATTTGGGGTCCCGTTGCAGACTTAGAAATTTTGGAACAAAATCCGAAAAACATTTTTTTTGTGTTTTCTGCGTTTCAGTCAATTTTAAGACAAAAAAAAAAAAAAATTTTCCCTCTGAAAATTTGGGGGTCCGGGTTGGACTTGGAAAATTTTGAATCAAAATCCTGAAAATTTTTTTTTGTTTTTTATGCATTTCTCTCAATTTTAAGACAAAAAAAATTTTATTTTTTTCCCCCTGAAAATTTGGGGTCCGGGTGGGACTTGGAAAATTTTGGACCAAAATCCTGAATTTTTTTTTTTGGTTTTTTATGCATTTCTGTCAATTTTAAGACCAAAAAAAAAATTTTTTTTTCCCTTGAAATTTGGGGTCCGGGTGGGACTTAGAAAATTTTGGACCAAAATCCGGAAATTTTTTTTTTGTTTTTTATGCGTTTTGGTCAATTTTAAGATAAAAAAATTTTGGACCAAAATCTGAAAAATTTTTGTTTTTGTTTTTTATGCGTTTTGGTCAATTTTAAGACAAAAATTTATTTTTTTTTTCCCCTGAAAATTTGGGTTCCGGGTGGGACTTGGAAAATTTTGGACCAAAATCCGAAAAATTTTTTTTTTGTTTTTTCTGCGTTTTGGTCAATTTTAAGACAAAAAAAAAAAAAAAAAAAAAAAAATTTTTCCCCTGAAAATTTGGGTTCCGGATGGGACTTGGAAAATTTTGGACCAAAATCCGAAAAAAACGTTGTTTGTTTTTTCTGTGTTTTTGTCAATTTTAAGACAAAAAAAAAACAAAAAACTTTTTCCCCTGAAAATTTGGGGTCCGGGTTGGACTTAGAAAATTTTGGACCAAAATCCTGAAATTTTTTTTTTGTTTTTTATGCGTTTTGGTCAGTTTTAAGACAAAAACTTTTTTTTTTTTCCCCTTGAAAATTTGGGGTCCGGGTGGGACTTAGAAAATTTTGGACCAAAATCCGGAAATTTTTTTTTTGTTTTTTATGCTTTTTGGTCAATTTTAAGACAAAAAAAAATTTTTTTTTTCCCTGAAAATTTGGGGTCCGGGTTGGACTTTAAAATTTTGGACCAAAATCCGGAAATTTTTTTTTTGTTTTTGATATATTTCTGTCAATTTTAAGACAAAAAAAAGTAGGTATAAAAGGCCGATTCGGTATCACGTGTACAAGATTTCATACATGTACACATACATCGATGTACACCTCCATAGGATTTAGTGTTAAAATTCTGTGCAGGTACACGGTTTGTCGTTTTTTATGATGATACAGAATCGGCTTTGCCGATTCTACATCACTGGATTCTATATACATATCGCTGAAGAGTGAAAAAATGTATGAAATTTTAAGGAAAAAAAGAGGTGTATCGTCTGATACAGAATCGGCAAATGGGTTTCCTCTTAGGATTCAGTGTTAAAATCGCGAGCAAAAAAAACGTGTTGCCGTTTCTGTATCATCATCAAAAAGTGGTTTGCCGATTCTGTATCATCCGTGTCTGTACACGATTTTAATACTGAATCCTTATGGAGGCATACACGGAAATCCATTTGTGGATTCTACATCACAAATCAACTTATGTACGGTACATGGAAAAGAGGTGATACCGAACCGGCAAACCCACTGCCATGATGAGAGTAAAAACTGACACTCATGTTTTTGTTCTGGTGTGAATGAAAGGTTTTCGTTCAAAAGAGTCGACTATAAATATGAGTGTCAGTTTTTTGTTTCTGGCGTGAATGAAGGTTTTCGTTCAAAAGAGTCGACTATAAATATAAGTGTCAGTTTTTTGTTTCTGGCGTGAATGAAAGGTTTTCGTTCAAAAGAGTCGACTATAAATATGAGTGTCAGTTTTTTGTTTCTGGCGTGAATGAAAGGTTTTTGTTCAAAAGAGTCGACTATAAAATATGATCTGTAAAAACAGACATTCATGTTTTGTTTCAATGTAAGCGAAAAAAAATTGAGTTTAGAAAAATTAGAAAAAATCGGAGGTAAAAAATCGTTTCTTCACGTTTTGTCACTGCTAATTTTGTAAAGTAAATTTTAATAAAACACTTTATGGAATGTTTCATCAAATAAAAAAATAGTTCGTAATTGACACTCATGTTTTTGTTGTGGTGTGAATGAAGGTTTTTCGTTTTAATGGATCGTTTTAATAATGGATAATAAAACGCATTTTTTCCACTCAATTGGGTTTGAGTGGTAAATTTTTAATATATTCGTGATAATGTTCGGAGATGTGAATGAAATCCTTTTAACGTTAAATTAGAAACTGGTTTCTTTATGTGCTAAAATGAAATCCTTTCAACAAACGTAATTTTCTCAAACACGTTAAATCAGAAACCGGTTCGTCAGGTGCTTAAACTTTCAAACTTTCAAGTTTTCCCAGTTCAACACTGAGTTGAGATATGAATTTTTTTTAGTTATTATATTAAAGACAGAAGATTTTTTTTATTTACTTAAAACATAAAAAAATAATTATACATTTAATTTTGAAAATAATAAATAACTCACATTAGCATACTCAAAGGAACATTAATAATTTAAAAACAAAAAATGTTTTTACAGATGGATTCTAGACGCCGAGATCAAATTTTAGGCGAATATGAACGTGCTAAGAAGAGCATTCAATCGGCTGACAGAAGCAGACGTCTCGGAGAGATGGAACTCAGACGCGAGACCACAAAAATATTTAAACCCGTGACGGATGTTCAAGAGGGAAGCAGGAAGGAGATAGTCGAAGTATTGAGACCCATAAAAGAGAGTTCTTTGAGAATGGGTTCGTTGCCCGGTAGTTTTGGAAATCGGTATTCCTTTCAATCTACACTGAATTACGTTCCCACAGGGATTCAAACCGACGATACAGCTTTGACTATCACCACTGATAGCATCGCGTCGTCCAAGGATGGCGGTAAGAGAGATCTGTTGTATGGAGTTTATGAGGATTCTGATGGTAGAACTTTTGTAGATGACACAGAAGTGGAAATGGATGATGAAGATTTAATTGTCGGTTCGAATAAGTATAAAGTAACTGATGGACTGCGCTCATTGCTCCTTTTCGACAAGCCTGGAGATTACACGGAACAGGATTTCGACAATTACGGCGACATTCTGGTTCAGACCCACGCCATGCTGAGAAATAACGATGCCAGAGAGACTAGACCCAAAGCCAACAGAGGTTACAAGTGGACGAAAGTGGTGAAACCCATATGGGATTCGAATAAGAAGTTTGTCGAATCGGTGACTGGTAAAGGGGTGAAAACCACTTTTCTTCCGAGCGATTCTGACGCTCTGTCTCAGAGATTGAGATTGTTGATGGCGAGTAGACGCGCTGGTAACACAGGATTACATAATGAGATAGTTAGCATATGTGACGAATTGTTAAGACTGAAGGTTTTGAATAAAAACCATTATAAAAGGCAGATGAACGAATTGAAGGATTGATGTATATATAATAAGTAGAGAGAAACAAACAAACAAACAGAAATATATAAAATAATAAAAACAGTAAATTTTTACACTAGAATAATAAAAGTATTTAAACAACAAACGATTTACCAGTGAAAAACAAAATATATTATAAAATAAAAATATGTTGGTGATAAAGAACAGGGGATACGTCAGAACTTACGTTCAAGGCGGTTCTGGCATCGTCGATTCTATAATGCGAGCGTTCACGAGCGATGCGGGTAGAAAACTCGCTTCGACCGCGTTTGAGGTCGGTAAGAAGACGGCTTTGGATGCTGGTAAGAAAGCCGCTTCCGAAGCCAGTGGTAGGATAGCTTCTGTGGCTGGCAAGAGGGCAGCCGACGCGTTGATCGACAAGTTGATCAGCCCACCGGCGAAGCGAGCTGCGTTAGAGCGAACGCCGAAAAGTTGGAAAGATTTTAAGGATGCTGTGGTACCCATACAAGATTTAGCCAAAATGACGAGTGGATCCGGATTGAAGAGAACTCGCGATGGTGTAATATAAATAAATAATAATATTAAAACTGAGTTTGAAAAAAACATAAAAATTGTGTTTGAAAGAATCTAAAATAACAAACAAAAAAATAAACAAAGATGAACATTAAAGATATGTCTTGGAACGACGCCGCGACCAAGAGTTCGAATAACGAGTTCTTTCCCAAAAGCATAAGAGGCTTGATAGTGGGAAAATCGAATTGTGGAAAGACCAATCTGTTGATGAATCTGTTGTCCCGACCCGACTGGTTGGATTACGACAGATTGTTTGTGTTTGGCAAGAGTTTGTTTCAACCCGAATACAGATTGCTCCGAGAGTGCATGGATCGTAGATTGCCCAAGGACGTCATAGCCAGAATCTTTGACAGTAGGGAGGAATTCGACAAAAGTGAAGCTCCTCTTTCGACCATTTTGGACGGTACGGCGATGGAATTGATGAAGAGAAATGCATCTTTGAACATCGAGTGTCGATTTTATGAGAATGCTAGCGACGTTCCGGATCCTAGAGAATTGAAATCGGAAGATAAGAATCTCATGATTTTCGACGATCTGCTTTTGGAGAGACAGAACCGATGCGAATCGTATTACGTTAGGGGTCGACACAGCAACGTGGACTGTTTCTACCTGTCGCAGAATTATTTTCGATTGCCCAGACAGACGATAAGGGAGAACGCTAATTTTCTATGTCTCTTACGCCAAGATCTCAAGAATCTCAATCACATCTATGGCGATCACGTCGCAAATGACATGAGCGTGGCGGAATTCAGGAGATTCTGCAAGAGGGTTTGGGATGGAGGACTTTACAATTTTGTCGTGATCGATTTGACTAGCGAATTTAATCGCAGAAAATATCGGTGCGGATTCGACAAGTTTTATGTTTCTGATGATAATAAGATAGAGCGTGAAAATAAAAAAAATTTAGAAAATAATAAATCTACTAATAATTAGTTTTGAAAAACTAAAAAAATAAAATTAAAATAGAATGTTCGAACAAGGAGAATTGTTAGAACGGATAGCCGAGAATACGGCTGCAAAACAATCCATTCAAATTGTGGTGAGTGGCGATTCGACTCGATTCGTGACAAAATTCGAACCTTCCATCGAATTGAATAGAGAGAAAAGATACGAGATGGCGTTGGTGAATCTGGAGACTTATTATTCCTTTCCCAATGTCACCGAAAAGAAGAACTCGTTCAAGTATTCCGACGGAGTGGATTGGTTGGAGATTCAAATTCCCAAAGGAAGTTACGACATAGACGATTTGAACAATTACATTCAGACGCGAATGAAGATGGATGGAAAGGGAAGCAACAAAATCAGACTCGCTCCCAACCCTAATACCTTACAGACGATGTTGGATTTGGAAGATAATTTTCGAGTTGATTTCAACACGGATGATTCTATAGGCAAGATGTTGGGATTCGATCGAAAGATGTATCGAGACCACGCGGCATCTGAAAATACGGTCGACATTTTCGCAGTCAGTAGCATTCTGGTGAACGTGGATGGGATTGCTGGAAGTTACGTGAATGGTAGCGCTCAACTGACGATCTATTCCTTCTTTCCAAACGTGTCGCCGGGTTATAACATCGTGGAGCGACCTCGAAATTGAGTTTATCTACCAGTGATTTTAGACACGTATAGTCTCAAAACCACGTTGAAGGATCAAAATGGTGACTGTTAGATCTTCGCAGAGAGAGGGTGATGATACGATTTCACATAAGAGAAATATAAAAGCAAAAAAAAATAAAATATTGTGTATATATATATAAATAACAAAAATAAAATAAACGCAATATTAATTTTACAAAAATTATTTAATATATATAATTATCATTAAAACAAAAAAATACAATTGAAGAAATATATTTAAAAAAAAAAAGAATTAAGACACAATACGTGGTTAAAAACGTGAACATATCCGCAGGACAGAGGAAGAAACTTAAGAGAGCGTTAACAACTCGAGGCGAGGCGGTGAGATTCAAATTCACTCACGAAGATCTGACGAGAGGCGGTCAGGATTCGATCGCCTGGACCAGAAGTCAAATCAAAAGGATGGAGAAAGCGATTCGTGATGGAAGAGGGTTGACGGTGAGATCGAGTCCTGCTCAATTGAGATACAATTTGAGAATGAAAGGCGGTTTCCTACCGCTATTGGCAGGAATCACCGCAAAAGCATTACCCTTCGCCACAAAGGCATTACCCTTTCTCGGAAAGACTCTCGGCGTGGGAGCTCTCACGGGACTCACAAGTTCGGCAGTTGAGAAATTAATGGGTGGCAGCGGACTATTTTTGAAGAAGGGAGGAGCTGTGTGTCGCGTCCATGTAGACGACAGCGGTAAAGGATTGTATCTAGAACCCGTTAGAGGTGACAACTCTTTGAGTGGAAACGGTCTCTATCTGAAGAGTGGACGGAACGTTGGGTGACTCGGCAAGGGTTTGTTGTTTGGTGAGAATTCGCCATTTAAGAATATACCGATTTTGAATATGTTATTATAATATAAAAAATTATATAAAATATACATCATAGAAAGTATAAAATAATATATAAAATGGATAAAAAGGTGGAAAAACAATTAGATGCTAAAGTTGAATATCGCGAGATAGAGTGGGAAAAAGATGTGGAAAAACAGTTAGACGCTAATGATGGATATCGTAGGAAAGAACTGATAAAAGAGTTAAATAGATGGTCGAAATGGGAAAAAGATGTGGAAAAACAATTAGACGCTAATGGTGGATATCTTAGGAAAGAACTGATAAAAGAGTTAAATAAAGATCGGGATAAGCGGTTGAAATTTGAAGGAATGAGACGTTTTCCACCGTTACCACTGAGACGTTTTCCACCGTCACCACTACCTTCTGAAGAGAATGGTAATGATGCGAGTGTTACCAAGAGATGCACACCATTCGTTCATAATTATGATTCGGATAAACACATGTGTTGTTATAAAAACGTAGCATATCACAAAAAAAAGAAAAAAAGAAAAGAATCGACGCTGAAATTTAAGAAAAAAGGAAATGTTATTATAATATATGGGTAATAGTGAAGAAGGAAAACAAAAAAAAAAAGTAATGAGATCTAAAGATGATCTCATTATTTTTTTTTTTTCCTTCTTCTTCGCTAAAAATCAATCTCTCTATTGTTTATATTTCCAAGTCCATTATTAGCATGTTGACACTCGTGTTTTCTTCTTTTTCGCAAATGTGTTGAATGTTTATCTTTACTCTTTTGAGTTTTGTTACTTCGGTCAACGCGCTCTCAACACCCGATTTGTTCACGAGTTCGAGAGATATGTTTGGATATATGTAACTTCCATAGGGCAACGACAAATCGTCCTTGTCGAAATTCTCTATCTTTGGCGATGACGATATTCTGCAGATCGCTTTCGGACTCGTAAAACAAATCGAGCGTGGCTTCGTCCAATTTCAAAGGCATGCAATATTTGTCGTATTTGTGCTCTAAGCCCTTCGTCTCGACCTAGTTCAATTCGATGGGATTGTGTCGTTGTAATCTATAGATTTTAAAATCGAATTTCTTACACGTTTCGACTCGTTTCAATTTCAATTCGCATCTTTTAGGTGTTGTTGTCATGATCGATTATTTGGGTTTTTTTGTTTTATGAATTCTTGCAAATAATGTATATTTTAAATTTTGTATTTAAATAATAATTTGTTAAAAAAGTTTGTTTTTTTTGCTCTTTATATATATATAAAAAAAGTTTTTTAATTTTAATTTTCTTTAATGTGAAAATTTTTTTTGTAAAATTTTTTTTTTCTCCTTATATATAAATAAAAAGTTGAATTTTAACATCATTTTTTTCTCAGATTAATTCAATTTTTTTTCATGTTAAGAACAAAATTGATTAAATTTTTTTTGAAGGAATTAAAACATATATAAACAATTTTAAAACTTTTTAACAAATTATCATTAAATACAAAATTCGAAAAACGTGGTCAGCGTGAGAAATAAAGATGATCAGTGTTTTAAATGGGCAGTCACCTCCGCTTTATACCCTGTCAAAATGAATTCCGATAGAGTTTCTTGTTACGAGGAGACTTCTAAAAATCTCGATTGAACCGGAGTGACTTTTCCAACAGAGTTAAAACACATCGAACGTTTCGAGACTCAAAATCCCACCGTAGCGGTGAACGTCTTGGGATACGACGATGAAAAACGAACGATCTATCCTCTCAGACAGACCTCGTATCTCGAAAGAGAAAAAACGATTATTTTATTATTGATTTTGAATGGTGACAATCGTCATTATTGTTGGGTTAAACATCCGAGCCGATTACTGTCGAGACAAAATAATAAACATGAACATAAGATATGCTTATGTTGCAACTGCACGAACGCGTTTCAGAGCGAAAAATCAGAAATATTGCAACGAAAATCAAGGTGTCGCCATTGAAATGCCCAAAAGCCAACACCGTCGTGAAGTTTGAAAATAACAATAGAAGGTTAAAAGTACCATTCGTCGTGTACGCCGATTTCGAATGTTTCACCGCGAAAATGAGTTCCTGTCAACCCAATGCTCTTCAAAGTTACGTCGAAAGATATCAAAAACACATACCTTCGGGCTATTGCATTTACGTGAAATGCGCTTTCGACCCGCAGCACGACATGGGTCCCTTCACCTACACGAAACAGTGCGAAGACGACGACGTGGCTCAAAGGTTCGTGGAAGAATTAGAATAAAAAATTCAAATGTTATACGACAAATTCAAAACTCCGGCGAAAATGATCATCACGCGAGAGCAGCAGGACGAAAATAACAGAGCCACCGAATGTCACATATGCAGACAATTGTTCGACGAGAATTCGTAGGAAAATAAGAAGGTCAGAGATCATGATCATTACACGGGTCTGTATCACGGTCCGGCTCACAGCAAGTGTAATTTAAAATATCGAGACGGCCTTTTCTATCCGGTGATATTTCACAATCTCTCGGGTTATGACAGTCATCTGTTCGTGAAAAATCTCGGCACCTCCCACGAAGAATTAAATTGCATCGCGAACAGCGAAGAAAGATACATTTCCTTCACGAAATGGAAGCTCATGGCGAAGAAAAGAGTAATCGACGGAGAGACGTTGAAAGAAAAAACGAAATTCATTCGTAGAAGCATACGTTTCATCGACAGTTTTAAATTCATGTCGACCGCTCTGGAAAAATTAGTCAATAACATGAGCAAGGATAAATTTAAAATCACGAGCGAACATTTCGGAGAACGAGTAGACGTCATGTTGAGGAAAGGAGTCTATCATTACGATTACATGAACGATCTAAAGAGATTTGACGACACCGCACTGCCTTCGAAAGAAGATTTTTATTCGAAATTATACGAATCCGACATTTCCAACGAGAATTACGAACACGCCAAAAACGTGTGGAAATCATTCGATATGAAAACCATGAGAGATTATCACGATCTCTATCTGAAGACCAACGTTCTGCTCTTGGCAGGTGTGTTTGAAAATTTTCGAGACGTCTGTCATCGAAATTACGATCTGGATCCCGCTTGGTATTTCACCGCACCCGGTCTGGCATGGGACGCTCTGTTGAAGACCACCGAAATCCAATTGAAATTATTATCCGACGTGAACATGTTGCTCATGTTCGAAAGGGCTGCGAGAGGTGGCGTCTCGATGATCTCCCACAGATATTCTGAAGCTAACAATCCCTACATGAAAGAAGGTTTCGATTCGAAACGGTCGAATAAATACATACAGTATTGGGACGCTAATAATCTGTACGGTTGGGCTATGAGTCATCCTTTACCGATTGGAAATTTCGAATGGGTGACGGAACAGAAAGAGATGCAAAAATGGAGAGACTATCCTTGCATTTTAGAAGTCGATTTGAACTATCCGGAAGAATTACACGATCTACACAACGATTATCCACTGGCTCCCGAACGAATGGAACCGAACGAAGGAGACAAGGAAAAACTCATTCCCAATTTATTTAACAAACGTAACTACGTCGTCTACAGAATTTGAAACAATACGTCGATTACGGGATGAAATTACATACATCGCATCATTTGACGAAGTGCCTTGGATGAAAAAATACATCGATCTCAACACGAATCTCAGAATTCGAGCCGAGAACGATTTCGAAAAAGATTTCTTCAAACTCATGAACAACTGCGTGTACGGTAAATCGATGGAAAACATCAGGAAGAGAACCGACGTTTGACTCGTCACGTCTGAGAAAAGAGCTAAGAAATTAGTAGCGAAAACCCAATTACAAACACCGAACCATATTCAACGAAAATCTAGTTGCCGTTCACATGTAAAAGACGCACCTGAAGTTTGACAAACCGTATTATCTCGGACCGATCATCTTAGATATCAGCAAGCGATTGATGTACGAGTTTCACTACGATTATGTCAAACAAAAATTTGGTGATAAAGCCAAACTACTGTTCACCGACACGGACAGTTTAGTTTACGAGATAGAGGCGAAAGACGTCTACCGAGATATATCTCCGGATGTGGCCACGTGGTTCAACACGAGCAATTATCCCGTCGATCACCCGTCCAACATTCAATCGAATGACAACAAGAAGGTGTTGGGTAAATTTAAGGACGAGAGCGGCGGTAAACAAATCGTCGAATTCGTGGGCTTGAGACCCAAACTGTATGCTTATCGTCTAGAAGATAAAGAGATCAAGAAGTGCAAAGGGGTTAAAGCATGCCCTCTTTCCAAGAGTATAAAGATTGTCTGTTAGGAAGTGGTCCGGTGTATAAGACTATGAAATCGATTTGAAGCGAAAATCACGACTTGTATACCGAAATAGTCAACAAGATTTCGCTGACGGCCGACGACGATAAGAGATTCATGTTAGATGATAAAATAAGCACTTTGGCACTCGGACATTGCATTTGGGATCTAATTAGAGACGATATGAGTGTGGATGATAGGATTCCAGAGATGATTGTGGATGATAGGATTCCAGATATGAGTAAGGATGATAGGATTCCAGAAAATCAAGAGGAACTAGACTTTATGATTCTGGAGAATCATGGCTTTTCCCGATGAGATTCCATGATTCTTCATGACCCCACAGTGTCTGATGAATTGTTTTTAACTGTCTCACTGAAGTTCCTTCATTGATGTTATGAGAAAGGTGAGTATAGTAGTCTCAAATGACTCAGTTTGATAAGAAAATTGTTTAGGTAAAAACCATCATTAACGGTGGAGTGGGTTAATATCAATATCGTCGTCCGACAAGTTAATGACCCACAAAAGGAGTTATGTTTGTTTCACACATACCCACTGAGTGCTGTGTCTATTTGAAAATGGTCCATTTTATCTCAAATGTATCCAAAATATTGATGTCTGGCAGCTTGTAGAGGATTAACAAGTGCTAACAGGAATATTTTTCCATGCAACTTGTAATGTCACACTAAGAACTGCAAATGGCCATTTTTCTTTAAAATCTTCCAAGATGTTTTCAGAGAAATCCCTGCGCATACGCTCTTTTCCAATTCGACGTGACGAAATGCGAAATTCATGTCGCTCTTCATGGAAAGTGATGCCACAACTATTCCTGAACAAGGAGTGAAAATTTCATGAAAATCTGCCTAGAATTGGCTGAGATATGGTGTTTTGGAGAGAGGAGGTAATTGTTTGAATTTGGTCCTCCCTTTTCAAGCCAGTTCGAATAAAGACGTCGGAAATGGGCGCAGAATCCTTCAGTGCCTCCTCGCTGGAGTAAGTCCACTTAAATGTTACAATTGTGTGTGACTGGTGGAGAGTTGACTGTAAATGGAAGTTGCTTCTTTAAGACAGCCACCAGGGATCCCAACACAACCTTTAAACCTACGAGAATCTCAGAAGTTTAAAGTCAAGAGAAATTGGCGGTGATTGGGTTTCTGGCAGGCAGGAAAAGATTGACGAAGATTTGCATATTGGACATTAAAATAGCACTTCTGACATACACGAACGGTGTTCAGACCGCTGGAGGCTGCGACTTGAAATTTTCAGAACTTGTTCTACGAACCCTGGCCGACATTTTGGGATTTGTTTGGAGTGTCCGGACCGCGTGGAAAACACCACGCATCGCTTGGAATGTGAGAGTACTATTCGTCCCGACTCTATCAGTTTAGAATGGACACGGGCAGTGTTGTAGACGACTGTAGAGCTGCGATTGAGCATAACGTCCCAGGTTTCGGTGCCACATTGCCTAACCAGCTCCAAAAGAGCGGCGGGGGAGGGGTATCCTGACACTATCTTTAAAACTTAGATAATCGTCAGATGTTGATGTGAAAAGAAATCGGCCGTGAGTAGGTTTTTTGGCGGGAAATGATTATTGAAAATTTGCCAATTAGACATTAAAATTGCACTTCTCACAAACATGAACCGTGTCTAGACCTCTGAAGGCAGCGACTTCTAATTTTCATAACTTGTTCTACGCACCCTGGCTGACAGTTTGGCATCTGTTGCGAGTGTCGAGGCCGCGTGAAGAACACCACGCATCGCGTGGAAAGTGAGAGTACTATTCGTCCCGACTCTATCAGTTTGGAATGGACTTGGGGACTGTTGTAGACTACTGTACATCGCCCAGATCGCCTGTAGTTTATACCGTCACCATACGTTGACGTAGCCTTTTGTCATTTTCGCCACTTTCGACCCAGATTTGAGGGTACCTTCCTTCAACCCCATTTTATAGCAAAATCTAGCCATGCTCCCAACAACGCCCTCTCCCCGTCGGCCTGGGTGCTTCTAAAAATAGAAAGGTCAATGGGGAGGGGCCCGTTAGCAAACAAACGGGGGCAGGGCAGGTGTACTTGGTGAACAAACAGTTGTGTGAACATCCTCAGAAGTGAAAACCTTTGCTCAGTGGCTGTAATCAAGATGTTAATTTAGACTCCCATTACGGCCAAGATACTACAGAATGCAAATGGGTGGGTGGCGGGCATCATCACTGGATCTAATGTTGTATTTCATGTTTTCTTTTTTTCTTTATATTCTATTTATTTTTTTATCTCTCTCTCTCTCTCTCTCTCTCTCTCTCTCTCTCTCTTTCTCTCAGTTTAATTTGTGTTTGTCTATAATGTTTATAATATTTAGATTTTGCTAGATTCTGTTATTTATGGAATACGTTCCGCCATATTGTAAATTATTAGTCACTGTACAGGAACGGAGGGGCTTCTAAGTGGTAAGCACTTGTCCTCCAATCCTGATTTGCATTGTCAAATGGCAAATAAAATATGTTTAATCTAATCTAACAGTAGGGGGGGGAGGGGCATGTGTCCTAGGTAAAAAAAACAGCAGGGGGCAGGTGTCCTAGGTAAAATAAACAGCATATGGGGGGGGGGGGGGGGGGGGGGGATGTCCCTGCTAATTAATTTTAATAGGAGGTAGTTGTTCATGGGGCAGGTGTTCTATCCCACTGCCCAGTATTCAAATTTTCTATGGTACTTGGCCTTGACGGAAATAACATTTCAACAAGAAACAACGGGAAACCTATTTGCAATAAAGCTGCAAATATAAACTTGATTTTAGGACCATTCCATGGACATTTTAAAGCCTACTGCGATATCAGCGTTTCTTACTCTCGTCCTATCACTACACCGCAGTATTTAACCCGAGTCGAGTTCTGACGTCATGCAAGTTTGACCGACATGCTTTCAATTCTGTTATTGACAACAACATATTTATAATTTCGTGCTTACTGATCCGAATTTTGAAAACGACACACGCAATCGCGAAAGCGTTTTCTGAAAAACACGATTCTGTAAAAGGGTTTAGTGAAATTTGATTATTTTTTTTATTTTCAATTTCGATGGCTCTTGTCGAAAAGGTGCTAATCACTGATCGTCCCAAACGAGATCAAAGACACGCCGTAGTTTAATAACAGACAGAGATTCTTCTAAGAATATACATGCGCAATCCTAAAATGCAATAAATCAAGTGTTTTTTCACGTTTTATGAGAGAAATATGTCCAATTGTATCATTGAATCATTTTTAGGTATATATGGGTGAGAAATTTTCTATACGGACAAAATACAGGCTAAATAAAATATTTGCCATTATTTTCCGCAGACGTATTTTTGTCTTTGCTTCTTGCTGCTAAATACAACGAAGGTGTGTTATTTGATGTGGTCAGAACCGTCAGGTGGTCGGGTCCGAAACCGCGCCTCGCAAAAGATTTAGTGGGGGGTGTCGATTTTACAAGTAATGTAGGCAGCGTACACGGCATGGGCTGTCTGTCTTTAATCCTATAAACAGGGTTAAGGCTTGGTTTTTGAATACCCTTATTTATTTATTTATTTATTTATTTATTTATTTATTTATTTATTTATTTATTTATTTATTTGTGTTTAAGGTCACATACTTATGCACAATGGCTAATCGTGGCCGTGACAGTTTTATAGGTGGAGGAAGCCGGAGTACACGGAGAGAACCACCAAGCACCGATGAGCAACTGTCAGCTCCTCAACATTCTAACTCTGTTCAAGCTCCGCTCAAGCAGGGTTACAGAGGGTGAAGACATATGTACCATCGACGTGCAGTATGCCTTAGTACACGGCGTCATCGTGCCCCCATGTCGGCAACCGGGCTAAAGTGACTTGCCCAAGGACACAACGTGAGTCGTCCCGGACGGGGATCGGACTCTGGACCTCTAGCATAGAAGTACAACAGTCTACCACTGAGCCACCATTCTCCCTTGAATACCCTTAATACTATCATACATTATCCCTCATGAATTCTGAATCTGATAAAAGAGGTTATGTTTACCTATTACATACCCATTTGCTGCCCGAAAACAGCCGATTTTATCAAAATATTGACGTTTAGCAGCCTGTAGCGGGATTAACAAACGACTAGCGGAATATTCTATCTATGCAATTTGTAAGACCTGCCAATGTCCAATTGTTCTTGAAAATCGCCAACAAGCAGTTAGCGAAATCCACAGAAAATGTAAATTTTAAGCTTTTAAGGGGTATCTCTCCTTATCCAGTCTAAAATAGGTTAAGTTTCATTCTTTTAAATACCCTTACTACTTACAAAACTGATCCTCTGTGAATTCTACGCGCAGTAAAAGAAGTTATATTTCTCTGTTACATATCCATTGGGTTCTCTTGGTGTCTGGAAACAATCCATTTTATCAACATTTTGATGTTTAGCAGCTCGTGGAGAGTTAACGAATGATCAACGGAATATTTTGTCCATGTAACTTGTAATGTCACATGAAGACCCGTGAATGGCCATTTTTTCTTGAAATCTACAAGATGTTTTTTAAGAAATCCAGGGAAAGCATGAAATTTTAAGTCTTTGATGGGTACCGCTGTTTAACCAGCCCAAAACGGGTTAAGACCAGCCCTAAATGGGTTAATGCTTGGTCTGATGAATTCCACTTCCAAAGAAGGAGGTTATGTTTATCTCGCAGGTACACATTGCATGCAATGGATGCCCAAGGACAGTCCATTTTCTCAAAATTTCTATGCTTTGCAGCCTCTGGAGAGTTAACTAACGTTTACCGGAATATTTTGTCTATGTAACTTGTAATGTCACTCCAAGACCTGCAAATGGTCAATTTTTCTTGAATACTTACTAGATTTTTTGGTGAAATCCACAGAAAACTGGAATTTTAAGCTTTTAAGGGGTACATCTTAACCAGGCGAAAATGGGTTAAGACCTCGATTTTTTGAATACCCTTACTACTTACTAAATTTTTCTCTGTCAGTTTTGCATCCGGTAAAAGAAGTTATGTATCTCTGTGGCATTCCCATTTGTTGTTGTTGGTGTCCAAAAACAGACTATTTTTTCAAAATGTTGACATTTAGCAGCCGATGGAGGGTTAACAAGTGCTTACTGGAATATTTTATCCATGCAACCGGTAATGTGACTCCAAGACCTATCAATGGCCATTTTCTGTTGAAAACTTACAAGATGTTTGTAACGAAATCCACGGAAAACATGATTTTTTTTTAGCTTTTGATGGTCTCGCTAATAACCACCCCAAAAGGGGTTAACGCTTGGGTTTTTGAATACCCTTATTACTTACAAAAATGGTCCTCAGTGAATTCCACTTCCAACAAAGGAGATTATGTGTAACTCTCGGACATACATTGCGTGCTGTGTGCGTCCGAAAACAGCCCATTTCAACAAAATTATGATGCTTGGCATTCTGTAGAGGGTTAATAAACGCTCAGCGGAATATTTTGTCCATGCCACTTGTAATGTCACACAAAGACCTGCAAGTAGTCAATTTTTCTTGAAAACCTATGGAATGTATTTAGAGAAATCCACAGAAAATGGAAATTTTTAGATTTTAAGGGGTCTCTCTCTTTAGCCTGCCCAAAATGGGTTAAGACTTCGTTTTTTGAATACCCTTACTACTTACAAAAATGTTTCCCTATAGATTGTGCGCTCGATAAAAGAAATCACTTTTCTTTGTGGCGTATCCGTTGGGTGCCGTTGGCGTCCAAAAACAGCCCATTTTATCACAATTTTGACTTTTAGCAGCTCGTGGAGGGTTAACAAATGCTCACCGAAGTATTTTGTCCATGCAAGTTCTATTGTCACATCAAGGCCTGGGAGTGACAATTTTTTCATGAAAATCTACAAGACTCGTTTAGAGAAATCCACGGAAAACCTGAATTTTTGAGCTTTTTGGGGGTATTGCTGTTTAACCAGCCCAAAACGGGTTAATGCTTGGTTTTTTGAACACCATTATTACTTACAAAAATGATCTCCGGTGAATTCCACTTCAAATAAAGGAAGTTATGTTTATCTCTCGTGTATCGTTTGGGTGCTCTGGGGGCCTGAAACCGGCCCATTTCATCAAAATTTCGATGTTTGGCAGCCTGTGGAGGGTTACCATATGCATCGCCTGATATGTCATGTGTATCAAAGGTCGTGGCACAGACAGGTCTATCAATGATGAAAGTTTAAAAAAAATCTACAAGACGTGTTTCGAGAAAGTGCCGATAAACCCCAATTTTGACAGTTTTTTGCCAATTGTGACGAAATAAGGGTTAAATCGAAAATTCCGCTTCGGTACATTTTTAGATTTTGTGCCCCTCTATGCGTGTGCAAAATTTTGTGAAAATCGGTCCGAAAATGGCTTCGGAATCGTGCGGACAAAATGTGTGGAAAACCCCCCCCCCCCCCCCCCCCCCCCCCCAAAAAAAAACCCCCCCAAAAAAAAAAAAAATAATAATAATCCGTAGAAAAACAATAGTCTTTTCCAGAGGGAAAAGCCTAATTAGACAGATTCGAGATTATGGAAATCGATAGAGACATCGAGAGAGTTAGTTTAAAAAGAAAAAGAAAAAAATAAAAAAAAATAACGTCATTTTAGTGAATTATAATAAAATAAATAAATAAAAAAAAAAAAATATATACGCATTTATGAATAAGAAAATAGAGATATCCGTAGAAGGTGTCATCTTACCTAACGAACCCCTATCCAACATCGATCTGTCAAGTGCGGCGAAGGATTTGAAAATCAAAGATTTTCTAGGCGTGTTTTCCAGAGATGCCTTGCCGAAGAGAAGACCTCGACAATCGGAATGCGGAATTTTAAATCTAGACGATTTATCGGGTGAAGGCACTCACTGGGTGGCGTGGTTCAAGAACGGGAAGAAGAATTATTATTTCGACAGCTACGGAATCTCGCCGCCGAAAGAAATAAAGAACTATTTCAACAAATCGATGATTCATTACAACACGGAACGAGTGCAATCACCAGATCAAGTGTTTTGCGGTCACCTGTGTCTCTACGTTCTCAAGAGATGGTCTGAAGGAGATCGGTTTCAAGACATTCTCAGTGATTTACATTAGAGAGAGATTTTTTTTTTATAGTATATAAAGATAAAAAAATTATTTTAAAAAATTTTAATCGAATAAAAACAAAAAATAAAAATAAAATAATTCATTTTTTAATAAACTGCGTTTTGAAATATATTTTTTTAAAAAAACAAAAAAATCTCAAAACAACATGCCAGTCGATAAATTTGGTAGAAGAGACGACGAAAAAGTCAACCTAAGAAAGAAGAGGAAGACGCTCGAAGTCGACGATGGTTACGATGTTGCCAACTTGGACGAACATTACGTTTGGAGATACGAACCTCGAGAGGAACCTTTGAACATGAACGATAAGAAGCTCTACAATCTTCCCGAGCCGATAGATCTCGCAGATGCTGCGACTAAAAAATACGTCGACAGGGGGAACACCGATTTCGAACAATAATTACGTGGATAAAACCATGACCGACGATCTCGATCTGAAATCTAAACGTTTGGTGAACGTTGCAAATCCCATAGATCCCACGGATGCCACGACCAAGAAATACGCGGACGACTCTCACTCGAGATTCAGCGAACACCTGAGAAATAGATACGTTCAGAAAACGATGCACTCGGAATTGAATGCCAGTTCTAACAAGATAACGAACGTGGCCACTCCCACGAATCCCAAGGACGTGGCGACCAAACACTCTGTAGATCTGGAACAGAGAAAGTCTGACAGACGAGAAATGAAATCGGATCTGAATGCGGGATTCAACAAGATATTGAATCTGTCGAAGGTCGACGACACGGATGCGGACTCAACCACTGTCAACAAGGGCTACGTAGATTCTGCTGTGATACGATCACAAGAATACCTAGAATCGCAAGTGGACAATCTCTACCTGAACAAACAATCTGGAAGAACCATGGAGGGTGGTATCGACATGAACGGTAAGAATTTATTCGGACTCCGTCACGATCCCGAATTCGATTCCAGCGCAGTCAGCAGGAAGTATGTGGACGACAACTCGGTCTGGAGAAAGGGGGACATCATGGAAGGTAAACTAGACATGGGTGGACACGCGCTCACGAATCTACCGGATCCCGTGAACATGACGAATGCCTGCACCCTGATTTCGGTGGTGGAGAAAGTCAAATATGCTAGACAATTGATCACCGTGTGGGCCGAGGAGGCCGGCACCTTAGATGAAGGAAAAGCTGAGTGGTCTTTCAGAAATGGAGGTAGTGGATCGAAACCTGATCAGGTGGGATATCCCATGCCGTTGGGAGGTGAAATCCTTCGAATGAGTCTGGCTTCCTCGGATTTGAATAACAGAGCAGTCGTCAATCTCATGGTGAATGGAGTAGAGAGCGATAAGAGATACAGCGTCGAAAAGACTGAGAATCAACACGCGAATGTTAGCACACCTCTCAAAGTGAACGCTGGAGACAGGATTAATTTCGTTACGAAAACCAATAATCCCGAAGCCGCCACTTCTGTGGTGAGTCTACTGATCGAACTAGTTCCTTTGAACAAACAGTGAACGCGTGGAAAATAATGAATTAAAAAAAAATAATGTGTGATTATTAAAAACAAAAACAAAAAGTAATGAGATTTAAAAAGATGTTCAGTCTCTCTAGATCTCATTACTTCATTTTTTTTGTTGTTTTTTTATAACTTTTTATTATTATATATTATTATACGATTTCTGAAATGTTTTTTTAGTAAAAGAATTTTGTCACTTATGACGATGATTAAAATTACATCTCTTTTTTAATTTTCTATCCATTTATGATTACAATTTATACACTTTGCGAATACGGTTGTTGGTTCATCGCCGGATCTAGTTTGTTGAGATTCGATTTTTATTTGATGTTTCTAATATTTGCTACATTTTAAAATTGTATTTTTTATAATTTCGTCGTTAGATCTTATGAGATCAAACTCTTCTTTTTCTTTTAAACGATATTCGTTAAAATGACAATTATTCCATCCTTTTTTTGTGTTACGTTCTTCATATTCAATTTGAATCCATTTTTCCAAGCAATTTATTTTAACGTCATAGTGATCTGAAGTGAACAGATGATTTGTTGTTTTTTGTGTCAAAAACATCCATTTTGTTTTCGAGATTTTTTTTTTTTTTAATTAATCTTACATCCTCACTCTTAATGTTTATTAATTTTTTTCACACACGTCTCTCATCGAATGATCGACATCTTATTTCCATCCGATTCGAATTGTAATTCTCTGTCCGACAGGACCAGGGCGAAGGCTTCGTTTTTTCTCGGCACGTTCCTATCGAATTGCATCTTGATCTGAATGTCTAAGACGCTACTCTTGAGTCGTTCACTCTGTTTCCTGACGTCGAATACGAACATGGGATACATCGACTTGTATTTGCCGGGAGATATGTTAGGGTTGCTCATCAATTCGTCTAGACCATGATACTTCTTTCTAAAATCAGCGGCGTTGCCGTACAGTCTGCAGAAATCGTTCTTGTCGAACGACGTGTTGTAGTCGATTGCTGGATATCTCGTGACATTCAGAAACACTTGCATGTTTCTCAAATGGCAGTGATCGAACAGCGACGCATTCCTTTCCTGAGACCCGTCCCTATCGGTCTGAAACGCAACCATGATGAAACGCTGTCTCTCGTAAGCGGATTTCACTGTCAATCTCCAATCGAAGTGAATCGTGGAGAGAGGAATGCTAGCCGTGTCGCACTGTCTCATTCTAAATCCCACGGGTAATTTACTCTTGGATTCTATGATCTTGTAGAGACGCGCTTTTTCCACGATCGAAGGCTCCACGTGCGGAACGAACCACGATATCTTGTGTCCAGTTATCTTTCCCGCATCGGTCGCAGTGAGTCTCACTATTGCATCGTCGTTTCCTTTTCGAATCAACGTCAGATTGTGTTTGAATCCGTACATGATCTTGTTGTAATCGTCCGCAAATCCGAAGATGTGTTTCAAGGTATCCTGAACAAAAACGTTCCTTTAGGTCTGGACGTCTTGACGCAGTCGAATATCGCGGCGGCATCGGTGCTAGCAGGGCCGACAGTGTCTTTCACCCACAACTGATTAAGTCCTCTGGATCTCGAAAAATCATCAGGTTACGTCAAGAGTCCGAACATCGTGGTGGCCTGACCGGGTTGAAACACAGATTCTATCTCTTGTCCGGATAGCATGTATTTTATATTACTGAATAGATGCATGATGCCATTATTCGCTAGAGTAACCGTGTCGTCGTCGGCTCCCATCTTCCTTGGTGAGACTTCCCTGCACCACTATGTAACTCTCGCTAGGATGGGCGAATAGATCTTGAGTTTCGACGTTGATTCTTATCTCTCCCGCATTGTTCAAACTCGTTCCGGTCACCGGTTCGTATTCGTGAACCTCATATTCTTGAATACTTTCATCTTTCAATATGCTTTGTGCTATATCTAGTATATTTGTCATTTTTAAAGGATTTTTGTTTTTTTTTGTTTATTAATTAGCTTGCTTTTTTTTATCTAAAAATAGTTTTAATTATTTCTTTTATTATTATTTTTCTCTCCTATATATATTTGTGTGTGTAAACAAGAAAATGTTAAAGAGAGTAAATAAAAGAAATTTGTTTTCTTTATCAAAACTTTGTCTTCTGTAATTGTTGTTCGTAAAACTTTCCGATGATCTCTTCTCCATCCAAAGCTTCAATTTCGTAAGTCATCGGTGTGAAATATTTTTATTATCACGAAGATTTCCGAGGTCCATCGAGGAGTATAACCCTTTTCGAAGTGCTTCTTATAAGCGTAGATTCTCATTCGATCACCGACCGCAAATTTCGGCGTTCTAGACTTCTTCCTAATCTTAGATCTTTCAGGATATAGATTCGCGTAGACCCGTTTTTCATTTCGAGGATCGCTAGCTTCCACGGGAGTCATCTTGATCGATCTGTGTCGCGTGTTGTTGTAATCTTTGACCAGATCGTTCAGAGCGTATATGTATTTCTTGGTCGAATTCGCCGTGAAGTATCTGTGCATCTTTTCCTTCATCGTTCGATTCCAACGTTCCACCATGCTGGCTTTCTCTTCGTTTTCGATCGAGTAGAGGTCGACCAATCAATGAACGTGCTTGTTGTAGAATTCCTTTCCCTTATCCACCCACAATTTACTCGGTTTTCGAGAAGACGAGTCAAACACGCTCTTCAGAGCCTCGGCGACGCAAGGTCCCTATTTATTCTTCAAAGCTCTGATCCAACCTTATTTGGAAAACACGTCGATGACCGTCAATAGATATTTGACACCCTCGTTCCACCTCGAAAACGATCTCATGTTGACCAAGTCGGCAGACCAAATATCATCCAAACCCTTCACGAACACCCTTCTCTTTCGAAATTTACGCACGATGGGTTTGTGTAACTCCTCGGCCATTTCACTCGTCAATAATCATTTCTTCTTCTTTTCAGATGCGCCTTTTTAGCTCACCTGAGCAAAGCTCAGGATGAGCTTTACTGATCACTTTCCGTCCGTCATCCGTCGTCGTTGGGCGTCAACAATCATCTCCTCCCAAACCACTAGGCCAATTTTAATAAAATTTTGTGGGATTGATCATTGGGTGGAACACTCGAAGAATTGTGTTCGAAATCTCCGTCGCCCATCTAATATGGCTGCCTTGGCTGCTGATTGGCAAAAACACATTAAAATCTTCTTCTTCAGAACCGCTGGATCAATTTGAATAAAATTTGCTGGGGATAACCAGTGGGTGGTCCTCTCTCAGAATTGTGTTCGGTTTGTCCGCCCGCCATCCAACATGGCTGCCACAGCTTCTGATTGGCTGACGCTCCACCCCTAAATTTCTATTTTCCAAACCAAGAGGCTGATTTGAACCAAATTTTATGTGAGGACTTATTGGGTCATGAGTACTTGATTTATGCAAAAAAAAAAATTCCCGCAGCCCCGTGGGAACCGCAGGAGCTAAAAATAGAAAAAATTTAAAACGCCCATATCTCCAAAACTGCACGGCACTGAGAATTTTTATTTGGTGTGCAGCTTCCTTAGGACCAACAGAAAGGATTGGTAAAAAAAAATTGCCATCGGTTTTATCATAGGGTACAGTTTCGGGACTTTGAAAAAGTGCTGAGTCAGCACTTTTTAACACTGTAGGCAATGGGAAAAACATTAAAAAATCTTCTTCTCCAGATCCAGCAGGCAGAATCTTTTGATATTTGGTATGCAACATTGTAGGGTGGATCTGATTCAAGTTTGTTCAAATCTGCCCCCTGGGTTCATATTTGGGCTCAGTATAGGAGCCCGATTTCGAACTTAGTGCATTTCAGGCAAATTTCTTAAAAAATCATCTTCTCCAGATCCAGCAGACAGAATCTTTTGATATTTGGTATGCAACATTGTGGAGTGGTTCTGATGGAAGTTTGTTCAAATCAGCTCCCTGGATTCATATTTGGGCTCACTATAGAAGCCCGAATTCGAACTTAGTGCATTTCAGGCAAATTTCTTCAAAAATCTTCTTCTCCAGATCCAGCATACAGAATCTTTTGATATTTGGTATGCAACATTGTGGGGTGGATCTGATTCAAGTTTGTTCAAATCGGCCCCCTGGATTCATATTTGGGCTCACTATAGAAGCCCGAATTCGAACTTGATGCATTTCAGGCAAATTTCTTAAAAAATCTTCTTCTCCGGATCCAGCAGGCAGAATCTTTTGATATTTGGTATGCAACATTGTGGGGTGGATCCGATTCAAGTTTGTTCAAATCGGCCCCCTGGGTTTATATTTGGGCTCACTATAGAAGCTCGAATTCGAACTTAGTGCATTTCAGGCAAATTTCTTAAAAAATCTTCTTCTCCAGATCCAGCAGGCAGAATCTTTTGATATTTGGTATGCAACATTGTAGGGTGGATCTGATTCAAGTTTGTTCAAATCTGCCCCCTGGGTTCATATTTGGGCTCAGTATAGGAGCCCGAATTCGAACTTAGTGCATTTCAGGTAAATTTCTTCAAAAATCTTCTTCTCCAGATCGAGCAGGCAGAATCTTTTGATATTTGGCATGCAACATTGTGGGGTAGATCTGATTCAAGTTTGTTCAAATCGGCCCCCTGGGTTTATATTTGGGCTCAGTATAGAAGCTCGAATTCAAACTTAGTGCATTTCAGGCAAATTTCTTCAAAAATCTTCTTCTCCAGATCCAGCAGGCAGAATCTTTTGATATTTGGTATGCAACATTGTGGGGTGGATCTGATTCAAGTTTGTTCAAATCGGCCCCCTGGATTCATATTTGGGCTCACTATAGAAGCCTGAATTCGAACTTAATGCATTTCAGGCAAATTTCTTAAAAAATCTTCTCCAGATCCAGCAGGCAGAATCTTTTGATATTTGGTTTGCAACATTGTGGGGTGGATCTGATTCAAGTTTGTTCAAATCGGCCCGCTGGATTCATATTTGGGCTCACTATAGAAGCCCGAATTCGAACTTGATGCATTTCAGGCAAATTTCTTAAAAAATCTTCTTCTCCGGATCCAGCAGGCAGAATCTTTTGATATTTGGTATGCAACATTGTGGGGCGGATCTGATTCAAGTTAGTTCAAATCGGCCCCCTGGATTCATATTTGGGCTCACTATAGAAGCCCGAATTCAAACTTAGTGCATTTCAGGCAAATTTCTTAAAAAATCTTCTTCTCCAGATCAAGCAGGCAGAATCTTTTGATATTTGGTATGCAACATTGTGGGGGTGGATCTGATTCAAGTTTGTTCAAATCGGCCCCCTGGGTTTACATTTGGGCTCAGTATAGCAGTTCGAATTCGAACTTAGTGCATTTCAGGCAAATTTCTTCAAAAATCTTCTTCTCAAGATCTAGCAGGCAGAATCTTTTGATATTTGGTATGCAACATTGAGGGGTGAATCTGATTCAAGTTTGTTCAAATCGGCTCCCTGGATTCATATTTGGGCTCTCTATAGAAGCCCGAATTCGAACTTAGTGCATTTCAGGCAAATTTAAAAAAAAATCTTCTTCTCCAGATTCAGCAGGCAGAATCTTTTGATATTTGGTATGCAACATTGTGGGGTGGATCTGATTGAAGTTTGTTCAGATCGGCTCCCTAGATTCATATTTGGGCTCACTATAGAAGCCCGAATTCGAACTTAGTGCATTTCAGGCAAATTTCTTTGAAAATCTTCTTCTCAAGATCCAGCAGGCAGAATCTTTTGATATTGGGTATGCGCCATGCTTAGGGGGGTGAGATTCAAGTTTGTTCAAGCCAAGTCCCTGGGTTCATATTTGGGCTCACTGTGGTAGCCCGAAGTATAACTTAGTTCAAAATGAGGAATTTTCTTTAAAAATCTTCTTCAGATCCAGCAGTTGGAATGTTTTGATATTTGATATGCAGCATCCTTAGGGGGGTGAGATTCAAGTTTGTTCAAGCCATATCCCTAGGTCCATATTTGGACTCACTGTGGGAGCTTGAATTGTAACTTAGTTCAAAATGAGGAATTTTCTTTAAAAATCTTCTTCTTCAGATCCAGCCGTTGGAATGTTTTGATATTTGGTGTGCAGCATCCTTAGGGGGGCGAGATTCAAGTTTGTTAAAGCCAAGTCCCTGGGTTCATTTATGGGCTCCCTGTGGGAGCCCGAATTATAACTTAGTTCAATATGAGGAATATTCTTTTAAAATCTTCTTTTTTTTTTAGATCCACTGGTCAGAATCTTTGGATATTTGGTATAAACTTTTCTTAGGAGGAGCAAATGCAACTTGTTGAAATCAATTCTCTGGGTTGATATTTAGGCTAACATGTCAGGTGAGCGCCCTCAGGCCCCTTGGGGTCTCTTGTTTTTTTTTAACGCCCCATCCGAATCGACGTTTTGCACTGATCAGATTGCCGACCAGCGAACGTTCTATCTTCTCTCTCCTGGTCGGATTCGATATGCCTCTCAATTTCCCCAACATGTTTTTATCGCAGACGTCGTTGCGAGTCTTGGTGTCGGGATGTCCGGCGTAGCACAGATCGTGATCATACGCAGCCGCGTCCACCCTATTCACAGGTTTGCTCCAAGATTTAGGAGTCAGAACGGTGTTGAGTCTCTGGTTCAATTTCGTTCCGGGTCCTGTGAAACTGTGACCAGGCAGATGCATTTCGAAAGATAGATTATTGATCATTTTATTCACGATGCCTTTACCTTTGCTCGCGTTCTTTTTTTTGAAGAATCGAGTCTTGATAGAACCACACACGTCACAAATTCCGCGAAGCATCTGTCTTTCGTTTTTAGTTCGTACTTCTCGAGAATTACTCGTCTCGGTAACTCTCTTACACTTTACGCAATACATTTTTGAGAGTTATTTAAATTAATTTCGTTTTTATTTTATATATAAATTTAATATTTTTTTTTTTTAAATTCTGTTCTTATTATATATATATTTTTTTTTCAATCGCGGCTCTTGAGTTCTATCATCTTAATGAATTCCTCCCTAGCCTCTTTCCTCCCCTTTTCCACGAGAGAATTCTTCATCTCTTCTTTGATGATCTGACGAGTCTTGATTCTCACGGCTTTTTTCATGGCTTCGTATTTCGTTTTCTCGCCCAATATCGTGAAGTATTCTCCGTCCGATATCCTGCCATCTTTCAACGCCATCGAGATCATTTCGGATATCGTGTCAATCTTGGAGTCGGCCAAGACGCGAATCTTGTCGTGTTTCCTTGCCTTCAGATATAATTTCCTACTCAAAAAAGTTTCCGAGCGTGCTAAACAATCCGGCGGCGAGAGCCACTCCTTCTACGGTCAACACGATCGGAATGCCGATCGCGGTCGACAACAATCCGATGCCGGCCGCGTGTAAACCCATGGAAATCGTGATGAGTGTCGTGTCGATCGCGTTGACGAATTTCACGAAACGCAAATACTTCTTCTTGAGAGAATGGTGAGAATCTCTCTCTCGAGTTAAATACGCTTGGATTCTATTGATTTGATCGATGCGATACCTCTCTCCTCTTTCTTTTTCTTCTAGCGATGGTGCCGTCGGCAAAACGCCGTTCGGCTTCTCATCCTCGTCGTCATCTAACGTTGGATACAATTTACTTCTGGTTCTCATTTTTGTATTTTTTTTTCTTTCTAATATTAGATAAAAAATTTATGTGTGTATTTATTTTTATTTTCTATTCTCCCTTATTTTATATCAACGAGAAAACTTAGACGTATGCTTCATTGAACAATAATTTCATGATGCATCCCTTGTCTTCTAAAGTCAGACTTCTACACGCCAATTTCAGTTCTTCCGAAACTGTAGGCTTGTCTTGATTCTTAGAGAAGACTAATCTCTTCCAAAGCGTGATCACATCGTCGAATCTAACGCGTTCGAACGCTGGTTCGAAATACTTGACGACCATATCTTCCCTTTCCATCTTCAGACACGAATGATTCTCGTGATCGAAGTCTAGATGATCCCGACATCCGACGCATCGTTCTAACAAGATGGGACGTAGTTCTTCGTTCACGCAGATTGTGTATGCTCTCATCAGCATGTTTAAAAGAAACCTCGCTCTAATAGTCTGGGAAGCGCACATGATTTACGTATTTTTTTATTATCTATTCGATTTGATATATTTATATTTTTTAAATAACTATTTATTTATATTTTTTTTTTCTCTCCTATATATATCAATCACTTTTTTATTTCCTCGGGAAACGTGGAAGTGGGTTTGCCGGTTCGGTATCACCTCTTTTCCATATACCGTACATAAGTCGATTTCTGATGTAGAGTCCACAAATGGATTTCCGTGTACGCCTCCATAGGGATTCAGTGTTAAAATCGTGTACAGTGTAATTTTGGACCAAAATCCGGAAATTTTTTTTTGTTGTTTTTTATGCGTTTTGGTCAATTTTAAGACAAAAAAAAAAATTTTTTTCCCCTGAAAATTTGGGATCTGGGTGGGTCCGGGTTGGACTTAGAAAATTTTGGACCAAAATCCTGACATTTTTTTTTTTTGTTTTTTATGCATTTCTCTCAATTTTAAGACCAAAAATTTTTTTTTTTTTTTTCCCCTGAAAATTTGGGGTCCGGGTGGGACTTAGAAAATTTGGGACCAAAATCCGAAAAAAAATTTTTTTTTGTTTTTTATGCGTTTTGGTCAATTTTAAGACAAAAATTTTTTTTTTTTTTCCCCTGAAAATTTGGGGTTCAGGTGGGACTTGGAAAATTTTGGACCAAAATCCTGAAATTTTTTTTTGTGTTTTTTATGCATTTCTGTCAATTTTAAGACAAAAAATTTTTTTTTTTTTTTTTCCCCTGAAAATTTGGGGTCCGGGTGGGACTTGGAAAATTTTGGACCAAAATCCAAAACTTTTTTTTTTTTTTTTTATGCGTTTTTGTCAATTTTAAGACAAAAAAAATTTTTTCTTCCCCTGAAAATTTGGGATCTGGGTGGGTCTGGGTGGGACTTAGAAAATTTTGGACCAAAATCCTGAAAATTTTTTTTTTTGTTTTTTATGCATTTCTCTCAATTTTAAGACCCAAAAATTTTATTTTTTTTCCCCTGAAAATTTGGGCTCCGGGTGGGACTTAGAAAATTTTGGACCAAAATCCGAAAAAAAAATTTTTTTTTGTTTTTTATGCGTTTTGGTCAATTTTAAGACAAAATTTTTTTTTTTTTTTCTCTGAAAATTTGGGGTTCGGGTGGGTCTTGGAAAATTTTGGACCAAAATCCTGAAATTTTTTTTTTGTGTTTTTTATGCATTTCTGTCAATTTTAAGACAAAAAATTTTTTTTTTTTTTTCCCCCTGAAAATTTGGGGTCCGGGTGGGACTTGGAAAATTTTGGACCAAAATCTAAAACTTTTTTTTTTTTTTTTATGCGTTTTTGTCAATTTTAAGACAAAAAAAATTGTTCTTCCCCTGAAAATTTGGGATCTGGGTGGGTCCGGGTGGGACTTAAAAAATTTTGGACCAAAATCCTGAAATTTTTTTTTTTTTGTTTTTCATGCATTTCTCTCAATTTTAAGACCCAAAATTTTTTTTCCCCTGAAAATTTGGGGTCCGGGTGGGACTTAGAAAATTTTGGACCAAAATCCGAAAAAAATTTTTTTTTTGGTTTTTTATGCCTTTTGGTCAATTTTAAGACAAAATTTTTTTTTTTTTTTTCCCCCTGAAAATTTGGGGTTCGGGTGGGACTTGGAAAATTTTGGACCAAAATCCTGAAATTTTTTTTTGTGTTTTTTATGCATTTCTGTCAATTTTAAGACAAAAAAAATTTTTTTTTTTTTTTTTTCCCCTGAAAATTTGGGGTCCGGGTGGGACTTGGAAAATTGTGGACCAAAATCCCCCCAAATTTTTTTTTTTGTTTTTTATGCATTTTGGTCAATTTTAAGACAAACATTTTTTTTTTTTTTTTTTGCCCCTGAAAATCTGGGGTTCAGGTGGGACTTGGAAAATTTTGGACCAAAATCCTGAAATTTTTTTTTGTGTTTTTTATGCATTTCTGTCAATTTTAAGACAAAATTTTTTTTTCCCCTGAAAATTTGGGGTCCGGGTGGGACCAAAATCCGGAAATTAGTTTTATTGTTTTTTATGCGTTTTAAAAAGAAGAAAAAAATTTAGGCTGAAAGTATTTTGTTTGGTTAAAAAATCTGTTTTTTATGCGTTTATCTCAATTTTGGGACGTAAAAGTGCAGGAACTGATAATAGAAGGAAAATCCTGTATATTGTGTGGGCACAATCGCTTCATCTAGTTGGTATATGCTTTTCTTAGGAGGGGCATATGCAGCTTATTCAAGTCAAGTCCCTGGTTTGATATTTAGACTACCATGTCAGGTGAGCGCCCTCAGGCCCCCTGGGGCCTCTTGTTACTAAATTTCTTGGGAGTTTTGGCTTGGAAACAGAATTTTTTTCTGTTTTTTCCCCATGTTTACGTCCTCACCCTAGGGGTGTTTAGGCGTTTTGGTCTACATCTACCATCTGATGTTCTACAGTTTCTTCTCTGGAAGCCTCTGTTTTGCATCAGATAGTGTTTAAATTGGTAACTGATTTCGGACCATGATGGTTTTAGTGCCTGGAGTCATGTTTCCGGGTTGTTGACACTTTTGTTTATGTTGACAACTGTTACTTCTGACAACGATTACTTGTCTTCTGCTTAATTTAGTTTATAGCAAGATACATTAATATTGTCCGTAAGTGTTACATTAATTTTTTCTAAATGATTAAATTTTTTGTCCACACTTAGGCTTTTTGGGGCTCAGGGTTCCCATTGGGAACTTGGGCTCTTCTGAAAATTTTTTCAAAAAATTTTTTTCTGAAAATTATTTTCTTTTGAAATGTTGTAATGAATTATAATATATTATGTATATTTATTTCAAGAGTTAGTGCGAATAATATGACGGTGTATATTTTTTCTGGTTGAAAAAATATTCTTCAGTCGTAATGCGAGGATATCTTCATCTAATTCACAAGTTCATTGTGTTTCTTATAGTCATTGTAGTAGCATTAATTCTTGTTCTGTGTGTGTTGATTGATATGACAATGTTGGAGACGTGTGTCATGGTATTTTGTTGCGGTGAGAGGTCCATTACGGTCCTCTCTCTGTGGGGTCACTATATATTATCAGTTTCTTTTTCAGAACTCAGAGTGATGTTTCTGTGATGTCTTCAATAACTGTGTCTCCGTCGTTGCAATATTAGGGCTAGCGGGAAGTGCTCAAGGTATTACGACAATTGCTGGGAGTTAGCTAGTTCTATTGAAGGCATTGTTGCCTGCTAGTCCGCCCGGTGTCGCGTCCATTCACCAAGAAATAAGAATGGTACAGCACCCGGGTTAGTCTGTTGCAGTCCAGGGAAGCAGATTGGGTGATGCAAGCACTATAAAACTTAAGATGTGCACACCCAGCAACAACGGATCCAAGGATAGTACGGAGGAAGCTGGTCAGTCCGATAGCTAGCTCGTCCAGGTCCCCCAGATCGCGAGCGAGAGAGGCCCCCTCTCTCTTGCATCAACATCTGCGCTGCGATGTTGTTGTATGTTGTTCGCTTAGTCGGAGCTTACGTCCACTCCTGTTCGGGACGCTCCATCGCATGACAGTCCGACGCGGCTGTTATATTGGCTTCCTCATCCTCGTCAACACACACGACCGCACCTTGGCTATGTGACCACAGATTTCCAGGGGACGTTCGCATATTATATAATGCAGGATTGAACGTCTCTGGTGCTCTTGCTTCGCCGACCAAGGAATACACGTCGACCAGGTCACTCCATCTGCTAGCCAAGGGTACGAGACCTTTCCAGTTGGGATGTTCGCATATTATATAAATGCTGGAATGAACGTCCCGGAAGCTTCCAGCGGATATTTCACGTAGGCCCGCTGCTCCACAGGTCTCATAGGGTAACATGAACTAATTATTGTTACCGTGATGTCTTCGTAAAGTGTGCTTCCATTGTCACAGTCAGATGAAGAGTTAGCGGCAAAAGAGCTCATGTAGATACGTCAGTTCCCTAGTACGATAGATGGCGTCGGCGTCTGCTAGCTTGCCCGGTGTCGCGACCATTCACCGAATGGCTCAGCACCCGGGTTTGTCTGTTGCGGCCCAGGAAGGAGATTTGGGTGATGCGAGCACTATAAAATACAATGTGCACACCCAGTGACGACGGATACGAGGATGGTACAGAGGAAGCCTATTAGTCCGGTTCCTAGCTAGTCCAGGTCCATCCGGGCTGCGAGCGAGAGAGGTCCCTCTCTCGTATTACAACATCTGGGCTCAGATGTTGTGGTACAAAACGTTCCTCAGTCGGAGTATACGTCTACCGCTTGGGACGCTCCGTTATATAGACAGTCCGGAGAGACTGCTCTTTCGGCTTTCTCATCCTCATGGCAGCACACGCGACCGCACCTTGGCTATGTGACCTGTGATATTCAACTAACATTGCCGATCAGGGATTCTATGGCGACCAGGTCACACCATCCGGTAGCCAAGGATACGAGGCCTTCATTCTCCGGACGTTTGCATATTAGAGGTATGCAGGAGTGAACGTCCAAGGAGCTTCCAGCGGCTATATCCTATAAGACCGCAGCTCCACAGGCCTCTGTTGCAGATATGCTATCGCAGATAGCACAAATTATTGCAGCATCCCAGCAACCGACAGTAACTATGTCAGATCATGAATTATCCGACGATGCTGGGTTGGTACATTCCGCTGCAGCTTCAGGCACGGATGACCAAGAATTTCAAGTGGTCCGACAGGATGGTGAAAGGGATATGGATGATTTGTATTTTCCCTTTTCGGAACAACATGATTGCCGTAGAGTGCATCCGGCATTATCATCGGACGTTGTTCCTCCGGACCAAAATGCTGCGTTGCCGGATAAGAAATGGATAGTGCCACTGGATATAGAATTCTTAACTGGTTGAGGGCTAAATTATTTTTGGTGGTCGGAATTTGTTATTCAAAATTTGTTCTATTACAAATTATTGGAGAGTGCCTACTGGCACTCTCCAGTAATTTGTAATAGAACAAATTTGTATAAACAAAATGTTATTTGGGTTTGAAGGAATATGAAACATGAGCAAGATAAACATTGGCTTTTGCCCTGGTACCCTCATTTTTTTTGTAAGCCCTGATAGTGGCTTCTAGCACTCAACCAGTTAATCATCCCTCAGTTTCCGACATAGTCCAGATATGTTTCACGGACATTTGATCTGTTGAATGACGGTATATTTATATAACTTGCTACCTAAATGGGCAGGTCAGGTTTCTTATCGGCAATATGCTCTACATCTGCCTTTCATCATTTTATTGAATATTTTGAAACGGCAGGACAGAGCATTCTGAGAGTTCTCTGCATCTAGACGACCAGGTCAGGATCTAGTATTGTTTTACTGTCGTCTATGTCATTTCCAACCACGATGATGGAAATAACAATATCGTCTAGCAGGGACAGCTTAGACGCATCATCGTACGCAGATCACCTTACCAGAACGTTATCATTACGTCTCAAAGGGAAAAGAATTCTAGGATGATAATATCCTTAAGAGTTCTTTCAAGGGCCTCACGTAAAACTCCGTCCTTTAGTGGCAATATGGAGTTGGTTAGACGTGACGCGGCCCTGGCTACATTCACGCGTGTAGATAGCAAGGTGAAAAACTCTCTCAGTGTCGCTCCGGTCTCCGGAGATTTTTCTTCGACGACAAGCTTCTGCAGTTTATGATCAGTTAACTAAGAAAGCTTTAGACTCTCTGCTATTAAAATTTGCTTCCATATAGTCGGATTCAGCAGAGAAGGGTAGGACAGGCACTTCTGGGATGAATACGTCCAAGGGAAGTTCCTATAGAGGTTCCTATGCATCCTCTAGGTGTTATTCTAGAGACTGTCAGGGTAGCGACTCAGATAGGGGCCGTAATTTTGACCGAGACATCCGGTCAGACGCCCTTAGGTCGACAAGGCGAGGTGCGGGCAGTGGAGGACATGGCTTCTCCTTCCGCAAGCCTCGGAGGACCAGGAGGTAATGGTTTTAATCTCTATCGTGTACTAGTGAGCGGAAGACTGTCGAGTTTCTCAATGATTTGGGATTTGATTACGGACATACCTTGGATTCAGGGGGTGATTTCGGAAGGATTAAATTGTTCCTCAAACGAAATCCTCTGTTAACTCGGAGTCCAAGTTAGACTCAGCTTCCGTCAGTCAGTACGATAGATGCTCGCTTCCATCAGAAGTCCAGTCTCTTCTGGAATGATCGCGATAGAGATCGTAGAAATCCAGGAATTTCCAGGCTTCTACAACCATCCTTTTCTGGTTCCAAAACCAGACGGCTCGTTCCGTCCACTCATATTCTGAGCTGGATAACAAGCTGATCGTGGCTCCAAGTTTCTCTATGGAGTCAATCCGATCGGTCAGAGCGAGTATTCGGGTGTACGACTACATGCTACATGCATAGATTTCTAGTTGCTTACTTTCACGTCAGGGCACATCAGGCGTTCAGAAATTATCTTTGCTTCTTTATCATAGGAATTGTGTTTCAGCACCGACCAATGTGTTTCGGTCTGAATCTAATGACTCATTTCCGAGCTCATTCGTCTGCGGTAACGTCTGCCTACCTGGACGACATTCTTCACAACGAGTTAACGCTTCAGAACGATGTGCAGATTCTGCTTCTATTGCTCCGACGTCTCGGTTTCATAAGTAAACAAGGAGAAGTCGGATCTGGTTGCGTCCAAGTCATTTACCCACCGGGGGATGAGCTTCGAGACGCATAACATTCTCGTTTGTCTGCCGTTAACCAGAATGCAGAACGATGTGCAGATTCTGCTTCTATTGATCCGACGTCTTGGTTTCATAAGTAAATGAGGAGGAGTCGGATCTGGTTTCGTCCAAGTCATTTACCCACCGGGGGATGAGCTTCGAGACACGTAACATTCTCGTTCGTCTGCTGTTAACCAGAGCAAAATTAATCAGTTTTGTACTTGCTATTGTCTTCGCTCAGACAAGGTCTCAGCGAGAGATGTGACTGATACGTTGTGCGGAACTGCCGTGATTTTATTCCAATGGGGCGGTTACGTATTTGTCCTCTCCAAATGTCTTTTAATTCGGAATTGGAGGGTGAATATTATTTCGCTTGATACGGGACATCTTCTTGTCAAATCAAGTGAATAAGAGATTCAGACTTGGGCAAGTTTTCAGTGCTTAACTCAAAAAGTTCCACTGCAATTGCCGCATCTGAGTTTTACAGTTTTGACGGATGTCAGTCAAACACTTTGGGTAGTTTCATTAAACCCAACAGATTTGAAGTGCCAGGGTCTTTGTTTCCGTAGTTCCTTATCAAGCACACAAACATCAAGAATGATGTCATTTTGGCTTGCACTACGTCATATGCTAATTCTGTCCGACAACTCGACGGTATTAGCGTATTTTCGGAATTATGAAGGCACTCATTCCATCCTGTTATTCATGTTAGCGGAAGGAATCTTTGGTTGGTACTAGAACATCAAGTTCTTCTATTGGTCTGTCATATTCCGGGTCGTCTGAATGTATTAGCGGACTCCCTTCACGGAGGGGCCGTTTGTTGCCACCAGAATGGACTTTCAACAAACCAGTATTCAATCAGATTGCTATCAAGAAGAGCGGCCAATGATCGACTTTTTCGCGACGCATCTCAACAATTAGTTGCAGATGTACGTGTCAAAATGTTTGGATCTTCGAGCGTTTGTAGTAAACGCTCTATCAATCTTGTGAATGGAATAATAAGATATACGTATCTTCCAGTGCCGTTGATTTAACAGATATTGCTCAATGTAATTATTTCAATGCAAATTCTGTTGCTAGCTTCTCTAGATCCACAAAGACTGAGGATTAATTTACTTACGTGTCTGTTGTGGGACATGCCGTGGAAGCTTCCTCCACATTTCGGTCCATTCTATGGTCAGATGGATTCAATCTACAATCAGTTCTGCTAATGATTATATCTTCATTCAGCAGTCTGTGTGTTAGTTTTAAGCTCATGAAGTAAGAGTTCTTCTACATCATAGGCTTAAGCTAATTATGTTGATATTACAGATCTAATTAGGGCTGCATATTGGTCTTAGCCCTCCATTTTCACGATTTTGTATCTGAGAATATTGAGTCCTTTCTGCAGATCTACATTGTTTAGGTCCGTTATTTTTTACTCAGAAATATGGCTTTCGGTTCCAGCAGTGACTCTGTCCTGCTGCCCTCTTTGCTCTGGAGTATTTGATCCAGGGCAAGGGGAAGGGTGGCGGGGGGTGTTCCCTTGGGTCACCTGCTTTATAGTGTAAAGCAAGGGAATACCTCCCTTGGAGTCAGTAATTCCAAGTCGGTTCAGAGATGTTTTTAAAGGGTAAAGCCTATGTTTACTCATCTGTGTAATATTTTTTAAGTGTTGATTGGTGTGAAGTATCTGTATATATCACGTGATTAATCAGGCGTTAATATACATTCTTTGTACACTTTTAAATGAGTATATAGAGTCTTGTTTCGCTAGACTCCTGTATTTATTGGCTTTCCTTTTAAAAAATATTGGATTTTCCTTATGTCCTGGGCCCTCCAACCTTTTTACTATTCAGCTAAGTCTGGGTCATTGGTACAGTATAAAAATGTTAAAAAATTTATAGTAATTTATATATTTTTTATACTTACCAATGACCCAGACGGGGATGGCCCTCCCAGGAGTTGGGAACTCTTGCCTCCCCGCTGCGTACATAACGCTTACCAGGCACTGGTTGTAAGAATGACTTTTGGCGGCAGTTTCGAGACCACCTTGACACGGCGCATGCGCAGTGGAGTAAAAGTATGGAGGACCATATAGGACATGTAATTTTTGGTTTTAGATGCAAATTTGGGGGATTGGGGGGTAAAGTTTGCATTTGGCCCTAAATATTTTAGAGTTAGCACCAGCTAAGTCTGGGTCATTGGTAAGTATAAAAAATATATAAATTACTATAAATTTTTTAACTTTCCAAACCGAGAGGCAGATTTGAATCAAATTTGATAGGAGGGCGTATTGGGTCTTAAGTACTTAATTTATGTCAAAAATTTTTTTCCTGGTGCCCCATGGGAACCGCAGGAGCTGAAAATAGACAAAAATTAAAATGCCCAGATCTCAAAAACTACACGGCACTAAGAATTCTTATTTGGTGTGAAGCTTCCTTTGGACCAACAGAATGGAATGGTCAAAAAAAAATTGCTATCGGTTTTATCATGGTGTACTTTTTGAGGACTTTGAAAAAGTGCTCAGTCAGCATATTTTACCACTGGTCAATGTGGAAAAACATTTAAGACTACTTTTCTCTCCAAAGACTTTCAAATTACACATATAACATCTTTGGAAGATTGTCTCACACGTTTATTGAAATCAAATCTCTGGGTCCATATTTGGGCTTTCTATGGGAGTCCAAATGTTAAATTAGTGCTTTATGAGGAATATTCTTTAAAAATCTTCTTCTTCAGATCTACCAATCAGAATCTTTTGATGTTTGGTATGCAGCATGCTTAGGGGGGTGAGATTCAAGTTTGTTCAAGCCAAATCCCTGGGTTCGTATTTGGGCTCACTGTGGGAGCCCGAATTATAACTTAGTTCAAAATGTGGAATTTTCTTTAAAAATCTTCTTCTTCATATCCAGCAGTCGGAATGTTTAGATATTTGATATGCGGCATCCTTAAGGCCGTGAGATTCAAGTTTGTTCAAGCTATGTCCCTAGGTTCATGTTTGGGCTCACTGTGGGAGCTCGAATTGTAACTTAGTTCAAAAAGGGGAATTTTCTTTAAAAATCTTCATTTTCAGATCCAGCAGTCAGAATGTTTTGATATTTGGTATGCAGGATCCTTAGGGGGTGAGATTCAAGTTTGTTGAAGCCAAGACCCTGGGTTCATATTTGGCCTCCCTGTGGGAGCCCGAATTATAACTTCCTTCAATATGAAGAATTTTTCTTTAAAAATCTTCTTCTTCAGATCCAGCAGCCATAGTGTTTTGATACTTGGTATGCAGCATCCTTAGGGCATTGAAATTCAAATTTGTGGAAGCCAAGTCCCTGGGTAGAGAGCCCAAATAATAACTTAGTTCAATATGAGGAATATTCTTCAAAAATCTTCTTCTTCACATCCACCAGGCAGAATTTTTTGATATTTGGTATATATCATCCCACTGGAGGTGAGATTCAAGTTTGTTCAAGCCATGTCCCTGGGTTCATATTTGGGAGCCCGAATTATTACTTAGTTCAATATGGGGGTGCAGTGGCTCAGTTGGTAGAGGTGCAGGCTGCAGGCCGAGAGGTCCTTGATTCGAATCCCACCTGTGGCAACCGCATTGTGTCCTTGGGCAAGACACTTCACCCCCATTGCCCACATGGGGGGGCACGGTGACGTTGTGTACTAAGGCGTTATGCACGTCGATGGTGCACCTGTCTTCAACCAATGCTAACCCTGCATGTATAGTTTTATCTCCTTTTATGAAAAGGGCAAAACTAAAGATACCAAGGTTTAAAATTTTAACTAAGTTACCTTCTAAGAAACCCACGTGTCTGTCTGATGATTGGTTGATGTGAAACTACATGCAAAATCTAATTTTGTGCATGACATTGCCAGTGGTTTTCCCAAGGCCTGTTTTACCCTAAAGATGGGCAGTATTGGAATTTGGGGTTTTGTATCGGTTTGGGTTTCACTATTTTTACAGGTTATACTGCTGTATCAGTTCCGTATTTGGTATATAAATTGACAAAGATTTGCTGACAGCACCAAAGGGTAATTCACAGCAGAAAAATAGGAATAAGTTTGTTCTTGTATCATTCTAACACAGTGCCACGAATGCCACTGCCAATGAGCCCAACAAATATCTTCAGTAATTTTGTGACTTGTTCCACACACATCTTAACATTTAAAGGCCTATTTCAGACTTTTCTGAACTCCGAACATGCCATCATTAGGAGGTCCTGCTGACAGTAGACAAATTACTTGGAGTGTGATTTCTAGTCTAAGTTTTATTCGCCTTAACAGACAGCCAAGAATTGACTGGAAATCACTGCAAAGCAAAGCATATACAGGTTATAGTCTAGTGGGAATTCGGGACATCGGTTGGTTCGGTTTGGTTTTTTGGTATCCCCATGATATCAGGCAGTCAGTATATTGCCCATCTCTACTTTATCCAGACTGCCTGTATATGTTCAGATAGTCATGGCACAGGTAACAAAAGGGAGACATATGAAACATCAACTTATGATTCCCTTCCCTGAAACTTCATCACTTTTCGTAACATGACAGATATATGTTTTCAGCTGTTGATATTACACAGACAACTTTCAAAACACAGTATTTCAGACAAATATGTGATTTTGCATCCATGTTGTTCTTTAATGGTTAAATGATGCAGCAAAATTAATACAGCACTTAACCAGTCAATATCTGTAGTAAACTAAGGGGATAACATGTCTTTTATTTCTCTTTTCAGAGCAAAGTGAAGTGATTTCACTGGGTACTAAGGAGAGAACATGTCTCAGTGTAACAGATTCTGTTAAAGACCATAAAATGAAGAAACAACGTACAACTGCAGTTCCAGTTCCAGTAAATCATAAAATTGCTCCACATAAAAATATTTCCAGAGGGTTTAAACTGCACACTGATAAAATAATGAAAAAAATTAAAAGATAATAAAGATAACTAGTAGTCAAATCTTATTTGTTATGATTGTTTAATGATTTTATATCCCTCTGGGAACCCCGGGAAGTGAAGCAGTGCCTGTTCATTGTGGTAAACAGGCTTTGTTTTACTGGTAAATTAGGATCCAGTCACCAGTGGTTGGGAGGTACAAACCCTCTCTAAAATGGGCAACATGGCTTATTAACGCTCACCCATAGTCTTGAGTTGATACTCATGTTGTGGTCATGATTAGCCATTGTGCAAAAATATGTGACCTTAAACACCAATCAATAAATATATAAATTAATGATTTTATACCATGCTCTCCTATGTTACTACCTGTGAAAAGCCTGTATGTTATTAGTTATCCTTGTGTTTTCCAGGGTGTATGGGATTTTACACCGATTTGGGAACTCATACACCCTGAGGTGAAGCCAAAGGGAGTATGAGTTCCCAGCCCGGTGAAAACTCCCATACACCCTGGAAAACACAAGGATAACAGATTTATTTCCAAGAATTCTGGTGTACTTGATACTTTAACCTAAATTGTGGGAAAAAACTGACAGAAAATTTGTACTTTGTAAGTTTCTTAATAAAACCAGACAAATTTTATTGCGCATAAATATTAAATTTCTTGTATTTTTATTTTTGTTCCAACATAACCATGCACAAGGTATGAATTAATAATTAAAAATGGGTACTTTTTTTTAGCCATATAGCCTGCTACTGTGTATTTTTGTTTTTACACCGTGGTTAACCATGGTGTTAAAAAAGGCTACTGTGGATTGCAAGTTACACCGTACCTCTTAGCCAATCAAAAAGCAGTATTTTGTTTCATTTTGGAAATAATAAATCTTAGCTTTTAACCCCACTACTGGTGTAAAACGTCTTCTGGGGTTAAAAAAGATTTACACCCACAGTAGGCAGTTCATCCATGATGTAATTTTCCAACTTTGATACATTCAAACATAGGATGTTTTGTTGTAATATTTACTACGTGCAATGACTTATTAAGTTTAAAATATCTACAATTAAATATTTAAAATAGAATTTAAGAATTGCTAATAATAATTTTACTGTCAAGGCAAGGTAAATTCAGTCAACTTTGACATGTGATTGTCAATCAAGCATTCACATGCTACCGGTAGTAATGCCCATCGGTGCAGATGTAAACAAAACTAAACTGTGCGTTTATGACAGAAAGTGTTGTTTTTTCTCCATTTTAAGTGAAAAAGTTGACTATTTATTAAGAGCATGGTATAAATAAAACAAATAGGTACTAGGGCTGGTAATCAGATTTAAACCACTCATAGAAGCCAAGTGGTTAAAACCTTTATCCTACTCATTTAAATCTGATTACCTGCCCTAGTACCTATTTCTTCTAGAAATATTTAACCATGTCTTTGTGAATGGTATTGTCTTAAGTATTTCTACAACAATTCAACTTGAATTAACTGGTAGAGTGCTAGAAGCCCATATTTGGGCTGTACGAAATACCACAGGTTGTTACGATAATATCTACATTGTGTTAGTGGATGTTTCATATTGACCTGCCAAGAATCAGAAGGTGTTAGTGACACATTGCTAAGTTACATTTGATTGAATAGTGGCCATTGGCACTATCCAGTATGTAACGTACTCAGGGGTAGGGCCACTATAAATGAGCCAAGCAAGCAATAAAAATGTAGGTAGAGTGTGGCCTGTGAACTCGATTTGCAAGGCTAAATAGGTCACATGGTAATTGAAATTCTGTAGTCGATTCCAAGGGTTAATATCAACTAGCTGGGTTAACAAGAATAGTGAGTTCTCTTTCTGTAATTCTCTAACCTTCTCACTAAGTTGTCTGTCAAAGCTGCTTCATAATCCAGCTGCAGTGATAATTCTGATTCTCGTGCTTTATCTTGCTTCTTGAAGGGTTAACTAGGCAACATGTTAATCTTCAGCAGGCGTGTGGATGTGTATTCATGAGTCTGTGGCGTGCTGCGTCCCCAGCTCTCTAAATAGTTATGAAGACTGGTGCCACTCCCAGGATCTATGGCAGTTCTAGGGTCTATCTGGTGATCCTAAGGTGAGGCCAAAAGGTGCTAGTCTATGAGGAACAATGGGGTAACTACCTTTTCAAGAATCTACCAACTAAAACCACTGTATGGATTTCCATTTACATTGAGTACCTGGTTCCTTAGTTTTAATCAACAATACGCCCTGGCCATCAGTAAGCAGAATAGGATAGAAATTTACGAAGAAAGGGCTAAATAGATAACATTAATTTATTAAGTTGTTCGGTGATACTGGTATATATAACTTACAGTTGATCAGAAAATAACAATGTAACAGTTGGACATATTACAATACATGTAATGAATTACTTTGTAGAATGATGACACATACTACCAATACCATTAAACCCTCTCTCGATAAAATAACCCTATTGTTGTTCCCCGATACCAAGAGCTAAATAATTTATTTCGGAGCCATACTTGCAGTCACGTAACGGTATAAGGATTATGGTTCTGAATTCTAGTCATGAAGCAGTCTGTCTCTAATCACTAACAACAGTAACGTTCAGGTATAATGTAATTAATGGCACGCATAACTTTCAGGGTTAGTACTTCGTGTCTTCGAACTTGACCTCAAAGTTAAATGTCTACTTTACTTGTCTCTCGCCTCATTATTACTACTTGATTATGCGGTATAGGTTGCTTCACTTCATCAGCATAGGTATAAAATGGTAGTGTAAGTCTTCATTATCTACAAGTAACGGTGTGCAAGTACCTTTACAGGTTTAATTTCTGTGTTGATAAAATTACTACTTTGTTTACAGTGGAGATTATCGCCGACGTCTGCTGCGTACGGTAACTGCGGTTGTTGACGAGCGAAAGACCCCAACCAATGACCAATGGCGCTTTATATACCATGCGACCAATGGTACAAATAAACAACCAATGAAAAGGAAGGGTCACGACCAAAGCGATCAACGTAAGAGCGATTGGTGATATTGGTCGGCCGTACATTACCAATGCAGAAAGTCGGTCACTACGTCATACGTCCTTTAAGTGAAAACTATACCACGTGACTGCAAAAAAGCGATGGCTGTATACAATAACACAAATCGTTCACACTCATTTTGAAATATAAACAAACTTTTACAAATAAAGAATAATTGTAGCGGGTGAATATTAATTGATTTCGAATCACCCGTGATCGTATTAACGTTCACATACACAAGAAAGTGTGGCAAGAAGGATTTTTAGGAGAATTTGCACCTCGAAGCGTACAAAATAACAGTGACGCTGTGCAGATAAAATGCGATAATTCAAGCCCTGCACAATTACGAAATATCACAAACGATGAAGAAAGATAAGAACGTGTGAATTTTGAATTTAATGATAATAATGAATGCTGGTAATGATGTAAAAATACTGAAATGAAAACTGACAATTCCTTGTAGTTCAGCCATCAACAATGTTGAATCAGTATGAACAAACACGGTTGAAAACTGCAGCACAAGGAGCTTACCAGCGCTTACATACAACTACAAGTACAAATTTAGCACTATTTCTTATCAACCTACTCACAATTGTTTACTTCAGGCTTGCACTACAGTGGAAGTCCCTAACTCGGATAAAATACTCTCTATTTTTGTCTTTCCCAAAGAAAAGTGGTGCAAAAGCACCAAGAAAAAATAAGCCAAAACTGGGTCGAGTGCAAGTGGCACAGACCCAGTACGGGACGCTCTCTCCCAAGTACAACTCCACGACTTCCGTTGCCAGTGCGCATATACCGTCTCTAAAGACTCATTCTTTTTATCATCCGCTTCGTGTCGAGATGTTTTTGCACGCTTATCAGTGTTTATCCAGCTCGTTGTTTGATGATTCCTGATTCATAGTGCATCAGTGTATCCTTTGTATTCTCAGGAACAGTGTATTTTATATTTTCTTCAATATTATATATCCATAATGTATATTTAATTGTTCTCTCTCGAGTCGCGTGCGAATTTCGTGTGCCATGCGGTTCGGACTTATTATTTTTCACAATTATTGTTAATGCTTTATTTGCTAAATTTTCTAAGGTGTCAGCGGGGTACCACTCCTACAGTTTTCCTTCTTTCTTTTGAGAGTAGTCATCCTGTTGTGTGGTTCCCGGTCGACCGTCTGGGGTCTTTGTTTCTGTCACCTTTCTCTCTTCTTTGGGGGTGTTCTTCTGTTTTCTGATTTCACCTTCTCTGCTCCTCTCACCTCTATCATGCCCAGGACAATTCCTTGTGGGCAATGTCTGCTGCCAAAGCATGTGGACGATTTACATTCGTCTTGTTCTTCCTGTAATGGGTGTTTGGCCGAGCGGCCATGTGGTGTCTGTGGATCATGGTCATCCACTTTCTGGGCGTCAGTTAACCGTGTCGTTTGTTCTCGTGGCCGTGCCTCCTGCTCCCGTGGGAAAGGAGAATGTGGTCATTCGGGGGCGCCCGAGATGACCTCATCTTGTGAGAGTTATTCCTCCTCCGTGGGGGATGTGCACTCTTTTCCTGTGGTGGATACTGCGGAACCATTTGAGTGTTCTGGTGAAGAGGTGCCTGGTTCCAGGACTACGGTCCCCCTCCAGTCGACATCTGAGGCTGTCACTAGGGTTGTGACTCCTCCTTCGGAGCCGAGCAGGTGTGCTCTCTCCACTATTTCACCAGCCTCAACGACTCCCGATGTATCTACTACTACTGCTGGTCCGTCTGCTTCGTCGTCAGATTCAGCCGGCCTCGGCTTTTCGCTGCAGGGGACTGCAGGAATGTCCGGTACTGTAGACGTGGGATATCGGCCTCAGCCTTCCCTGACTTCAACTCAGCGAAGTCGGAAGGGGCTGCCGGCCGAACCCATCTCTGTGGTCTCTTCGCCGTCGAGCACCACAATTGTGTCTTTGGATTCGGATGTTCTTAGTGGAGACACTATGAACTCCGTGGCGTTTCCGTCCACTCATTCTGGCCTCACGACCAGTTTTGGGGGACCAATGCCTTTTGTGCAGCCTGGACCTTCTGCCCCGCAGAGGTCCGCGGTGACTCTCACGAGTTCTTGCCGTATTGATCCTCGGGGTGCCTCGTACCCCTATACACGTCTGCCTTCAGATGTTTCGGCTGCTGCCCGTCGTCCCGCGTCGGGTGTTTTGGAGGATCGTGACCTTCGCTGGTTAAGAGGGTCAGAGGTGAAGCCACTTTGCCGGTTCGCTCCCCTGTTGACTTTGTGTTTGGGTTTCTGCCTGATCTCAAACCTACTAACCAGCCGACAGTGTCAGCCTGGCCACGATCATCGGTCGCGTGCCTACAGCCTATGGAGCAACCTGCTTCTGGGCACCTTCGACCGTGCCAGTCAGTACAGGTGGTTGAAGCTTTTTCAGCATTGGACTCCAAGCTGAATTCCAAGGCTCTGAAGACTTCGTTCTTCACCAGGGTTGACACCTTTTTGCCTCCTGTGCGTTATCGTTCCTACGATTCCACCAATCCGTCGGTCTGCCAGACTTTGACGGTTCTGGATCAGGACTCCACTTCCCTCGGGCTTTCCAAGCCCAAGTCTGCCGTCATTCCAATGACGACTCTGGAGTCCACGTTGGACTTATCTAGAGAGATGCTTGGCATGCTTTCTCTCTCAGATCACGTCGTCTCAGCTTTGGCTGCTTATCTGCCTCCAGATAAGTTTGACGAAGTACAGGCTCCTTTGCATGTGCTGCCCAATGCGCTTATGCATCTTACTCACACGCATGCCTGTAACACGGCTAATCTGAAATTAGTTCGAAGGGACGCTGTGCTGGACACAGGACGATCCCTGTGCTGGACACAGGGCGATCCCTTCAAGTTGCAAACCTGCCAAAGAAGCAGATCGAAGAGCAGCACGCTGCTCTTCGATCTGCTTCTTTTGCAGGTCCGCAACTTTTCCATGGTTCCATGTCGACGGTCCGGCATGAGGTCCTACGTCATTCCAAAGATCAGCTGCTGTTTCATCAGCTTGATCAGCCTTCTAGGGGAGGCAAGGGCTGTTCCAAGCCTAACAAGTACCCTTCTGCTTCCTCTGTGAAGCAAAAGGCTGGTCCTTCTGCCGCCGCCTCTACTTCTTACTCAAGGGGTAAGGGTAAAGGTGGGCAGAATCAAGGGAAGTCTCAGGATTCTTCATTTAGTAGAGGAGGTGGTTTCTCCTCTCGCGGGCCTCGTCGGGGCTCGAAATGAAGGTCCTCACCTCGACTCGTCCCAGGTTGGAGGAAGGATAGCAGAGTTCGCAGACCATTGGGCCACTATCACATCCGATCCGTGGGTGTTAGATGTTGTTCGGTCCGGGCTGCGAATATCCTTCCGACGGCACCCCACTCTGTCAAGGGTGCCTCTTCCAACCACAGTTCCTTCAGACGTTTTACGTCGGGAACTTTTGTCCACGGAGATTGGCAATCTCCTGGCAAAGGGGGCGATCGAGGTCGTCAAGAACATTCAGTCAGTGGGTTTCTATTCCTGCCTGTTCTTGGTGCCGAAGAAGGACGGCCGACTCCGACCAGTTATTGATCTGAGTATCCTGAACCAGTCTATCATTGCTCCCAAGTTCAGCATGGACACTTTCAGGTCGGTCCGCCAATCAATTCACCAGGGAGATTTCGCTGCCAGCATCGACCTACGAGACGCTTACTTCCACGTTCCGATGCATCGGGCGTCACGGAAGTATCTCAGGTTCGCTTTTCTGGGGCGAGTTTACCAGTTCAAGGCCATGCCTTTCGGCCTCAACCTGGCTCCTTGGGCCTTCACCAGACTGATGTCGCATGTGATAGCGTTCCATCGCACACAGTCCAGGGTAACTACTTCGGCATATCTGGACGATATCCTCCAGAGGCATTCCAATGCTGCCTTACTGGAGTCGGATGTCGCCACTCTGTTGAGCTTGCTCACGTCGCTAGGATTCAGAGTCAACGAGGAGAAGTCGGACTTGGTCCCTTCTCAGTCGTTTTGTCATCTGGGGATGTCTTTCCAAACCCAATTCAATTTGGTAGTGGTTCCCCAGGCCAAGGCTGTGATTCTCTCAGCTTTTGCTCTGACTCTGTCCCAGTCCACGTACGCGACCGCTCGGAGTTTTCTCCGGCTGATCGGTCTCTGCGGTTCGGTGACGGATCTCATTCCTCTAGGTCGGCTGCGTGTCAGACCTCTCCAACACTTTCTGCTCAGTCGTTGGAGGCCGAATGTAGATTCTCTGGATCAGGTGCTTCCGTTTCCAGAATCTCTGTATCCTCACCTTCTTCCCTGGACAGATGTTCAGTGGATTACGCAGGGTGTTCCATTGGACTTACCCCATGTCCGATCGCGTTCTGACGGCAGATGCCAGCGATCTCGGATGGGGTGCGACGTTGGATCCTCTCTGTCTTTCCCTACACGGGATGTGGGACCAGGATCAAGCAGCTCTACACATCAACCAGAAGGAGCTTCTTGCTCTTCTTCTGAGTTTCAGGCAGTGGATCCCTCACCTGTCGAATCGCCAGGTCCTTCTGATATCCGACAATTCAACAGTGGTTGCTTACATTCGGAACCAGGGCGGCACGCACTCGGTTCCAATGTACGAATTAGCTCGGGATCTTCTACTGCTCGCTCAGGATGTTCACGCCGGAGTGGTTGTTCGTCACATTCCCGGTTGTCTGAACGTCCTAGCCGACTCCCTGTCCCGACAGGGCAGGGTTATTTCCACCGAGTGGATGCTCCACAGGGCAGTGTTCCAGTCGCTTTGCGATCTCTGGGGACATCCCCACATCGACCTCTGCGATTCGTTGGAACCATCAGGTGGACACTTTTGTGTCCACGTGTCCAAATCCTCTGGCTTTTGCCGTGGACGCTCTGTCACTCGATTGGAACGGTCTAGTCGGCTACGCCTTCCCGCCGGTTCAGATTCTTCCTCAGGTTCTAGCCAAAATTCGAACCTGCAGTTGTCGAATCATTCTGATCGCTCCCCTGTCGCCTCAGCGGGTGTGGATCAATCAGCTCTGCTCGCTGATGGCGGCGGTTCCGGCACGTCTCCCGCTACGTCGCGACCTTCTTTGTCAAGGTCGCCCGAGGAGGTTTCACATCGACCCGACTTCATTGTGCCTTCACGCATATCTTTTGTCAGGTCCTGTCTCCTCCATAGAGGTTTCTCGAGACGAGCAGTGGAGTGCATTTCTTCTTCAAGGAGGCACTCCACTGGTTTAGCTTATGCAGCTAAATGGAAGGTCTTCTGTCGATGGTGTGCTGATCACTCTGTTGATTGTGCCAATCCTTCGATTTCACAGATTGCGGAGTTTCTGGTATATCTGTTTGTTTCTCGGGGTCTCCAGCCTGTTACCATCAAGGGTTACAGGTCCATGCTTGCAGAGACTTTTTCTTATGTGGGGAAGCATCATATCGGCACTAATCCTTACCTCTCCAAGCGTGTTCGGCACTTTTCTTTGAAAAGGCCTCTGACTTTGCAGCTTACTCCACGATGGAATCTTTCGTGGGTGCTGCTTTGCTTCGGGGGGGGGGGGGGGGGGGGGGGGGGGGGGGGGGGGCGCACCGTTCGAACCTTTATCCCAGGTGGACATGCATTTTCTCACATATAAGACGGCTTTTCTGATGGCATTTGCTTCGGCCAGACGGGTTAGTGAGCTTCACGCCCTCTCGGTTGACCCGGCCTTTTTTAGGAGCTCTCCCAACAGTGTTACTTTTACCACTGATTGCTCTTTTTTGGCCAAGAATCAGTTACCAGATACTACTCCTCCTCCTATCTGTATCAGGGCTCTTCCTTCTGTTGAGGGTAATCACCCTTTGCTCTGTCCGGTCCGTGCTATTCGCATTTATCTCGATCGGACACGTTTCATACGGAAAGGCAGGAAACGTTTTTTTTACTGTCTCTTATTCCGGGTCGACAGAAGATCTCTCCTCAATCCATTTCTTGATGGATTTGTCTTGCTATTCGTACGGCTTATGGTCGTTTAGCAGCTGGCAATTGTATTACCAATCGTATTTCTGCCCACGAGGTGCGGGCACTATCCACCTCTTGGGCTTATTCTAACTCCGTCAAGTTGTCGGATGTTATGCAGGCAGCCTACTGGAGAAATGCTTCTACTTTCTCCACTTTTTATCTGCGCCAGTTGCAGGAGCAGTCGGAGGACCTTTTTGCCCTGGGTCCTCTTTCTTCTGCTCAGGCTGTTGTCTGCCATAGCCATTAGGCTCCTTGAAGGTCAGTTTCAGCCTTGTGCTGTTACTGCCCTTTTTCTGTTTGTGTGTCACACAGGCCCATATGTCTCCTTTCATTGTCCTTTACCAATGATTGCGACGTTATGGTTGATAAGCCTCGGGACCTCTTCCTTCTGCTTCACAGTTCCAGTGCACTGGGGTTATGTGTGGGTTGGTTATGCGATTCCCTCCAGCCTATTGTCTATTCAGCCTGAAGTAAACAATTGTGTGTAGGTTGATAAGAAATCTAAATTTTATAGTAAATTTCCTTTCTTATTATACCTACCACAATTGTTTACATGGAGGCCCTCCCGTCTTCTTTACGGGTAAAGAATCTTTCCTCCCCGCTGATCACATAACTCTAACGTTCACGGATTCAAAAAGAATGTCTTTAGAGATGGTATATGCGCACTGGCAACGGAAGTCATGGAGTTGTACTTGGGAGAGAGCGTCCCGTACTGGGTCTGCGCCGGTTGCACTCGACCCAGTTTTGGCTTATTTTTTCTTGGTGGTTTTGCACCACTTTTCTTTCCCAAATTGCTTGGGAAAGACAAAAATAGAGAGTATTTTATCCAAGTTAGGGACTTCCTCTGTAGTGCAAGCCTTAAGTAAACAATTGTGGTAGGTATAATAAGAAAGGAAATTTACTATAAAATTTAGATTTTTCATCATTTTTACCCTAAAAATGCTACACCTGCCCCTTCCTTAATAAAACTGTTCGCCCCGAACTGGCTGTTTAAGTGATGTAATTTCGATTTTTTTTTTGACAGGACAACTATGATAAAATAAAATTTCAACATTCAGTTTCAAATTACAAAGCAATAAATTCATATTTGGCAATTATGTACAGTTCTTGGGTTCTTTAATCTCTATAATCTGGTATTCAGATTTATCATCTGGTATTCAATTGGATTTTTCCCCCAAGTTATAGTTCAGTATATACAATACACCCTCTCTGAGTCTCTTCAGAAGATTCAGTAAACTGGTGGAGAATTCATCATGGGTGTGTAGTTCCTCATTACACTGTAGGCCTACAGCGTATTGTTCCATTTGTTCATTAATATAATAGTGGATTCAGCAATCTGATATCACTTTTTAGTCATCTCTCTACTGAGTTAAACTTAATTCATTAAGTAGTCTCACAGGCCTAAGCCAAGTGGTTCACTAGTATCTCTACTGGATTGATAGTCATTACCAATATCTACAATTTTCCCTCAATGATCAATTGAAGGAGAAAAGTCATGCTTCAGTACTAGTAGTGTACAATACAAGTGTTTCAATTGCCTCTCAGTCTCACAAAGTTTAGTAAACTAAAAAGTGGTTCTGCTTTAGTTTGGGGGTGGTTCTTTAGTACACTGTACTACTGGATTCATGCTCACTCAACATCTCAGTTTCAGTAATTTATTAAATTTGGGAAATCTTGCAGTTCATTCTCATATGGTTAAGTCAAGTGGTTCAGATTGTGGCAGCCCTCTGGTATCTTCCTTGCTGGATTCATCTGTTTGTACGGGGATGTATGTTTGGATGCCAATTTCACTTGGTGCAGATGTATGTGGGTCTTTTGTCCAGAAATCTACCAATTTATAGGTTTTTCCTCTGGGAAATTGCTCAAATGTGTCTCCCCACTGAGTTTAGCTGCATGTAAGATTTGAGCAGTCTGTCCTTCCATATAATAGCTGGGTGCACCTATAAAATAATACCTAGGGTCAGCTGCAAGTTGGTTGATGGACTTGAAGGGTGGTGGCAAATCTGCATTGGGATCAACTCTCTCTGTGCTCATATTCATAGGAACATATGGTGTAACACTTGGTGGTTCATCTGCTTCAACAGGCTCTCTCATTGAACTTGTTGCAGTGGAAATAACATAGCGATTAGATGATGTTGTAGTAGTTGCAGTAGTTAGTCTGGTATAGGAACTGGTTGTAACTGCAGATTAACATATAGATGGCCTTATAATAGCTGCAGATGGTTTGCTCTGGCAACATGCTGATACTGCCTGTTTCTGTACTGGTCCAGCTGCTGTACATTCACTTATGCCAGATTGCGGCTGATTCATGCTTGTTGCTGTTGTGCTTGTAGTAGTGCTGATATACTGTGTCATAATATTTGCAAAAGGTTAAATATCATCTGATGTAACAGGCATTTCTAAATTCTGTTGCACTGCCACCCCTTTCTCTTTCCCAATCTCTAGGATCACAGGTTTCTGCTGGAACTGACTTGAAGGTGATTCTTTAGATGGCTGGACTTGATTGGCTGAAAAAGTCACGGTGGAATTAGATATAGGTATGGCATCAGGGGTATTGCCTGAAGTCAGCTCACTCCGGTCCAAATCAGTGCTTGCATTAAAAAAACTTTAAGGGAACATCTCCTCCCAGTTCCTCCATTCTGTTGCAGGCTTGTCCAAGTCTAACATGCTGCTTGCCTGCGATGCTGCAGCCACCTTTTTCTCTGTGGGTTTACTGTCCCTGGTGTTTTCCGCATTGCATTTCTGCACCTGTTCAGGCTGTGGTTCTGATACTGGTGTCTTCTTCATTGACTTCTCCCCACTGTCTCTTTGATTTCGGGACCTCGATCTCCTATTCCTGTGGTCTCTTTCTGCAGGTGACTTCCTTGAATAGCATCTTCCCTTTTCTCTGCCATGCCAATCTTGACTCTTTCCTCTATGGTGCCTCTCTTCATGCTGTGCCATTAGATATGATCTATCTACAGGAACTGCCTTATCACAATCTGGGTACTTACAGAAAAGTTTGGCCCCATGCTGATCTCTGTAGTGCTGGCTCTTCTTATCTCTTGAAGAGAACACCCTGTCACATTTTTCTCATTGGTAACATGCCTCACCATTTACCATAACAATCTTTGTCACTTGAGACTTCACTGCTGGCATCTGAAAATGTAAATGATGACCACTACTTAAAACCTTGCTAAAGATGAACCAGTCTTCCACCCCTTTAATTAGCTACTAGTTTCTTGGCCCCAGTTTCTGGTCCTGGATTTGGGTTAAACCACCTTTTGACATACCCTTGGTAAACTTTCATTCTGTTACGATGAATTACACTTGGGATTGAGTTAGGTCCCCGTTTAACCTTGTACAACAGATCTGAAATTCTCTCCACTACAATGTATGGTCCTTCGTAGTTTCTAGTGAACTTTTTACATTTACTTTTCCTAATAATAGGAAAATGAACCCACACTGCCTGTCCCACTTGAAATTTAAATTTATCTGCCTTTATATCATAGTAAAAGTTCTGTTTCTTGCTGGCAGCAGCCATTTTATCCCTTGCCAAGTTATGCACGTTGTCCAGCCTCCCCTCAAATTCTTCCACATATTGACAATAGGATTTTTCAGCTGCCCTATTCTCTAGTTCCTCAGGAGGTTTACCAAACAAAAGATCTATAGGAAGGGTTGGTTCTCGCCACATCATCATCATTGAAGGCGTGAACCCTGTATTCTCGTGCAATGCTGATCTATATGCTAGCATACTCATAGACAGATATACGTTCCAATCTCTCCGACTTTTAGACACTACCTTGCTCAACATGTCACCTATAGAGCGGTTGAGACGCTCAACAAGCCCATCACTCATTGGATGGTAGGCAGTTGTCCGAGTTTTGTCAACTTTCAGTGAGTCACATAATCTGTGGAACAGTTCAGATTGAAATTGACGTTCTTGGTCAGTGTGTATTTGTTTCGGAATTCCATATCTACATATGAACTCGTTTATCAATATGTCAGTTACAGTCTTGGTCTCTTGGTTTTTCATAGTATAGGCCTCTGCACACCTGGTAAAATAGTCACTTATCACCAGTATATATTTATTACCCCTCACTGTCTCGGGTAAAGGTCCTGTAATATCTATTGCAACTCGCTCCAACGGCGTGCCTACAAGATATTGTTTCATTTCACCTCGGCTTCCTCGAACAGGTCTTTTCTCTTTTCCTAGACTGACACTCTGGACATCTAACTATGTACATAGCAACGTTTTCACTCATCTGGTACCAATAAAAACGTCAACGTAACCTTGCCCTGGTCCTTGTGACCTCGAGGTGCTCTCCTCCCAGCCCTCCATGCAAGAGCGATATTACTCCCGACCTGGTAGAACTAATCGCTTTATCCTGTGGTCCATATTTTCAACATGCCACTCCCTGTAGAGCACACCATTATCTATGGTTAGCTGCTCCCACAAAGCCCAGTAAGCCTTTAGCTCACTGCAAAAATGGGATATTTCCTCCCATGAAGGGCGATCTTTCCTAGTCGCCTTCATTCTAAGTATCTGAGCAATCGAATCATATTTTAACTGAACATCTCTAATCTCTGTGTGAATTCTACCCTGGATCCAATTCAAAGATTCCTGTAACTCTTCAATATCATTTTCACCCTCTTGTTGTGATGTAGGCTGCCTGCTTAGTGCAGCCACCTCAAATTCTTCTGTGCATTTATCTCTAAGATCTCCAGAAATTTTTGTTTCTTGTCTTTCACAGTGATCACACTGCTGACATGGTCTCCTTGATAGGCCATCTGTGGTCATGATTAGCCATTGTGCAGAAATATGTGACCTTAAACACCAATAAATAATAAATAAATAGGCCATCTGCATTGTTATGCTGTCTTCCAGCCCTATGCTGTATTTTAAAATTATACATATCTATGACTTCTAGCCATCTGGCTAGTTGGCCTTCCGGATTCTTGAACTGCCGCAACCATCTCAAGGCTCCATGATCAGTTCTTACAAGGAACTCAACACCAAACAAATAGTGGTGGAAGTGTCTGATTGATGATACTACCACCAGTAACTCCTTTCTTGTAATACAATATGTTTTTTCACTTTTTGACAAAGATCGGCTGAAATAGGCTACAACATGTTCACCGTCTTTGTATGTTTGAGAGAGCACTGCTCCCAATCCATGTCCACTAGCATCTGTGTTGAGTAAAAATTTTCTATTTATATCTGGATAAATCAGAATTGGGCTTAATGTCAAAGCTGTTTTAAGCTTGCAAAAAGCTTCTTGACATTCTATCCCCCAATTAAATGGTTTATTCTTTTCCGTGAGTTTGTGCAATGGTCTGGCTATATTTGCAAAATCCTTTATAAAGCGACGGTAGTAGGAGCAAGTACCCAGAAAACGTCTTACATCTTTTACACATGCAGGTTGTGCCCAATTTTGCACAGCGTCAATCTTTGTGGGGTCAGCTTCTATTCCATGTTCTGATACTAAATGTCCCAGAAATGAAACTTTCTTTTTTAAGAGGTGACATTTCTTCAGAGCCATTTTCAACTCCGCTTCCTCAATTTTTGTGAGTACATCATCAAGTCTTTGTAGGTGAGTTTCAAGTGTGGGGGAGAATATAAATATGTCATCAATGTACAATAGACATGTCCTCCATTGCAATCCATTTAGGATAAATTCCATCAGACTTTGGAAAGTTGCTGTAGCCGATGATAATCCAAAAGGCATGCATGTAAATTCATAAAGTCTGCTTGTTGTTACGAATGCAGTATTTTCCCTGTCATCTGGTTGTACTTCTACTGCCAAAATCCACTTTAGAGATCAAAGGTGGAAAACCATTTTGACCCCCGCAAAGCATCAAGCGAGTCATCAATCCTTGGTAAGGGATATGAGTCTTTGATCGTCAGCTCATTGAGCTTTCGGTAATCAATACATATTCTCAATGAATATTCTTCTTGCAGACTAGTACAATAGGCGAGGCCCATGGGGATTTTGAGGGTTTGATGACACCTGTATCTAACATCCGCTGCAACTCTTCCCTGACTTCATAGTGTTGTGTTAAAGATATCCTTCTTGTGACTATTTCACTGGTTGGGCATCACCTGTGTTTGTTCTGTGATATATCAGGTTTGTCCTGCCCATGTCATCTTTTGACTTAGCAAACACCTTGACATGTTTCACCAGTAATTTCTTAACAGCCTCTTTATTCTCTTCCCCAATGTCATCCTCAATAGAGTCTATGATTGTACATAGATGATGGGGCAGTGTCTGGTCCTGTGCCTGTACTCTGTCTGTTTCACTGGTGGATCCTATTTTACAGACAATTGAAGACATGTTGTCAAAATTATGGCAAGTGCTGTAGATGTAATCATTATTAAGGGTTTCACAGCTGGCAGCAAAAGTCTTCTTATATATTATCTGGGGCTCATTCATCACATTAATTATCCTTAATGGCATTATATCTTGGTTTGGATTGACCAAACTTTTTGCTACCAGTATACCTCTTTCCATTAGTTTTGCACTTCCATTTTCAACTAAAGCACACTGTTGAAAAGGTGTGTCAGAATCAAATTTAACAGGAGCAAGCATTTCAGTGCATGGTGGCACTGTTATATTCTCAGTAAATACTATTCGATAAACAGTCTTAAACTGGCTCTGTAAATAACATGGACAGACTTGCCATTTAAATTAAGCTTGTTTTTACCAATATGTATTTCACAATCATTTTGGCTCAAAAAATCAAAATCTGAAATGATTGGGGCCTCTATGTCTGCTACAATCATATTTGCATCATATATTTTTCTGTAAATAACATGGACAGACTTGCCATTTAAATTAAGCTTGTTTTTACCAATATGTATTTCACAATCATTTTGGCTCAAAAAATCAAAACCTGAAATGATTGGGGCCTCTATGTCTGCTACAATCATATTTGCATCATATATTTTTCCACAAATTTCTAATGGTAGATTTACTTCCCCTGCTGGTGTGACCAATTCTCCATCTGCCATTCTTAATTTTCCATTTGGAGTTGTGAATACTGGTCTCATCCTTATTGGTATTTTCTCATATACCTTTCTGTGTAGAACTGTAATTGATGCTCCTGTATCAACCAAACGGTTAACTGGTACTCCATATACACTACATTTTATAAACAGTCCTTCATTCTGTGATCCTCTCATTTCAAAAAATTTTTTGGGTCTAAATTTTTCTTCCATTTCTGCTGAGACTTGACCCTGAGACTCAGCAGCTAACAGTTTTCCTGCCCAGGGTTGGTTATTCTGAGAAGCATTAAGTTTCCTGGCTGCGTGACCTGAAGAAAACTTGTTGTAGATTGGACTTGGCCCACCAGTCTGCAGTGCTGCAGCATGTCGCTTCCAGCAGTCCCTCTTCAAATGTCCTTTCTTTTTACAATAGTAGCATTCTCTCATTTCTATTTTGGTATCAGATAGTGTGCATACAAGGCCATCAACAGTATCCTTTAGGGCCTGTATCTCATTAGTATGTGAAGATAGTGAAGTGTCTTTTTCCTCAGCCAAGGTTTGCATTCTAACATTTAGTTTACTCCTTCTATACCTGCTCACTTTGAACGCTTCAAATTTAAGGGCGAGGCTGAGTGTTTCATCAATGTTGTTAGAAGAAGCCCAACAGAGTGCCCACTCCATTTCGTGGCCATTCAATGCATCTCTAAATGCTTTATCAGCTAAGCCGTCTCTCACATCATTTGCTGCTGTAGGATAAGCAAGCCTGAGGAGCCGCTTTATATCCTGAGCCAAGTCTTGTAGAGATTCATCTTTCTTTCTAATTCTAGAATTCATTTGTGATCTATACATATCACTCTGATTAGTTGGCTCAAACCTAGCAGCCATGGCTCCTACAAGCAACTGATAATCACGCATTTGGTGTGGTTTGAAGGCTACCAAAATACTTTTGGCCACTCCATTAAGGCTAGCTGCTAGTTTCATCACCTTAATTTCATCATCTCAAAATGCATCAGGTAATCAGTCCAGTTACTGTTACCATCATATATGTTGGGCTTAGTATATCCAACTCACTGTTGCATTCCTTCAGTGATAGCCTCTGCTCTTTCCAGCAATGCATTATTCTCTTCTCTAGGATTGCTGTCATTGCTGTTTATCTGGTGTGTTGACCTACTATTACAGTTATTGTAGTCTGCATTTATTAGGTGCTCAGACACATCAGTCAGGTTATCAATGGACTGTTTTAAAGCAAAGACAAGAGTTTCAAAATTTTCCCTGGGGTTTATTGCTCTGGCTCCTCCTGTTGCCTGATCGTCTCCACTATCAAAATTATTTATCCCATTCAGAAGTACATTACCATCATCTTGTAGAACTCCGACTGAGTGCTCAGTTTGCTCAGATTGGAATTCCATTTTGTCAACGACCGTTGGGGATGTGTTTACCTGCTTCCCAGACCTAAGCATCATTAAGCAATTACTCCTTGGACAGCCTGACCTGTACAATCACTCGATTTAGATGGATCCTACCTCCGCCACCAAAAATGTGTAACGTACTCGGGTAGGGCCACTATAAATAAGCCGAGCAAGCAATAAAAGTGTAGGTAGAGTGTGGCCTGTGAACTCGATTTGCAAGGCTAAATAGGTCACATGGTAATTGAAATACTGTAGCCGATTCCAAGGGTTAATATCAACTAGCTGCGTTAACAAGAATAGTGAGTTCTCTTTCTGTAATTCTCTAACCTTCTAACTAAGTTGTCCGTCAAAGCTGCTAATTCATAACCCAGCTGCAGTGATAACTCTGATTCTTGTGCTTTATCTTGCTTCTTGAAGGGTTAACTAGGCAACACATTAATCTTCAACAGGTGTGTATTCATGAGTCTGTGATGTGCTGCGTCCCCAGCTCACTAAATAGTCATGAAGACTGGAGCCACTCCCAGGAGCTATGGCAGTTCTAGGGTCTATCTGGTGATCCTAGGATGAGGCCAAAAGGTGCTAGTCGGTGAGGAACAACAGGGGTAACTACCTTTTCAATCATCAACCAAATAAAACCACTGTGTGGATTTCCATTTACATTGCATACCTGGATCCTTGGTTTTAATCAACAATACGCCCTGGCCATGAAGTAAGCGGAATAGGATACAAATTTACGAAGAAAGGGTTAAATAGGTAACATTAATTTATTAAGTTGTTCTGTGATACCGGTATATGTAACTTACAGTTGATCAGAAAATAACAATGTAACAGTTGGACGTATTACAATACATGTAATGGATTACTTTGTAGAATGATGACACATACTACCAATACCATTAAAACCCTCTCTCGATAAAATAACCCTATTGTTGTTCCCCGATACCAAGAGCTAAATAATTAATTTCGGAGCCATACTTGCGGTCACGTAATGGTATAAGGATTATGGTTCTGCATTCCAGTCATGAAGCAGTCAGTCTCTAATCACTAACGACAGTAATGTTCAGGTATAATGTAATTAACGGCATGCATAACTGACAGGGTTAATACTTCGTGTCTTCGAACTTGACCTCAAAGTTAAATGTCTACTTTACTTGTCTCTTGCCTCATTATTACTACTTGATTATGCGGTATAGGTTGCTTCACTTCATCAGCATAGGTATAAAATGGTAGTGTAAGTCTTCATTATCTACAAGTTACGGTGTGCAAGTACCTTTACAGGTTTAATTTCTGTGTTGATAAAATTACTACTTTGTTTAGTGGAGATTATCGCCGATGTCTGCTGCATACGGTAACTGCGGTTGTTGACGAGCAAAAGACCCCAACCAATGACCAATGGCGCTTTATATACCATGCGACCAATGGTACAAATAAACAACCAATGAAAAGGAAGGGTCACGACCAAAGCGACCAACGTAAGAGCGATTGGTGATATTGGTCGGCCGTACATTACCAATGCAGAAAGTCGATCACTTACCAGTGCTTACATACAACAAGAAGTACAAATTTAACACTATTTTTCATCATTTTTACCCTAAAAATGCTACAAATCAAATGTAACAGAGCAATATATGATGAAATGAAATCTGGTCAAGTTAAATGATTGAGGCTGATATTTTAAAGAAAATATCACCTTTGGCGATCTGTTTACACTCTTGCTTGACGCAGGTTTGTGTCAAAGAAAAGTTTCATGGAGAGTGTACTGTCACTAATTCACCCATAGAGTGGATATTCCACCCATGCAATAATTGCAAATTTGTTGCAAAGCATAATATGCACAAGCAAAGTTCCAGCCAATGGACCTCCGGGTTGAACCTGGAGGTCCATTGGCCGAAACATTGCTTGTGTTTTTGGTCCATATGTAGAGACTTTGAAAGTGGTACTTTGGGTGATAACTCCACTCCATTGGTGATTTAGTTACAATCTGCTCTCCGTGTACTGCATTTCAGATAGTTTTATGGGTGGAGGAAGACAAAGTACCTGGAGAGAACCATCAAACAATGGTTAGTAACTGTCATAGGGGTAACATCAGTTAAAGGCAAGTGTACCATCCTTGTGCCCTATGCCTTAGCACACAGCGCCACTGTGGAAACTGGGATGAAGTGTCTTCCACAAGATACAATGAAGATGATTCAGGTCAAGATCAAACTGTCATTTGCAGAGAGGGTTTGTCACAGTTGAACCAACTTGCTGAGTATTTTCAAAATATTTTTCACCAGATCTAGTCTTGTGAAGCAGCCATGACTAGATTTGATGAAGCATTCCTATAAATGTATCTAAAGAAATCATTGGTTGAAAAGTTCAATCAATTTACAGGGGAGAAATGTCTTTAAATATGGCGATATTTTACCTATTTCAGTGGCAAGGGATATTATATCCTGGGCAGGAATATCTGCCAGCAGCATCCAGGAGTTAAACCTGAAGCCCAATAAGGCTGTGGGATTAAATTGTTACTGATTCCCTTGTATCACATTGTCATTCATTGTTATGATTACTCTTTGACTGTCAGTTTCTCCATTGCACACAAACTATTACTAATGCACACCGTCAAATAATCCATCTCTCACAAACTAATGCACACTGTGTTGAGAGGTTAAAATCCATGAACTTTTTATCTGGATAGGTTCGGTGTCTCTCTTTCTTAATTTGGAATTCTGCACACTGTGTTGAGAGGTTAAAATCCATGAACTTTTTATCTGGACAGGTTCGGTGTCTCTCTTTCTTAATTTGGAATTCTGCAGAAACCTCCAACTTTGTTTAACTTTTTACCAAGTTACAGTTGACAAAATCATTATTTCTCCCCCTAACTCATAAATCAGTTCTACACCATTCACAATTCAAATTTTATTATGTCTATATGACCACTCTCTGGAGCGGTCCGAAGTATGGCATGGCCATTCCATCTGTCTGCCTGTTAGCTTTTGCTTGTTCACACAATAACTCGAAAATGAAATGTCTCATGAATCCTATTTTTTGTGGTGGACAAGTGGTGACTAGAAGAAGGTTCCTTTTGATAATCAGTTTTCTGCCATATCCATGAAAAAATGGTTGTATTATGTCATTGATCTGTCTGTCTATCCATCCATAAACATTTCCATTTCCACATGATAACTTCATTTTGGATTTATAGATCAGCACCAAACTTGGTTTGTGTCTCAGTTATATCAAAATGAGGTTAAGTTCGAATTGGGGCTTGGTCTGATGATTTTTACAAGAGTTATGGGCTTATTTAACTTAGAAGTTTCACATTTTCATCAACAATTTGGTTTCTGGATGATAACTTGAGTTTGGATTTATAGATCAGGACCAAATTTGGTTTGTGCTTCGGTTATATCAAAATGAAGGTTAGGTTCGAATTGGGGCTTGATCTTATGATTTCTACAAGAGTTATGTATGTGCCTTTTCATCTTACAAATGGCTTATTTCTGTCAACATTCTGGTTAATTATTATTATCACTGCTTTTTTTTTACCTCAACCAAATTTTGCATGTGACTCAATTATACCAAACTACAGACTACAGGTCAGGTTTGAATTGGGGTTCCATACAAATTTGGCATGATGTATGGACCTCTTCCAAGCATTTTCAACTTCAAGCATTTCACGAGTAAAACAATGTCTGTTCATTTGTCTGTAAACATTTTTTTTCCGGATGATAACATTGTTTTGTGCTGTGGAGGACTGGGGTACTGCACCTTGAAATGGAGGACTTGGTTATGTAAAATTCGAAAAAGCCTACCAAGCATATTATGCCAGGCATAGCTCTTGTTTGCTGGTATCATTACTAGATACTGTAGGTAGGTTCCTTGCAATAACCAGCATTCTGGCAAATCCAACATGGCTGTCAAGTCTGAGTGATAAGACCAAAAAAATAAATGACCAATGCATCCCATTTTTCTAGTTCTTGTAGTACCTTAAGATGGATTTGACATGTATGAGGTACATTTAGCAATGCAAAATGACTGAATTTACACTAAGCCGCTTTATAATGATGCCACCACTGGCGGGCCTCCTGCTTCAGTTGTTGACTCCAAAATATAGCTTATGATCCCTCACCTCATCATTTTTTAGCTCTGCCTGACAAAATGTCAACAGAGCTTTTCTAATGCTAAGTTGTCCATTGTCAGTCCGTCAGTCCTCAACATTTTGTTTGTCTGGGCCATAATATTTCTTAGCCTCTGAATTTCTTTTAACAAAACTTTGTAACTGTATGTATTGTCCCTAGACAGTGCGTCATCAGTCATAATGAGGTCTGTATCCTCAAGGTGAAGGTCACTGGCCCCTATTGATCAGGAAACAGTAAGAAAATTTTGATATTTTACTATCATTGTCTGGTCCATATAATTTGATCTAATTGGCAGATCGTGGTCATACATGGTACAATTACTGCTCATGACTCAAAGGTGTGTCGCGACTTTGATCCAAGGTCATATCAAGGTTAAGGTCACAGACAGCAAAACCTTGATATTGTTATACAGCCCTTGTCTGGTCCATATGACTTTGTATGAATGATAGATCTTATTTATATTTGGTACAATTATTGCTCATGACTCAAAGATATGTTGTGACTTTGATCCAAGGTCACATCATCAAGGTCACAGAAGCAAACTTTGATATTGTTATACAGCCATTGTCCAGTCCATATAACTTTATATGATTGACAGATCTTATTCACAGTTGGTACAATTATTGCTCATGACTAAAAGGTGTGTTGTAACTTTGATCCAAGGTCATATCAATGTCAAGGCAGCAAACTTTGATATTGTCCTTGTTGAACTTAGAATTTCTTGTAATCACATTACCATTTTTTGTCATCACATTGGGGGGGGGGGGATTGGCCATCCCATGGAGTTGCACTTGTTTGCCACAAATTTAAAAAAAAGACAAAGGACATGCAATTAACAGACATAGGTTGTTAGTTTATTATGGTTTAAGGGTCACTTTCAGTATCTCTGGCTATAGTGATGACAAACAAGTACAAAGTCTGAGTTCAGTCAGTCTCCTATAATTATATTGTCTTCTTTTGGGGACTTGTGACCTCAGGCATTTGTCACCGGATCTATTATACCAGTGAAGAAGAACTGTTTTACTATAACAGACTTAATAGCATTCCCCATGTTTGGTCACATGGGGGTTGGGACACGTCACATTTGTTTCCAAAACAATAAACACGTGTGGAGCAAAGTCAGGAGCCAGCAATGGTGGTTACCACCAATCGCTTCATATGTCACTCATTTCCTTTTGTATAACTCAACTATACTAATACCTTTGGCACAGGTATGGACAATACTTTATTTATATCATTGCATTTTGAATCTTGACCCTTGCGGGAACCCCGGGAAGTGAAGCAGTGCTTGTTTACTGAAGTAAACAAGCTCTTTTTCACTGGTAAAATAGGGCCCAGTCACTAATGCTCGGGGTGCGAGTCCTCTAGAATAGCAGCATTGGGTATAAAGATTGACTGACCTTGACTTTATCTCCATGTTGTAGTCATGATTAGCCATTGTGCAAAAGTATGTGACCTTCAACACCAATAAATAAATAAATAAATAATTTGAATCTTGAATTTTCAAAGCGGTAGTTCAGTTTTCAGTTTGCAAAGCAATGAAGACACACAAGCCAATTCTGACTGTATGCAGTCACATTTCAATGTGTTCATAACCAAGAGTTTTGTTTTGAACTCTGATTTACCATACAGTACAACCTATTTTGGGATACGACTTGTGACAGACCACCTGACGTGAGAGACCCCTGTAAACTTGTACCGTTTGGTTATTTTACTCTGTAATGGACCTGTTCTGAGAGACCACAAGGCAAGTTCTACTGTATAATAATTTTACAATTGATACCTACTATAAAAGTTAATTTTAACACAAATGATCAAGCACATAATATACCACTATTTTTGGTTGCCGAATCTGAAGTCAGAAAATTTTGGGACTGTCCTCCATCCAGCCAGAAAGCTACCAATGTTACTGGATACAAGCAGAGCTTGAGCAAGGATCACATTGGTCAAATACACACAGTGGTAACAACAGAGCAAGCAGGGTGAGGAGTCCAACATGCAAACCAATAAGCCAATGCACTCTTTGTCTTTACTTTTCTGCTTTTAGGCAACATACCATTTGAAAGGAATCTCAACCCATTCAAACGATGTAGGGAGTTCAGTGGCTCAGTGGTTATAGCACTGAACTTCAAATCGATCCCTGCCATGGGTATCTTTGTTGTGTCCTTGGGCAAGATACTTAATTCTGATTGCCTGTATAGGGACATGGTGGGGCTGTGGAGTAAGGAATACTGCATGTCGATGGTGTAGTTGTCTTCAATCCGTTAGAACATAGGGGAGTATGAAAGTTGCTCGCCGCTGCTCAGTGGTTCTCTCTTGGTTTTGCGGCTTCCTCCACTCATAAAGCCGCCAGACACAAGGTGACCCTGGATGTTGAAAGTGTTGTTACACCCCAATAAAAGCGAGGTGTGACTGTCTCAGATGGTCCTGTCCATACACCACCCCTCCCGTCGTCACCATGATTATTTTAAGATGAAAAATAGGCCGATGAAATCGTCAGATGTGTACCCATACGCGCAACTAGTAGAAAGCTGTATGACGGAGGGCCACCACGGATGCCGACATTATGTACACCATCCAAGGTATGGGTACGTATAGAAATGGATTGGAGGAGTGTCTAATTTGATGGATAAAGGGTTAATATCTCCGGATCGAATTATCAGATTTATATAAAAAACTACACAGCACAGCGCATCAGTAACCTGAATAAATATATAAAGTAACATGACAATCGGATTGATATTTTTTGAGTTATCTCATGCCAAAGGGATTGGAGGAATTTTCAATTTGAAGGATAAAGGGTTAATATCTTGGGATCAAATTATCAGATTAACACCAAAAACTATATAGCTCAGCACATCAGTAACCTGAACACAGTTATAAAGTAACTTGACAATCCAATCAATATTTTTCAAGTTATCAAATGCCAAAGGGATTGGAGGAATTTTCAATTTGATGGATAAAGGGTTAATATCTCAGGATTAAAATAACAGATTTACACCAAAAACTATACAGCTCGGTACATCAGTAACCTGAACACAAATATAAAGTAACTTGACAATCCAAGCAATATTTTTCAAGTTATCGAATGCCAAAGGGATTGGAGGAATTTTTAATTTGAAGGATAAAGGGTTAATATCTCAGGATTAAATTATCAGATTTACACCAAAAACTATACAGCTTGGCACATCAGTAACCTGAACACAAATATAAAGTAACTTGACAATCCAAGCAATATTTTTCAAGTTATCTCATGCCAAAGGGATTGGAGGAATTTTCAATTTGAAGGAGAAAGGGTTAATACCTCAGGATCAAAATAACAGATTTACACCAAAAACTATACAGCTCGGCACATCAGTAACCTGAACGCAAATATAAAGTAACTTGACAACCCAAGCAATATTTTTCAAGTTATCGAATGCCAAAGGGATTGGAGGAATTTTCAATTTGAAGGATAAAGGGTTAATATCTCAGGATTAAATTATCAGATTTACACCAAAAACTATACAGCTTGGCACATCAGTAACCTGAACCCAAATATAAAGTAACTTGACAATTCAAACAATATTTTTCAAGTTATCGAATGCCAAAGAAATGGATACGGACGCCGGATGGACAGACAGATGGATGGACAAAGGATGGACGAACGACGGATGGTCACCCCGGATGCCGGCATTATGTGTACCATACATAGTATGGGTACACATAAAAAGGGCGGGCATAACTCTGGCAAAAAAGTCTGATTGAAACTATAATCACAGGTGCACAGGTTCCTATGGTAGTGGATAACCATACCAAGTTTCAAAGGAAACATCCCATAAAAATCTGAGAAAATCTCCGGACAAAATTCAGGCATTCTAAGGCAAAAAGGGGCATAACTCTGGGGAAAATTCCGATCGAAACTATAATCGTAGGGATCCCATGGTAGTGAACATCTATACTAAGTTTCAAAGGAATCGACCCACAAACATCTGAGAAATTCTCCTGACAAAATTCTATGCAATCCAGACATTCTAAGACGAAAAGGGGCATAACTCTGGCAAATGAAGTCCAATCGAAACTATAATCGCAGGTGCACAGGATCCCACAGTAGTAAACATCCATACCATGTTTCAAAGGAATCGACCCATAAACATCTGAGGAAATATCCAGACAAAATTTTAAGCCTGCTTTTTCAAGTCAAAAAGTGGCATAATTCTGGCAAAAAAAATCCAACCGGAATTATAATTGCAGGTGCACAGGTTCCCCATGGTGAATATTCATACCAAGTTTCGAGCAGATTGGTTCACAAACAGCCAAGAAAATCTGTGGACAAAATTATGTATTCCAGTATACCCCCAACGAGTTGTGGAGGGTGGGCGTGGCGGTATAAATAAATTCAAACGATGTGCTACAAAAAAGAATCTCCTGAGCTGTGTGGAGGAAAGTTCTTGATTGATTATTACATATTTATCACAAACAGTCAAGACATTTTATGGATTCCAATAATAATATTCTGGAATGAATATTTCAAGTAGATGAGGTCAAAAGATAACACAATTGGATTCCCAATTTATATTTCATTGACAAAAATGAAAATCAGATTGATGAATAGATTTTAAAGCACACATCACAGCTGACAAAAATACAATCAATCAATTAGGAACATCTTGTTGATATTCACGTTAAAATGCAATCTTATAATAAATTACCAATTTATACAAAGGAAAATACCCTGGGCCGAGTGCATTATTTGTCTTAAACCCACTTTACATTCAATTCTCATTTTAAAATGAAATGCCCAGTGAAGTGAAGCTCTGTTTTACTGGTAAAATAGGACCCAGTTAAGCCTGAAAATGAGCAATCTATGATTTGCAGAATAAGGTCCCCAGAGGGTGAATTTGCTGATGCAATCCCATACAGTTAGCCAATTTATCCTCTGGGTACCTCTTTCTGTTTAGGTTTGAGACCTTGATTCAGATTGAGGTTCACAGAGGGTAAATTTAGTAATGTAGCATCACTAAATTCACCCACTGGGGACCTCAATTTGCAGATGACACTCTGCTTATTTTCTGGCTTGGAACCAGTCATTAATGCTTGGGGTGGAAGGCCTCAAAAATGGGCAACATAGGTGTTAGCGATTGACTAAACTCGACTTCATCTCCATGTCATGGTTACGATTAGCCATTGTGCAAAAAATATGTGACCTTAAACACCAGTAAATAAATAAATTTAAAATGAAATAATTTCATAAATTACCGGTAGGGAAAATTGAAATGCCTGTGTATTATTGTGAATGATGCCTTACAATAATTTACACTTTTTATTGTTTGTGTTGCTCATTCTTCTGGATAACAGCCATTGGAAACAAAGACAACAGGTGGCAGTGGGTTTTATCCAGGCATGTCAAAGTACTCAAAGTACTGCCAGTACCAACATAATCGGTACCAGGATGGCACAGAGCCTGCTCCGCCAAAACCGGTACCGGGACAAGTAAACAATTGGATGACATGTCGCAATCAGATGACAGAAATTCACATTGAAACTGCCCGAGTCCCCAAGATCGCAAGACAAACATCCAATTATTCTGTGGCGACATCAAAGTAAACATAAAGCACGAAGATCATGCTTTATGATTACTTTGATGTTACCACAGATTAATTTCTTTGAAGTAGCCTGTGACGGCACTTTCATTGTCTTTGATGCAACATTTGAAAAGTCAAAATGGTTGGCCGTATCGAGGTCATGGTGCAGACAGAACATGCACCTCTATGTGTTTTGAAATGTTCATTCAGAAATAAATTAAAAGTATGTCGTGCGAGTGTGCCATACACGATTATCAGCCTGTTTATCCTCGTTCAATTAGGAATTTCTCCATAAAATAATTTTGACCCAGTGCTGGCAGGGCAAAAGCTTCAGTACTAGTACCTGTTGGAGCATGAGGGAACCGGCAGTACCGGTTGACATGCCTGGTTTTAACACATCAAATAAAACATTAATACTTTATAGACAGGTTTTAGTGGCAAAGTTTGAAGGCAATTAAGATTTATTTTTCCCCAGTACTGGTGAAATCCAATAAAAACTAAATGGAAAGTAAATTTCAAGCCCATTCTATAAATTTCAATGCTTGAATAAGGCTATTAAAAATTATTTTTTCAGGTACCTCCTTCATTGAAATCTGCATTATCACTCATTTTTTACCCTTTTTATCTCTTTGATACTCTTTTGCACTTGTGGGACTTAGTATTTAACTAACTATATCTTGCTTGACGGAGCTCTCTGAACTCTGTCAAACAATATATACTACTCAAAGTTTGCGAAGCACCAAATATTTGACACATCATTGTGAAATTTGCTTGTGACATATTTGCGATATTTTTGGTGAATATGATTGAGAAATGTATTGAGATGGTCCCCAGTGTTTTGACAGGCAGACTTTTCGTGACAGTCATGGAAAGCACGTACTCCTTGATTTTCATGCTGTTTTCGTGTACTGTCTACATGACATGTGTTGGGTATTCAATATTCATTTCAACACAAACCCTTGTGATTTAATGATTGAATATGGCATATGCAAATGTAAGAAGACATTTGTCTGAAGCAAATATGTGGCGGGCTGTAGGGATGGTGGTGCAAGGGGCTACCCATCGTCAGGTTGGTGAAGCCCTTGGTGTGCACTATATGGTGATCAGCAGAGCCTGGGCAAGATTTCAGCAGTATGGCACACCTGTAAGATGGCATGGTGGTGACAGAGACAGGGCAACATCTGCAGCTGAAGTCTGTTTTTTGATCATTCAGGCCTGTAGGAAACGCTTTGCCACAGCAACCCAGCTTCGCAGTGACCTTCAGAATGCATCTGGGGTAAATGTTTCGTTGCAGACTATCCGGGCAAGGTTGCACGAAGGTGGTCTCCAATCGAGAAGGCCATGTATTCGTATTCCGCTGTCACAGAACGACTGCCAGGCACTATATGAATGGGCCATGGACCACGTTGGATGACCAGAGAAGATTGGGGACCTGTCCTTTTTACAGATGAGTCAAGGTACTACCTAGATAGATAGGCGTCTAGGGTATGGAGAAGACTAGGAGAGTGATTCCATGCAGCCAACACTGCTGAGCATGACCGCTATGGTGGAGGGTCAATCATGGTCTTGGGCGGCATCAGCTGGGATGGACGTACAGAGCTCTGTGTCCTTGAACGTGGTACATTGACTGCACAACAGTATATTGATGAGATCCTGGATGTCCAGGTCAGATCATATGCATCATATGCAGGTGCAGTGGGTGATAGATTAATTCTGATGGACGATAATGCCTGTCCTCATGTTGCCCATAATAATAATTTTAAAGCCTAGAATCCACACACAGTGCTCAATGGCTGTACAATAATTGCATACATATACACACATACATTCTCTCACAGATACATTGATACATGGATCACTATTATCATTTATTGGTGCCCAATGCCACATCAGCAACCAAGGCTATAATGTGGCGATAAGTGACAGAACCTAAAAAAAAAAGGGTATTGAATTAAAACAAAATAAAAAAACAAAAGAAAACAAACTACAACTTTACCAAACCAAGTATGTGAGTGTAACTTGACGAGTAATGAGGCAATCCTCACTGACTCAGTCACACCCACGCACCTGGTAATTTCAGTTTATGACCAAAATTAAAAGACCACTGAAGGAAAAAGGTAGGTTTCAGTACCAGACTTGAATGATTCAAGTGATTTACTATTTTTTATGTTGATTGGAAGAGAATTCCAAAGCCTTGGGCCAGCAACCGCAAAGGCCCTATCACCAGCACTAGTAAATTTAGATATGGGCTGATCCAGATTGAGTTGACCTGATGACCTAAGAGACCTCGGTGGTTTGTGGATGGTAAGCAGATCGGACAGGTAGGATGGTGCAGATCCCGAGATACGAGATACACTTAAACACCAAAAGGACAATTTTAAATTGAATTCTTTGCTTAATGGGTAGCCAGTGAAACTCAGAGAGTACTGGTGTTATATGCCAGTACTTTGAGTTCTGGTTATGACCCGTGCAGCACAATTTTGGATGTGTTGTAGCTGTTGGGGAGTACCGACAGAGGGAGGGGATTGACCGTATGGACTGGCCAGCAAGATCCCCTGACCTCAATCCAATTGAACATGTCTAGAATGAGTTGCAGCTTTCAATTGCAGCCTGTCTAGTCCAGCCAAGAAGTGTCCAGGAGCTTGGTGCCATGCTGGTCCAAGAATGGAACAACATCTCACAAAGGACCACCAGGAACTTGATTGGGAGCATGAGAAGGCGTTGTCAAGCTGTGATTAACAGTAATGGGTCTCATACTCGATATTGAAGCCATACCAGTTCGCTCCGTCAACTTTTTGGCATACTGAAAAATTTCCTCTTTTACCAATAATATCCATTTTCCATGGTTATCATATTCAAAAGCTAAAAAATAATGTCAAACATAAATAAAATCTTAATTTCTGTTCTTAAATCATTAAAGATATAATTAAAAATAAAAAATATATACACTTTTCATTACAATATTTCAACTAAAACGTAAAACAGGCAGTTGGATGTACTTTGTGCTTAGCAAACTTTGAGTAGTATATAATTGGTTACCTTTGTAACTGCAGTATCGGTCAGATCACTGAAGTTAAGCAACGTCGAGTCCGGTTAGTCCTTGGATGGGTGACCATCTGAGCGATCGATTCGGACTCATGCCTTGTGTCCTTGGGCAAGTAACTTAACCCTGATGGTCCACCTGGGGGCTTGATGATGCTGTGTACTAAGGCATACTGCACGTTGATGGTGTGCATGTCTTCAGCCAATCTAACCCTGCTTGAGCTGCAGTGCAGAGTTACGATGTTGGGGAACTGGCAGCTGCTCGTCGGTGCTCGGTGGTTCTCTCCGAGATACTCCAGCTTCCTCCATCTGTAAAACTGTCACTGACATTATATGACCTTGGCTGTTAAAGTGTCGTTAAACATTAATATATAAATAAATAAATAACTGCAGTATCAGAAATTTTGACCACTGAGAACATTGTTCTTTCCCCTGAACAGTGTAAAAAGTTGAATTAAAAATTTCAACTCTTCAGGGACTGTTTCAGGTTTTGTTAAAGAAATAAAAAACAAGAGGCCCCACGGGGCCTGAAGCGCTCATCTTGTACAGAACACAATTTAAAAAGAGTCCAAGAATGAGTCTACATTAAGCAAGCCATCTCCATAGGCTACACTGTCAATCCTTGAGTCCCTCAGGAGTGACAAAAATAATCTGGGCATCATGCCTTTTCTTCAGTTGATCATAAGTAAAATGTAGAGCTCCCCTTTGAAGCCCCTTGATACAACCTATGTGGATTAATCTTAGTACCTCCAGAGGGTATTGAATACAAGATTTTTAATTCTTCAGCAAAATGGCCAATTCCGGCTCCCATAGAGAGCCCAAATATTAACCCAGGCTCTTGATTTGAACACAGTTAAATCTGACTTCCCTAGAGATGTTGTGTACCGAATATGAAAGCATTCTGACTGTTGGATCTGAAGAAGAGAAATTGTAAAGAAATTTCTTCGAATTGCACTAAGTTCAAATTTGGGCTACCATAGCGAGCCCAAATATTGGCCTATGGATCCGATTTGAAAAAACTTGAATCTGACCCCCCTAGAGATGTTGTATACCAAATGTGAAAGCATTCTGACAAGTGAATCTGAAGAAGAAGATTTTTGAAGAAATTCCCTCATATTGTACTAAGTTAAATTTCATGTTCCCATATGGAGCCCAATAATTAACCTTGGCACTCGAAATTGAACAACCTGGAATCTGATCCCCCTAGAGATGTTATATACCAAATATAAAAGCATTCCAACTGGTGGATCTGAAGAAGAAGATTTTTAAAGAAATTTTCTCATATTGCACTAAGTAAAAATTTGGGCTACCATAGTGAGCCCAAATATATACCTAGGGATTTGATTTGAACAAACTTGAATCTGACCCCCATAGAGATGTTGCATACCAAATATCAAAGCATTCTGACTGATGGATCTGAAGAAGAAGATTTTTTTAAATTACCCTCCATATTGAACAAAGATAAAATTTGGGCTTCCATAGGAAGCCCAAATATTAACCTAGGGACTTGGTTTGAACAATTTAGAATCTGACCCTCATAACAATGATGTATACCAATATTAAAAGATTCTGACTGGTGGTTCTGAAGAAGAAGATTTTTAAAGAATATTCCCCATATTACCCTATGTTAAAACTTCGGGCTCCTGTAGAGAGCCCAAATATGAACCAATGAGCTTTATTTCAACAAACTTTTATCTAACCCCCCTATGAATGCTGTATACCAAATATCAAAAGATTCTGATGATTGGTTCTGGAGAAAAGATTTTTAAAAATTTTTGCAAATATGCTGACTCAGCATTTTTTCGATGCCCATTACAGAACACCCTAACATAACCGATGGCAACTTGTTTTTACCATTCAATTCTACTGGTCATAAGGATACTTCATACCAAATAAAAGCTCTCTGTTCCGTGGGGTTTGGGAAATATGGGCGTTTGGAAATATTTCTATTTTTAGCTCCCAGGGTTCCCATGGGGATCTGGGAATTTTTTTTTTTGCATGGGTCAAGTACTTATGACCCAATACTACCACAAACCAAATTTGGTTCATACTGGACCATCGGTTCAGAAAATAGAAATTTTGGGCGGGGCCAAAAATCTTACCCCTCCTATTACAAAGCCAAATATTACTTTACGAACTTCATTTGAACAAACTTGATTCTACACCTCATATGGAAGCTCCATAGCAAATATCAAGTCATTGTACACACTGGTTCTTGAGAAGAAGATTTTAAAAATATTTTGGAGCATTTTCCCCCACTCCCTCCCTATGGGGCTGGGCATACTGAGTTGAACAAAAATGAAATGCCCCTTTGGGACCATCACTCACACAAACTTTCACTTGAATTGGCCCAGTGGCTTTGGAGGAGAAGACCAAAACATGGTGTTGACAGACGACGGACGACGGACGGGAAGCGATTAGATTAGCTCAGCTTGACTTTGTCAAGATGAGCTAAAAAATAAAAAGCCTCCCTCCCTCACAATAAAATTGATGGAAAATTGCCCTAAAAACTTTTTTTTCAATAGGCCTAATACTAGCAAGCCTAGTCAAGCTAAGGGTGGATTTCCTACTTATCTTTATATCCTGTTATGCCATCCTTACAAAAGCATTTAAATGCTCTTTCCCCAACCCCTTCCTTGTATTTATTTATATTTATTGGGGTTTGATGACCCTTTTGACAGCCAGGGTTATCTCGTGTCAGACAGTTTTACAGTTGGAAGAAGCCGGAGTACCTGGAGAGAACCACTAAGCAATGGAAAGCAACTGCCAGACTCTCCAATGTACTAACTCAACACAAGCAGGGGTAGTATTGGTTGAAGACAAGTACACCATCGACGTGCAGTACGTCTTAGTACACAGTGCCCCATAGGCAAATGGGATGAAGTGCCTTGTGCAAGGACACAATGCAGTAACCCCAGGCAGGGATCGAACCGTGGACCTTTCGGTCAGAAGTCCAAGCCATAACCGCTGAGCATCCACACTTCCTTCCCTTCCTTATACCATCCACATAAAATCATTTAAAAATTAACATTCCCTCTGTTGTTTATGTTCATTTTTGAACAATTTGCAATTGAAATTGCATTCATATCAATAATACAAAAAAAATAAAATAAAATGAAATATTACATGCAGCTTAAAATGGTCCCAATCATTAACTCACTCTAACAAGTGAGCATTAATTTTACAGAAACAAAAATTTGGAAGTCAATTTTGATGATAATGTGAAGAAAAGAGCAAGAAGAATCTGTAATAAATCAAGAATAAGTCATAACAGAACGTCTCTACAAAGCATATTTGATACACTCATACACTCAAGATAGCATTGCATTTCCAGATTCCATTCAGGAACATGTGTTGAAAGGGGTTATGTCTACTTTTTTATTAGTGTTTAACTGGTGGAGTGCTCAATTATTTTTCAAAGGTGATTTGTAATACAAGTTGTTTTTTTCTCAAAGTTTCTATTGCTACCAGCAAAGGCAGTCTTAATTTAGCAAGATTTTGGTCATAAATAACTGATCTGTTACAATTTATTGGGGAGTGTCAACAGACACTCTCCAATAAATTGTAACAAAGCAACTGTACAAATATTTTGGTTCTGCTGAGCAAAGATCAAGCTACTGTTGTCGTGTTAAGCAACTGTACAAATGTTTTCGTTCTGCCGAGCAAAGCTCAAGCTATTGTTGTGATGTTAAGCCATTAGAGTGGCTTTCAGCTAGAGATGGGTGGTTAACCAAAAATTTGGTTCACTTTCGGCTTTGTTATGAAAACCGAAATCGAAACAATTACAAAAAACTCGTCACGGTTTTCAACATCAGTGTTGAAAAACTCTACTCAGGTGTCACATCTCAGAACAAAGAGAGAAACAACCTGAAGTTAACATTGTTTTTAAACTTCAAAGTCGCGACACACCCCTTTTTCAGTACAGCGTGGCATTTACTGCAAAAATAGGTGACAAAATTATTTATTACGCAGTGTGGTTTAAACATTCATCTGTTTATCAAATGCAGAATTGGAACTTGTCACTTATTCCACATTTATAATGACAAATATATTTATTTCTACAAGTAATTTTGAAAGTTTGAACTCCAAAGCCAGCGTCAATATCACAGTGAAGTTAGATGGAAATTTTGGGTTACAATGACCTTTATGAGCAACTTTAAATCAATGAAATTTTTGTCGGCATAATTTTTTAGGGTGTGTCAGGTTACCCTAAACAAAGGTATGGGGGGGGGGGGCTAATTTTGCAACAGTCTCGAGGCAAAAATCATTTTTCTCAAACTTGAAACTCTTGAGATAATTTATGCAAATACATTGTGCTCTTCCTAGGAAATCAGAGTACCGGTACAGGCTATTACACAGGTGCGTTGCTCTGGAAACGGAGTCTCTGTGACCCTGACTGGCACCAAATACATCTTATATGCAAACGCAATGTATTGTTATGTTTGTACAATGAAAACCGAAACAGAGACCAAAAACCTGACTCTTTCAATGAAATTGAAACTGGAACCAACATGAAATTTGAAAACTGCCCATCTCTACTTTCAGCACTTTTCAACAGAGCCTAGTGGTTAATGTCACTTTCAGCATCTTTGGGAATATCATGACTGCAACATAGGTAAGAAGTCAAGTTTAGCAGATCATTTCTATCTGTTCTGCCCACTTTAGAGGATTTCCTCAGGCATTAGTTCTGGGTCCTATTTTACCAGTAAAGCAGAATCTGTTTACTGCATTGAACATGCATTGCTCCTCTTCCTGGGGTACCCACAGGCAAGACAGAAAATAAGCAGACTGTCATCTGCAAAATGAGGTCCCCAGCGGGTGAATTTAGTGATGCTACCCTGCACAGCAGGGTAGCATCACTAACTTTACCCTCTGTGAACCTCAATCTGAAACATGGTCTCAAAACCAAACAGAAAGAAGTACCCAGAGGATAAATTGGCCCAGTATATGGGATAGCATCATTAAATTCAACCTCTGGGGACCTCATTGTGCAAATGTCAGACTGCTTATTTTCAGCCTTGCCCACAGGGGTGCTCATGGCTACTGCATACTACACAGGAGATGTAAAGAATGAGAACAATACATCAAGCATATTTTTCTTTAGCTTGTAAATGGTCCCAATAAAATGTTTGGATATTTAGTTTAAACAATATTTATTTAGAAAAAAGAATAATCATGTAATTATAGAACAGAAGTATGTTGCATACATAGACAATTACACAAAGGTACAGATAACTAATTAGTACATCAATATTTGAGTAGCGTATGTTAGTCGTCTCCATATTTGCCTTGCCACATGACAAAGACAATAGCCATACTGTGTACCTTGTCTGTAATAAATATAGAATCATAAAAATAGATTTTTTTATCAAATGACGAGTGAGTTTAATTATTTAACCCACAAGCCTTGGCAAGTGGGCTAAACAATTAATTGTACAAGTGAGAAAAAAAATTCAGTTTGGCAAACTGTTTTTTTAATCTCTTAATTTCTTTGTACAATGAAACTCTTTTGATTGACTAGCCACCTCGCTAGTGGAAAATATTCCACTAACCCTTCACCCAATGTACACAGTAGCAAAACTTTGTTATTTTAATTGTTTTTTCAAATTTTTACAAAAACTTTCAACAGAACCATAATTATTATGTGAAAAACCTCCCCCCACCCCCCTTCAATTGGAAAAAGCTCAACAGGCTTGTTCCAGTGCAGTGAGGGGTCAATATTATTACATGATGTCGGGTCGTTAAAATGTTTTGGGAAATATGTTTTTCAAAGGCTCAATTTGTTGTGAATTGCAGCTGATTTGCTGAGTAAAAGGTGAATAGGAAGTTGGTCATTTTTAGCTCAACTTTGGCGAAGTCAAATTATAAATTGTATAAAATTAGGTACAATCAGATTTTTGCACAGAACTCCATATGAAAGCACTGATTTGAATAATTTTTTGTATAAATGTTTAGTACCATGGGTTACATCACATATAATACAGGTTTTTTTCTCGTGCGTAAATTATGCAAATTAGACTTAACATTGATGTATTTAGTGTTAATTTCAGCACTGTAAGTGCAAATGCCAATATGGCTCGGGCTAGAGGCCGTATTTATGAACCGATCTTTACGAAACTTCTTGGGTACCTTTGGTATCACCGTGGGACAAGAACGAGTGTTTTGGGGGTCCAGTCCGAAATTCAAGATGTCTGATTACAGCCATTTTGTACAAAATTAGGTGCAATCTGATTTTTGCACAGAACTTCCATATGAAAGCGCTAATTTGAATATTTTTTTGTGTGAATATTTAGTACCATGGGATACATCACATATAGTACAGGGTTTTTTCTCATGCAGAAATTATGCAAATTAGATGAACTTTGATTTTTTCAGTGCTACTTACACACATTAAGTACACATGTCAATACGGCTCGGGCTAGAGTCTGTATTTATGAACTGATCTTCACGAAATGTCTTGGATACCTTTGTTATCACCTTGGGATGAAAACGAGTGTTTCTGGGTGCGGTCCAAAATTCAAGATGGCTGCCAGTGGCCATTTTGTACCGAAATTAGGTTTAATCAGTTTTTTGTACACAACTTCTATACGGCTCAGGCTAGAGGCTGTATTTATGAACCGATCTTTACGAAACTTCTTGGGTACCTTTGTTATCACCGTGGGGTGAGAACGAGTGTTTTTGGTGTGGTCCAAAATTCAAGATGGCCACCAGCAGCTATTTTGTACCAAAATTCGTGCAATCAGTCTTTTGTACAGAACTTCTGTATGAAAGTTCTGATTTGAATAAATTTTTGTATGAATGTTTAGTAACATGGAATACATCACATATAGTACAGGTTTTTTTCTCATGCAGAAATTATGCAAATTAGATGAACTTTGATTTATTCAGTGCTACTTATACACTGTAAGTGCACATGTCAATACAGCTCAGGCTAGAGGCTGTATTTATCAACCGATCTTCATGAAACTTCTTGGGTACCATTGTTATCACCTTTAGGACGAGAACGAGTGTTTCTGGGTGTGGTCCAAAATTCAAGATGGCTGCCAGTGGCCATTTTGTACCGAAATTAGGTCCAATCAGTTTTTTGTCACAACTTCTATACAGCTCGTATTTATGAACTGATCTTCACAAAACTTCTTGGGTACCTTTGTTTTCACCTTAGGACAGGAACGAGTGTGTTTTGGGGTGCCTTTGTTATCACTGTGCTATGAGAACAAATATTTTGGGGTTCAGTAAGACCCACTCTGGGACGCAAAGATTTCTTTTCTAGTTTTGCATCTGACTGTCACCCACCTTTACAATACTTTACCTATACATTTGTTACAGGCTACGGTCAGTATTTATGTACAGACCGTTACAATACTTAAAATGTACCTTTCTTATCAGGTCATTACCTAGATGTTTGCCATTGCTGTGTCACATACTGTGCATGTACATGTCTTAACAAGTTGAGCCACAGTGTCATTGACACTTTCATTTTGTATTTTAGTGATAAACGGAGCATTTATTGTATTTTATCTTGTTTGATGAAGCTTACAGAGCTCTGTCAAACAAGTGTTTGACCACCGAGGTGGTATTAGTCCCCTACGGCGCTTTTGTGACATAAGGTGTTTTTGTCACAGAAGACACTAGAGTATATAAGCATCTTGGATTTTGCAAAAAAATATTGAGTGTGCATAATCCCCTCACAACCCTTTATCCATGTACCATATATGAAAGGCGTAGCTTGAACCATGTTGGAGGGAGGGTTGGTAACATAAAATAGAGAAAAAAGCTTAAAAAACACAACAAAAATGGCCGCCATTCTGCCATCTTGGATTTTGAAAAATAAATATTGACTGTGCATCATCCCCTCAGAACCATTTATCCATGTACCAAATATGAAAGGTGTAGCTTGAAGCATGTTAGAGGGAGAGGTGGTAACATAAAAACAGAGACAAACAGATGGTCAGACAGACAGATGTTAGATTTTGAAAAAAAAATATTGAGCGTGCATAATCCCCTCACAACCCCTTTAGCCATGTACCATATATGAAAAGTGCAGCTTGAACCATGTTGGAGGGAGCAGTGGTAACATAAAATAGAGAAAAAAGCTTAAAAAACACAACAGAAATGGTTGCCGAAGTGCCATCTTGAATTTTGAAAAAAAAATATTGAACGTGCAACATCCCATTAGAACCCTCTATCCATGTGCTAGATATAAAACGTGTAACTTGAACCATGTTGGAGTGAGGGGTGGTAACACAAAATAGAGAAAAAAGCCTAAAAAAACACAACAAAAATGGCCGCCATCTTGGATTTTGAAGAAAAACTATTGAACGTGCATCATCCCCTCCCAACCTTCTATCCATGTGCCAAATATGCAAAGTGTAGCTTGAACCATGTTGGTGGGAGGGGTGGTAACATGAAAATAGAGGAAAAAAAGCTTAAAAAAACACAACAAAAATGGCCACCATTCCGCCATCTTGGATTTTGAAAATTTTGAGCATGCATCATCCCCTCAGAACCATTTATCCATGTACCAGAAATGAAAGGTGTAGCTTAAAACATGTTGGAGGGAGAGGTGGTAACATAAAAAATGGACAGACAGACAGATGGATGCACGGACGGACGGATGGACGGACAGATGGACGGAGTGCAATCCTATAGTCCCCTTACGGTTCCCGTAGGGGACTAATAAGATACAATAGATTAAATTATTATATTGAATGCACTGAGACTAGAAAGGTCCATATATGTGTGGAATCACTGGTCATCAGAGTAATTCTTCGAGAGATCACAAGATTTTTTATTCAATTAACAGGAGCTTACTCTGTATGCAACATATCAAATTTGTACTTGAAGTATGGTAAATGGTTTGGTGTTCAGAGTTAAATACAACTAACAAGGTGGGAATGGGCTCAGTCGTTACATGATTGGACTTCAAACCGAAAGGTCCACATCAGGCGACTGTGTTATGTCCTTGACCAAGGCACTTAATCCTGATTGTCCATGTGGGGGCATGGTGGTACTGTGTACTAAGGCGTACTGCACGTCGATGGTGCACTTGCCTTCAACCAATGGTAACCCTGCTTGTACAGGGAATTTGGGGGTGTATGACATTACTTGCTGCTGCTGAATGATTCTTTATAGAATATACCCATAGTAGCTTGGTGTAACAAATGTTCACCATGAGTGGTGAAATGGTGTTAACCATGGGCCTTTGTCAAGCAGTTAACACCACTTCACCATGAGTGGTGAACATTTGGTACAACCAGCTACTATGGGTATATTTTATTTATACCATGATCATCAGATTATTAAGAGTCGCTATTATTTTTTCTCGATTTTACTAAGCAGCAGACATACACACGTGCGAATCTGTTTTTGTTTTCATGAGCACCGGTCCACGGTACTTCCGCTGTCAGTTTTATTGCCGGAACAAAATAGAAAAAGAAATGCACAAATCCAGGGGCCTTTTTCATTTTAATAACATAATAACATACTATTTTGAGTTATGGATGCTTTATTAACGCGAGACAATGCATGTTTATTAATTTTTGGTATCTCATGAGGTAAACTCATTTAAAAACATATTAAATAATTGCCGCTTATATTTCACTCTGCGAGTCAATGAGCGATAAATTTAGCCAAGTTTGAGGTTGAGGTCACCAAAAGTCAACTTGTAGTTCCAATGTTGGTGTAAATTTTAACTATTGAAATCCCATTGCTGGCATGTTGACCATGGTTGGTGTGTAAAGCTAAAATTGATGTCATGGGCTTTTTATATATGGTAGAGTAGGTTATCATGGTATAAAGCTGAGTTCTCTGGCTTTCTCCACTCATAAAACTCTCCACATGAGGTGACCCTGGCTATCAAAAGTGTCATTAAACCTAGAGCTGAAACGGTTAAACGATTAATCGATTAATCAATGATCAACATCTTGATCGATCCAAAAAGTAATTGATCGATTAACTGTTACTTTTGAACAAATGAATTTTATGGGTTAACAAAGGAACAAACTTGCTCCAAAACAGGCAAAACATTGTCACACTGACTCACATTAATTATATGAGACAGAGTAAAGCATGCAAGTTACTTGCTGACATACTTGTTTACTTGCATGATCATCACACTGTATCTTAACCCTTTACCCATTGCAGGTAGAAGACGATACTTGCAAAATAAATTCATGAATTACTAAAAATTTTCAATTTTTGTCTCAAAAACATAGCTTATGACCCCTCATTGGAAAGAGCTCATTCCAATGAGGAGTTATAAGCTATGTTTTTGAGACAAAAACTGAATACATAATAAATGCTGTTAAAGTAAGCCATTCATCTTAAACATAAAATCGTTGTGATACACGATCACAATCTACAGCGCGATCTCGATTTCCCATACGTGAATTACAATTTTAAATTTTAACACTATCGTTAATTTTTTATATTTATATAACATTTATAACAAAATAAATTATATAAACCACAATTAGATATTGATGTAAATTATGAAATGGATAGTTGTATATATTTTGTTATTATGTTCTAGTTTTAATAAATAAAAAAAGTTGATTACGTTATTATTAAGTCTTCCCAGTCCAACACTTTTTGGAGGGGCGACTTGACCTGATGTATGGGGGCGACTTGACCCAGGGGCAACTTGACCTGGGGGCAACTTGACCCATTCCCTTTAATCCCACTCACAACTTTGGTATCAAATGCACTGAGTGTGTTCACTTATTTGGGCTCTCATAACCTCTACTTTGCTGAAGTGGATACCAAATCGAGTGAATAATTGAATTAAAATGAGTGGATGTTTGAACCAAATAAAGAAATACATATTCTTTAATTTCTTTTGCGTACATTTTATTCACCAGGAATAATTAATTAGGTAAAGGTGGATGTCCATAGGTGATGTACTTAAGTTACCTATTTTCGCTTCGGCACTCGTAAATTTACCACATAGCAAAATTGAAATGAACGAGCAAAACTGGAACTGGATTTATTTATTTATTTATTAGGTTTTAACGACACATTAACAGCCAAGGTCATATTATGTCGGTGACAGTTGTATGTGTGGAGGAAGCCGGAGTACCCAGAGAGAACCACCGAGCAATGACGAGCAGCTTCCATCTCCCCAACATAGTGCCTCCGCACTGTAGCACAGGCAGGGTTAGATAGGTTGAAGACAAGCGCACCATCGACGTGCAGTATACCCTGGAACGGGGCCATATTGCCCCCATGCAGACAGTCGGGGTGAAGTGATCGGGACATAATTGGAATATATCCGACAGATACAATGTCAGATATATTCCAATTACGTCCCGATCATGCAAGGCAGCAACTTGAAATTCTCAGAATGTTTCCTACTGTCCCTGCCTGACAGTTTAGTATCTTTGTCAAGTGCCGAGACCGCGTGGAAATATCGTCAGGTGGAAACCGAGGGCACGATTTGTCCCTTCTTTATTCTCAACTCAACAACTTTTCCATTCATTATTTACCTGTCACCGGCTGAGTTAGGTATTATATTTGTCTATTTGATGAACTTTTCAACCTTGACTATTTGCGGCTTCATGTAACACCACTGAAAGGCCACTGCACGGTTACCAATATATTCAGGGATTGATTTTACGAAAATAACAATTATTCCGACTATACCCACATGGGAACTCCTAAATATGCCAAGGGTTAAACTTTTAATAATGACGTATAAAACAGAAGTTGTCATGCTATGCTTGCTGCATGCAGGCATAGAAAACATTCAGTGCTCAATGAATTAGGAATGGAGTAAATTGTCACTTGAGTTTTTTTTCGACGGAATCTACAATTATGCATCTGAGACCGGGATTGCATTAAACTTTACAGCAACCTTATAACAGAAAATATTCTTGGAATTGAACTGTGAATCCGAATTTCGAAAGCATTTTCAGATATTCTATTCCAAACTACCACTGCACGCTTATCAATATTCCGTGATTTTATGAAAATTAAAATTATTCCGACCATACCCATATGGGCTGTCTCGAATCTGCCAACGGTTAAACTTTTAATAATGACATATAAAACAAAAGTTGTCATACTATGACTGCTGAATACAGCCATAGAAAACGTTCAGTGCTCAATCAATTTGGAATGGAGTAAATCGTCACTTAAATTTACCAAATTCTGAAAACGAGAGATTTTTTGGACTGCACCTATCTTTATGCAAACAGAACGAGCATAGGGTTAAACTTTACAACCAAACTTACAACAGCAAATATGCTCGGTAAGCAATTGTAAATACGAACATGTAAATCATTTTTCGATATTCCTTTCGAAAATGGAAGAAAAGTGAGCTCCAAATTAGCCAATTTTATGAAGAATTTTAGGGCACTCAAATTCAAGGCCCGAAAACTGGGTGAAGGTTAAAACTTTGAATAAAATATATAACAGCAAAATTGTTCTTGGATGAAGGCCCAATCCTCTCATGGAAAAGGTTTTGAGACAATATGGCACCAGTGCAGAGAAAATGCATGTGAACGTTGGCGAAAATAACAATTATTCTGACAGTACCCTTATGGAAAGTCTCAAATCCTCAAGGGTTAAAATTTTAATAATAACATATAGAACAAAATTTGTCATACTTTGACAGCTGCAAGCAGCTATAGAAACATTCAGAGCTCAAGCAATTAAAAATGGAGTAAATCGCCACCTAAATTTTCCAAATTCTGAAAAAATTGGAAATTTTTTGGACGGTACCTACTTTTATGCAACCAGAATGGGATAGGGTTAAACTTTACAACCAAACTAACAACAGCAAATATGCTCGATAGTCACTTGTGAATACGTACATGAAAGTGTTTGAAATTAACCCTTTCCAAAATGATAGAAAAGGCAACCAAAAATGGCTAATTTTGGTATTTTCAAATGGTACTCTTATTCTCGCCCTCATTGTGCTAGAGGGTTAAATATGAGATTAAGAAGTAAACAGTAACTTTCTTCCACAATCATTGTTGCATCTAGCCATACCAAAATAATTATTACAACTACCTTGTAATTAGAAAAATTTGCTCTTGAAGTTGGCGAAAATAACAAATATTCTGACAGTACCCTTATGGGAAGTCTCAAATCTGCCAAGGGTTAAACTTTTAATAATAACATATAAAACAAAATTTGTCATAATTTGACTGCTGCAAGCAGCTATAGAAAACATTCAGAGCTCAAGCAATTAAAAATGGAGTAAATCGTCACCTAAACTTACCAAATTCTGAAAAAATTGGAGTTTTTTGGACGGTACCTACTTTTATGCAACCAGAATGGGATAGGGTTAAACTTTACAACCAAACTTACAACAGCAAATATGCTCGGTAGTCAATTGTGAATACGTACACGAAAAGTGTTTGAAATTAACCCTTTTCCAAAATGATGGAAAAAGCAACCAAAGTTGTCTAATTTTGGCATTTTCAAACGGTACTCTTATTCTCACCATCATTGTGCTTGAGGGTTAAATCTGAGATTAAAAAGTAAACAGTAATTTTCTTCCGCAATCATTGTTGCATCTATCCAAACCAAAATAACTGTTACAACAACCTTGTTATTAGAGAAATTTGCCCTTGAATTTGGTCAATTTTGAAGAAAAATTCTATATTCATGTCATTTTTGGCCAGTGTGGTTAAAGTTGAAAGATCTGAGTGGTGATTGTGGTGTATCATATTATGCTCTAAATGTGTGGAAAATTTGAGATAAATAACTGAAAACAATTTTGAGACATTCGAAAAATGGTGAAATTTTGAAGGTTTCGGCAGAATATTTTGAAAACACGCGTTTTCACAGATATGACGATACTGCATTTCACTAGATTTTATGACATTACATAAGTGCGCCAAATTTGGTCAAAATCGTACAGCTTGTTTTCAAGCAGTTGAACAGACAAAATTCAAGGAGGAAAAAAAAAAAATAGAGAAGAAAAATTTTGAAAAAGAAGAACAATAGTCTTTCCCAAACTGGGTTTGGGAAAGCCTAATAAAACAGAAAAAACGTGGATATAAGTGAAATATTTATAATAAAGGGCTCTTTTATTAAATATAATTCGCTTGTATACACATTTTTTTTGTTTTGTTCTTTATAATCGGAGCTTTGAGGGCCAATTATTTGACACGGAATGTCTGGAAATTGAAAACTTTTCGACTTTTCCAGATACTGGCTAAAACAGATTAGAATTTCTTTTTTTTCATGAGTGTGGTCATGAAAGTTTTATTTTTCGCGAGCGCTTGCTTGATAATTTCAGGATCACACGATGAAAGTTTTGAGTAGCTTCCTAAATGACGTTACGCTTCGGCATGATGGCGCCTTGAACATCGCCTTGAAGTGACGATCAGCAGCTTTTTGTTTTTGTCTTGAAACTGTTTGTAGTCGAATTGGGCTGAATATTGCACAGTAAAAGTTTTATTTTTCACAAGCACTTACATGAGTGACAAATAATATTTTCAGATCCACACAATGAATTTTTTTAGTGGCTTCCTAAATGACGTTATGCTATGGCACATGATGTCGCCTTGAACGTCGCCTTGAAGGAACGGTCAGCAGCTTTTTGTTATTTTATTGAAACTGTTTACAGTTGAATTGGGCTGAATATTGCGCAGTAAAATGTCACATAGCATATATAAAAAGAAAATCTACGCCGTTTTAGTGAATATCAGGAAATATCTCATTCGTATGACCTGAAAATATTATTTTTCACTACCACAAGCGCTCATGAATAATAAAACTTTCAGGTCCACACTCATAAGATAATTCCCGATATTCACTAAAACAGCGTAGATATCCTCTTTTTCTTGCAAGCAGAAAGTGTGACTAATCCTGTGCAATGCACAGGGTGAGTCACACTTTCTGGTTACAAAAAATTGGTACTGCCATATCACACACTCCTTGAAAATATACTATCACTAAGGCTGTGAAATGCACAGAGTTAGTCATATAAGAGAGATCATCTTATTTATGATCAGAAAGAAAAGAGTGATTAAACATGTATATTGCACAGTGTTAGTTGATACGCTAACACACACTGGCTCTGACACGAGGTGGCCTTGGCTGTCGAAAGTGTCATTAAATGCCAACAAGAAAAACATACACTGGCTAACCATATGCATAACACAGGATTAGTTGATAGGCTGCCATATAACACATGAAAATATACACTGACTAAGGCTGTAAAAATGCAGACAGTTAGTTGGTTACATGTTGTTACATTGGGTGCAGGATTCAACAAAATAATGGAAATACTTTTACTGGATTGAGAAATTTTTTAAAAGTGAATTCCAAAAATGAAAATATATTCTATTTTCAACAAATAGTTTGTTTTGTGCAATATGCAACAGGAAATATGAAAACATTTTATTAATACAGAATATATTCCAGAATATATTTCATAGTGACACAATACTGTGGTAATGCCACATCGAAAATAGGTGGAAAGTATGAATTACCTTCGATGACTTGATCCTGATCTTCAACAGAGTCCGTGAAGGAGACGTCTTGCTGCTGCAGCTGGGTGAAATCAAGTGATGTTCTTCGTGGAGCATCAAGGGAGAGCAATCGATGGAGGTGTTCTTCCGATGTCCAGAGCAGGTGCTAGAAGAGGACATTCACCAATACTCCATTCTCACCCACGCACTGGCAACTTGTACCACAATACTGATATTTATCACTTTATTGATATTATGACAAAAGGAACACATTCCTCTTCTTATTGATCCTCTCAAAAAAAAACCCCAAAAACTTTGATTCGTTGAATTTGACAAATGAAGTTGTGGCAACAGGAAGTAGTTTTGATAAATTCAAAACATTTACTTTCAAATGAAATTCATGACAGAAATATTCTATTTTGTTCTAATGGTAATTAATGAACATTTATCAATATATAGAATTGATTGATTTCCACTAATATTACATCTGGATTTCCTGCAGACACTTGATAAGTCACTGGAATATGCAACAATAACCAGAGTTTTTTACTATTACAACTCATAACAATATAATAATAAATTACAAATAATAATATAAATAAGTCTTTTATGCTCCTTTTTCTAGTTATGAAAGTACTTATTGCTGGATTGGAATGAAGACCTGGAAATAAGTTGCGAATGGTTGTCCAGGTTACGGGGATTTCAAAATGTATAACCTGTACAACGGTCACCATAGCATTTTACCATCAACTAAATCGAAAAGTGGCCAACTTCTGCAGTTAATGGTTGATCATGTGATCCACAATTCATTGGAGTGAAACACAGATATAGATTACTTCAGTGATCTGAGCATAGTGGCTACCTTCCTACCCACTACAGTGGGCAGGTAGATAGCCACTGTGTTCAGATCGCGGAACTAAGATATTTTTAGGACACACAGTATTATTTTTTCGAATGAATGCATACACCTAGCAGTATGCAATTAAAGGTAAAAATGTACAGTTCTGTTCACAATATAAATTTTCGTGATATCAATGTAGCTTTTCCATAAATTGTCATCAAAAGTGACAGGATATCATTACATTTTGAGACAAGTTAGCGAAAATAATGATGGGTTATGAACAGGTCAATTCCAAGGCCATTCCTTATTTCTACACCTGGGAATGTGATAGTTTTTAAAACAATTTTCATCAACCTTCATTTAGTAAAAAAGTCAAATCATTATGTCATCAATCCCAGTTATTATGCATAAAACAAGCAGAACTGTTCAAATCCTTATGTTTCACTTTACCTTTACCTAACAAATCAGCTTTGTCCACCTGCAAAAATTACAAAATGAGCCATTGAAAAACAATTATTTTTCCAAACATTTAAAAAAAGACATATCATGTGCCCCCCCCCTCACCGGAACGAGCTCTCGTTCCACTGAGGAGTCACATGATATGGTTTGTTGAAATTTTTTTAAAAATTTATAAAAAATAATATTTAAAATAATGAATTTTGATACTGACTGTCTGTGTCAGGTAAAGGGTTGGAGTCCTTTAATATAATTTCGAGAGGGGGTAAAAGAAATGCTTCTTGAAACTTTAACCCATTATCTAACACGAAAGGCATATGACACCTGCAGTACAAAATTTTTGAATACATGTAACTAATTTTTTTCATTTTTTGCATCAAAAACATAGGTTATGGTCCCTCACTGGAATAAGCTCATTCCAATGAGGGGTCATAAGCTGTATTTTGAGGAGAAAAAAATGAAAAATATATTGCAAATAGAATGATTTTTGTGAATAGAGCTGGCCGGTTTTGGCTGCTATGTTGGGTGAAGAATTAACAAGGCAAATGCACATTTGCAAACTCAATAAACCCTTTACCTAACATGAAAAGCAGACGACACTTGCAAACAAAATTCTTGAATAACTGTTTTTTTTTCATTTTTTGTCTCAAAAACATAGGTTATGACCCCTCATGGGAATGAGCTCATTCCAAAGAGGGATCATAATCTATGTTTTTGAGACAAAAAATGAAAATATAATGAAAATTAATTGGCGATTTTTTAGAATAGCGCTGGCCGGTTTTGGCCATTACGTTAGGTAAAGGGTTAAATAGACAAGGGTGAAGGGATCATTTGCAACCTGAAATTATTATGCTGATTGGTTATTTTCGTTCCTGATGTGGAAATAAATTCCTTTCACATATAAGAATATAACCATGTACCCAGCTCTCAGACATTTCTAAAGCAAATTGATGACCTATGGTGACTAAATGCCACAACAGATTAATAATATTATCGGCATCAGTGATACTTTATGGTCTAGCCCCATCAAAAGAAGGAGCTTTCTACAAGGAATGCACATATTCACCGTTGTTCAAACAAGGCATCATGCATAATCACTCAATGTTGGTTATTTGCAATTGTTATTTGGATTTAGCTGTCTTCAAAGAAAGTTGTAACTTCTTGTTGTTGAGGTGCTATACAGGTTTTTGTGATGTCATAAAAAATCCAAGCAAAACAATAATTTGTCACTTTTTTTTTGCTGTCCATCTATTTTTATGAACAAAACTTCAGAGTTTTGAACACAAAAAATTAAAAATTATGGCCTTTTTTTTTTTTAGATATTTGACACCATTGAAAATAACGTCACCTATTTTCAAGCCAAATTTCCCATCACTTAAATACCACCTTAAAAAGACAAAAGTTTAGGTAACTTTGTTTATAATTCACAAATTGATGGACAAAAATAAAGCTTACAGAATGATGACATTGGTTTACCATGAGTGTAGCTGCCAGAAATATTGTGGTGACAACATATGTTCAATAGTGTGAACAGTTTCTTGATGTGGGAAATAAGGCTCCTCGGATGCAGAAAATCAGAAAAGCTCCTCGGATGCGGAAAATCAGAAAATTTCCATGTCTTAGAAAAATTTTCCTATGGGAGATCACAAGACTCACTCCAACCCCCCCACCTCCCCTCTTGCTTGTTCCCAGCAATGCGTTCATCTTGGCAATGACATGCCATACCCATTACCACAGCAAATCATTTGGGCTTCTGCGAGTTATTTTCATGGACTGACCCAACCCGAATAGCTGGCTACATTTGTACAAACATTTCTTGAATATCTATAAATTTTCATCATTTGCCTCAAAAATATAGCTCATGGCCCCTCATTGGAATGAACTCAATGAACCCATTTCAATGGAAGGTCATAAGCTATGTTTACGAGATGAAAATATAATAAAATCTGAATAGTGATTTTTGTGAATAGCATTTTTTGTCTAAGGTTTGTTTGTTTATTGGGGTTTAATGACACATTCAACAGCCAGGTTCATATTGTATTCAGACAGTTTTACAGGTGCAGTAAGCCAGAGTACCCTAAGAGGACCACATAGCAGTGGCAAGTAACTGTCAGATTTTCCAAACTTACAGCTGTAAGACTGAGCAAATAAACAATTACTCAAAATCAAATTATAACATTTTAAAATGAAAGTGTCAATGACACTGTAGCTCAACTTGACAAACTTGAACTTGGTAAGTTATAAATGAAATGGCAAAATTGAAGATCATTGGTACCAATGTCATTTTTTTTGCCAGTGGCAACATTTTTTGACAGAAACCGAAGAAAATTGATAGATCCCATCTAGAGGCCTCCCCAAATAAGCATGCCAGGTTTCAAAGCAATCCGATCATAAATGTGCCCTGTAGGGTGTACAAAAGGGAAATATTGTGGTCTGACTAGACTAAATTCTAAGAACGTTGGCCGTGGCAACATTTTTTGACGGAAATAGAAGAAAATCGATAGCTCCCATCTAGAGGTCACCGTAAATAAGCATACCAGGTTTCAAAGCAATCTAATCATAAATGATGTGCCCTGTAGGGTGAGCCCAAGGGAAATATTGTGGTCTGACTAAACTAAGTTCTAAGAATGTTGGCTGCGGCAACATTTTTTGATGGAAATTGAGGAAAATTGATAGCTCCCATCTAGAGGTCACCCCAAACAAGCATACCAGGTTTCAAAGCAATCCGATCATAAATGTGCCATGTAGGGTGTGCCAAAGGGAAATATTGAGTCTTCTGACTAAACTAAGTTCTAAGAACGTTGGCCGCGGAAACATTTTTTGACGGAAATTGAAGAAAATCAATAGCTCCCATCTGGAGGTCTCCCCAAACAAGCATACCAGGTTTCAAAGCAATCAAATCATAAATGTGCCCAGTAGGGTGTACCAAAGGGAAATATTGTGGTCTGACTAAACTGAGTTCTAAAAACGTTGGCCGCGGCAACATTTTTTGATGGAAATTGAAGAAAATCGATAGCTTCCATCTAGAGGTCACCCCAAACAAGCATGCCAGGTTTCAAAGCAATCCGATCAAAAATGTACCCTGTAGGGTGTGCCAAAGGGAAATATTGAGTCTTCTGACTAAACTAAGTTCTAAGAACGTTGGCCGCGGCAACATTTTTTGACAGAAATTGAAGAAAATTGATAGCTCCCATCTAGAGGTCTCCCCAAACAAGCATACCAGGTTTCAAAGCAATCTGATCATAAATGGGCCCTGTAGGGTGTGCCAAAGGGAAATATTGAGGTCTGACTAAACTAAGTTCTATGAACGTTGGCCGTGGCAACATTTTTTGCCGGAAATTGAAGAAAATCGATAGCTCCCATCTAGAGGTCACCCTAAATAAGCATACCAGGTTTCAAAGCAATCAAATCATAAATGTGCCCTGAACGGTGTGCCAAAGGGAAATATTGTGGTTTGACTAAACTAAGTTCTAAGAACATTAGCCGTGGCAACATTTTTTTACGGAAATTGAAGAAAATCGATAGCTCCCATCTAGAGGTCACCCCAAACAAGCATGCCAGGTTTCAAAGCAATCCGATCATAAATGTACCCTGTAGGGTGTGCCAAAGGGAAATATTGAGTCTTCTGACTAAACTAAGTTCTAAGAACGTTGGCCGCGGCAACATTTTTTGACAGAAATTGAAGAAAATCGATAGCTCCCATCTAGAGGTCTCCCCAAACAAGCATACCAGGTTTCAAAGCAATCTGATCATAAATGTGCCCTGTAGGGTGTGCCAAAGGGAAATATTGAGGTCTGACTAAACTAAGTTCTACGAATGTTGGCCGCGGCAACATTTTTTGACGGAAATTGACGAAAATCGATAGCTCCCATCTAGAGGTCACCCCAAACAAGCATATAAAGTTTCAAAGTGATCTGATCATAAATGCGACCTGTGAGGTGTGCCAAAGGAAATTGTGGACGTTAGAACGTAAGTACGTAGTACGCCGACGGACGAGAAGTGATGGCAATAGCTCAGCTTGACTTTGTCAAGTTGAGCTAAAAATTATCTGTCGCTCATTCGGAGTATCATGAGCTCGTTCCAATGAGTGGTCACATGATATGGTCTCGTTGAAATTTTTGGAAATTTTTGTTTTCAACTTCACAATTTGTAAATTATGTAACCAGATACAGATCATGCGTTAGGTAAAGTTAACGTTTTAAACATTGGCTAGTACATTTATTTTCAGATACTCTATGGGAAAAATAAAATCAGACCACCCAATTAATTACTAAGTTGAAAATTCTTATATCAGTATTTTGATACAAGTAGTCTTTGTTAATTTTTAACAATGACTTTTTATTAGACAACCACAAATTGTTATTTTAATTTATCTTACAATCAACATGTATTTTGTCTGTATTAACTCCGCAACTGTTGTGTATCCGACCCCCTGATACAGATGTTTGTATCAGAGGGTCAGATACAAGCACATTCCTTTCGCGTGAGTTCCATTTTGTTTCTTTTTGTTCATCCATACAAATAAATATTTCGTTATATATTTGTCTACATTCTTGACTTATCCCCAATATATTGTAAGATAAAATGATTATTACTTCCATGATGTGGATGTACAAAATATGTATCCGAGTCTCGTTCCGGGTTCAAAGGGTAGATCACGAGTTTCACGACTCATCTTCAAATCGTCGTGATCTGCTCTTAGAACCTGGAGCTCGACTCGGATACATATTTTGTACATCCACATAATGGTAATAATCTCTATGTATCAGGTGCATGTAGCTAACAATGATTTACCTGGCCACCTAGTTTGATTACAGTTAAATTGTTTTGTTGGATATGACCAGTCGACAATGAAAGGGAATAACATTCATACAATAGCAAAACCATTCATCAGATTATGAACAACTCATGTTGTCCAGTCATGTGTAAAGATACCAGCTCAGGGTTCCTACAGGCAAGGACCGATAAAATTCAAGGCAATTCAAGCTTAAGGCCATTTCTCAATATCTTCCAGGATTTTTCAAGGTCCAACAATAGCAAAATTCAAGGATTTTCAAGGTCCTGCCTTCTCTGGTCCTAACTAGGACCTCTGGTCATTACTCCCTCCTCCCACTTCCATGTCAGGGAAGGACAAGGTTCGTACACCCTTGAGAAAAAAAATTCCAGGACTTTCAATTACTTTTTCCAAGCATTTTCCAGGACCTTCTGAAAACATAATGCTCACTCTATTTCATACTTGCCTACCTGTTTATAACATAATAGTGGTCACATGATGGGCCAAATAATAACGGGAATACATGATGCATGATTAAGGAGGCATGCTCTGTTTTTTTTTAATGAAAAAACACCAACTTTATGCACTGTCGATCTACACAATTATGCAAGCTATTACAGGAATTTTTTTTATAAACACGCTTGATTATTGACACTACATACAAGCATGAGACTTCAGTCTATTACAAAAATCTGAAAATAAACTGAAATTGTGCTTGCATAATGGGGAAATGTATCAAAATCATCCATTACGCCCCCAATTATATATGATAACCAATTTGTAAAGGTGTGATTCAACCTTTTATTTCTTTGAATTCACATGAAAATGGTCTGAAAGACCATTTTCATGTGAATTCAGAGAAAAAAAAAAAATGTTTAAAAATTCGAAAAAGACTGAAATCCAATAAAAAAAATGGAAAAAATCTCATCCCTGTACATATTTTTCAAGCACTTTCCAGGACTTTACTACTGGAGATATGATTTTCAAGCACTTTCCAGGTCTTGGATTTTCAATTTTTTAATTCAAGCACTTTCAAGCACCTTCAAGGACCTGGAACACTGGAAGGGGAAAAATGGGTAATGACCAGAGGTCCTAGTTAGGACTATGCCTTCACAAACTCTAGCATATAAAACTATATGGTTATTATTACATGCTTCCTCAGTATTTTTATTTTGTGAATACATGTATTCAAGGCTTTTCAAGGCCTCCTGACACATTTTCCAGGATTTCAAGGCCTTGAATGACCCTTAGCTATTCCTTGAATTCAAGGCCCTGTGGGAACCCTGCCAGTGGGTAGAGTAAAGGAATAACATTCATACAATAGCAAAAACATTCATTAGAGTATGAAAAACTCATGTTGTCCAGTCATGTGTAAAGATACCAGTGATTCCAGAAGAAAGTAAATCATAAATATTTGAATGTCTCCATTGTGATAAACAGAACATAGTTTGCGCCCATTTATTTGGAAACTCTCAACACAACAAATCATAACTTTTCATTTGATTTACTCAACGCTCAAGTCCTCAGATTAATTTTATGTTAATAACTACCATATCTACATGTACACAGCTGTTGATGACTTAACTCTATACCCAACGCAGACGATATCAAAATATATTATTTTAAATATCATTTTTTTTTATTAAGAACATTTCAACACAACCATATGATGTGACCCCTCATTGGAACGAGCTCGATGAGCTCGTTCCAAAGAGGGGTCACATTATATAGTTTTGTTGTAATATTTTGAAAAATAGTATTTTTTCAGCTGCTGAATTTGCATATTACGCAGGCAGATGTGGCCGATTTGTTGGGTAAAGGGTTAACAGTGTTTCTATATCATTTAATAATAATAATTGAAAAAAGCTGTCAAGATAAATGCATTCTACCAGTAAACTTTGCAAGGAAGAGTACACTTTGGACAAGCTTTTCAGAGCAATATAAAAAGGGTAGTTTGTGGCTATAATTATTGGGACATAAGGGATAATGCACGATGCCATTTTAGGCATATGCCCCATTGTGACTAAACATGTACATAGGCACAACTTGCATTACATGAACAAGTAACAAGGCTATCCAATTAACTGGTAGAATGCTACATAATTTTTATTGTCAAAATTTGTTCACACTTCTTTGTGCCCATTCTCTCCTATCAATTGTTACATGGCAAATCCTTTACAACAAAATAATTTCATGTTGAAGATAATATGAAGCACAACCACAGAAAATGAGGCCTTTAAGATGAGGTACCTGCACTTTATAATAAAACCCAAATATTTTAACACTCTACCAGTAAGATGAAAACTAAACTATAAAACTACAGATTCACCTTCCAGTTCATTTTATTTTCTCAAGAACTCAAAACAAATCTTAATTAAAAGTCTCCTTCTCTTACCACTACCAAGAAAAAAACTTTTTCATTCTGTGAACATTTGATAGATACTTCTTGCCTTTGTTATTAATTTTTATCTCATCGTGACAAATTCCAGCTCAGCTAATCTCATCACTCTCCATCCATCCATCATCCGTCTGTCATCCATCAACACCTTATTTTGGTCTTCTCCAAAACCACTGGGCCAATTCAAGTGAAAGTTTGTGTGAGTGATGGTCCTGAAGGGGCACTGCATTTTTGTTCAACTCAACATGCCCAATCCTATAGGGAGGGAGTGGGGGAAAATGCTTCAAAATATTTTTAAAATCTTCTTCTCATGAACCTGTGTGGACAATGACTTGATATTTGTTATGGAGCTTCCTTTTGAGGTGTAGAATCAAGTTTGTTCAAATGAAGTTCGTGAAGCAATATTTGGCTTTGTAATGGGAGGGATAAGGTTTTTGGCCCTGCTCAAAATTTCTATTTTCTGAACCGATGGTCCAGTTTGAACCAAATTTGGTATGTGGTATTATTGGGTCATAAGTACTTGACTCATGTAAAAAAAATCCTGCATCCCCATGGGAACCCTGGGAGCTAAAAATAGAAATATTTTCAAACCCCCATATTTGATGAAATAAAGCTCATTGGTTCATATTTGGGCTCTCTAAGGAGCCCAAATTTTTAACATAGGATAATATGGGGAATTTTCTTTAAAAATCTTCTTCAGAACTACCAGTCAGAATCTTTTAATGTTTGGTTTTCATCATTGTTATGAGGGTCAGATTCAAGAATGTTCAAACCAAGTCCCTAGGTTAATATTTGTGCTTCCTACGGAAGCCCAAATTTTAACTTTGTTCAATATGGGGGATAATTTTTAAAAATCTTCTTCAGATCCACCAGTCAGAATGCTTTCACATTTGGTATGCAACATCTCTTGGGGGGTCAGATTCAAGTTTGTTCAAATCAGATCCCTAGGTATATATTTGGGCTTGCTATGGTAGCCCAAATTTTTACTTAGTGCGATATGAGGAAATTTCTTTAAAAATTTTCTTCTTCAGATCCAGCAGTCGGAATGCATTCATATTTGGTATACAACATCTCTAGGGTGGTCAGATTCACGTTTGTTCAATTCAAGTGCCTGGGTTTTGGACTCCATATGGGAACCTGAAATTTAACTTAGTACAATATGAGGGAATTTCTTCAAAAATCTTCTTCTTCAGATCCACTAGTCAGAATGCTTTCATATTTGGTACACAACATCTCTAGGGGCTCAGATTCAAGTTTGCTCAAATCGGATCCATAGGTTAATATTTGGGCTCGCTATGGTAGCCCAAATTTTAACTTAATGCAATATGAAGAAATTTCTTTAAAATTTCTCTACTTCAGATCCAACAACAGTCAGAATACTTTCATATTTGGTACTCAACATCTTTAGGGAAGTCAGATTCAACTTGGTTCAAATCGAGAACCTAGTTTAATATTTGGGCCCCCTATGGGAGCTGGAATTGGCCTTGTTGCTGAAGAATTAAAAATTTTGTATTCAGTACCCTCTAGAGGTGTGTAACTAAGATTAATCCACATAGGTTGTATCAAGGGGCTTCATAGGGGAGCTCTACATTTTAAATTATGATCAACCGAAGAAAAGGCATGATGCTTGGACTATTTTTGTCACTCCTGAGGGGCCCAAGGATTGACAATATATCCTATGGAGATGAATTGCTTAATGTAGACTCATTCTTGGACTCTATTTATATTGTGTTCTGTTCAAGATGAGCGCTTCAGGCCCCGTGGGGGCCTCTTGTTATAAATCACTTTTAGAAAATGTGTAAATAAACAAAACTAAAAGAATTTATATTTATTCATTTATTTATTTATTTTGGTTTAACAACACTTTCAACATCCAGGGTCACCTTGTGTCAGACAGTTTTGTGGGTGGAGGAAGCTGGAGTACCCCATGAGAACCACTGAGCAATGGCAAGTAACTGTCTAGTCACCCCAACATACTACACACAAGCAGGTCCAGCATTGGGTAAAGAAAAGTGCACCATCGATGTGCAGTACGCCTTAGTACACAGTGTCACTGTGCCCCCAAGTGGGCAATCTGGATAAAGTGCCTTGCCGAAGGGCACAATGCTGTTACCCCTGGTGGGAATAAAACTGTGGACCTCTCGGTTTGAAGTCCAGTGCCATAAGCACTGTGCCACTGTGCTTCCAACTATTTTGAATCGAACTGAATAGTAGGGCCCTCAATTTTACAATTGTCATCTCCATTTCTTGTTAGGTAAAGGATTAACTATTACATAGTTAATCCTTGTTTCCATTCTATACAATGTACAGTGAGATCCTTTTGAATGGATACTCCATTCGAAAAATACTCTGTTCATTGCATAAGTTTTAGACACCAAACCATTTACCAAACATTCAGTACAAATCTGACCTTTTAACTAGAGAAGGCTTTTAAAGTGAATCCCTGTTGTCCATTTACCCAAGGTGGAGGATATTAAAATTTATTATTTTAATTATTGTTTTTTTTTAATTTTTAAAAAATGTTCGACAAAAGCATATTATGTGGCCCCCTCATTGGAATGAGGTTGACAAGCTCGTTGCAATGAGGGGATCACATGATATGGTTTTGTTGAAATTTTTTTCAACTGCTTAATTTGAAAATATCAGTCGGTTGCAGTAAAGAGTTAACTGAATAAAAAATGCTGTGAGTTATCGAAAAGTTAATTGTGACAGTTATGAAATTTCCTAGGTTTACAGACTTTCTTGGCTTCATTACTTCCATTAAAAGCACTTACTCTATTTGATCCTGTGGAGATCAAGATATAATAGAATAAATAAATAATTTTTAATCAGAAGGGTGGAAAATGACTAGATTTTGGTTAATTGAATACTCTTGTAAATTGAATATGTTCAATTAGCAATATATTTACTAAGGCATACACAGCACCACTCTGCCCCCAGATGGTCAATCAGAATGAATTTCTGTGCCTAAGGACACAATGCAGTTTCCCTTGGCAGGGATCGGCCTGTGGACCTTTCAGATGGAAGTTCAATGCCAAAACCACTGAGTCACTGTGCTCCTAACTAAAAGAATAAGTTGCTATTAGAAAACATGTGTCAATAAACAAAATCTAAAATAAGTTAGGAAACAGGTGCTTTGATTTGTCTTACAATCTGAGAATTTCTCCTAAATTGATATCATTAGAAAACTATCCAATCAAATTCAGTATGCAAAAAGACTCCTTCAATCAGCATTCAGAAAATGCAGAATCAGAACTAACAAAGTGGAAATGCAAACAGGAAAGATGCAGATTTAGTGATCACAAAAATAGAGATGTACCACATTACCTCAACATTATACAATTATGGACTTTTGTGGTGGTGAATATGATATGATATGAACCTAAAAAACTTATATTGACCGAGGTGTTTTTTTTATATATGCCATCCTCAAAAAAAAACAATCTTCTATTTGTCAATTAAAAGTTCAGTTATGTCAACCAGAAATATTTTTATTTAGCAATAAAATAGTTATCATCTGCAGAATAACATCAAAATGAGACAGAAGTCAGGCTGACTGCTCATGCACGTTGATTGCAATAGAACTAGAGCCAAAATTTCCAAAAGCTATATTTATAAAGTTGATATTCCCTAAAAAACCGGTGTACATGGATTATCGAGTACCAGTCACATGTATAAGATCCAGCCAATAGAAATGTGGTTATTTATAAAGTGCATAATTATATATTTTGATTCATAAAATTAACATGATGAGGGGAAGTGCGTGACATAATTTGTTTCAAGATCGGATTCAAGATGGCCAACTGGTGGCCATATTGGATTTTGCAAAATACTTATGGAGCGAACAACTTCTACAGTTTTTGCTGCATTTTCATGAAACTCAATATAAATTGATCAACATGATGAGGAGCAGTGCGTGACATAAGTTTTTTCCAGGTCATATTCAAGATGGCCGACTGCAGGTCATAATGAATTTCGCAAAATACTTGTGGAGCGAACTACTTCCACAGTTTTATTTGCAGTTTCATGAAACTTCACTAAAATGATCAACATGATGAGGAGCAGTGTGTGACATAATCTTTTTCCCGATCAGATTCAAGATGGCTGACTGGTGGCCATATTGGATTTTTTTTTTTACTTAGAGAAATTGAATGACCCTTTTCAGTCACCCACACCAGGTGGTATGCCATGGTGGGGGTATACCAGTTGACAGACCATCTCTAGTTATTTACTGGCTTTATAAAAAAAAACTATGCCATAGTTTTACATACTGATCTTGTTACACGATCACTCACAGAAATGTCCAGCACAGCTCAATTGTCAACATTCAGCAAAATTAGGTCTCATAGAAAGACAAATGTGAGGTTTGTATAAACTTGTTTTTATTTATAGCATATGTATCCATGTAAACTATTTTGGTTTGGGATTGTCGATACTCATTCTGTGGGTTTTATTGGAAGCATAACTGTGCTTCATTTACAATAATACAAAGTTTTTGATCTGATAATGCCCAGTCAGTGCTAAAATAATGCACAGTTGTTGTTCGTGGAAATCAAATATTCAGAATGTAGCTGAGGTGTACAATTATTTCTACAAATGTCATTTCTTCTGAAAGAAATTTTTTTAATCACAAAATTAAGTAATTCTTGTTGCTTCTGATGCCCAACACTTTGAAGACAGGTTTTTAACATGGCTTTCACATTCGAGCAAAATCTTGAGTCGATATTTTTTTTTCAAATTAGTGGCTTATTGTCCCTTTAATTATGGGGAAATATGAATAAAATTAACCCTCTGCACAATGGAAATATTTGCAGATTGAAATTTTGATACTTCGACATCTGTGTTCAGAGAGTTAAGCAAAAGAGTTAAATCAGCATCCACATTATAATCATGATTTTAAGATGAATAAAATAAAAAAAAGATACAAATTTCCTTGCTATCAAAAGTTGTCAGTCACAATAATAATGGAGGACTAATACCAAAACATTCTTCTCAGTCTCTTTTCAACCAACACTGATATGAGTAAATTATTGTAGTTGCTATACAGTACGTGAAGAGTAGATTATCACTAAATCACCCATAGAGTGGAGAGTCCACCCAAGCAATAATTGCAAATCTGTTGCAAAGCATAACAAGCAAAAGTGAAGTTCCAGTAAAACAGCAGAGGTCCATTGACTGAAACATTGCACGTGTGTTTTGTCCATATGTACAGAATTTTAAAGTTATACTTTGAGTGATAACTCCACTCCATGGGTGATTTAGTTACAATCCACTCTCCACATACTGTATGTGTGTATGACTGGTTGATTTCTCTCAGAAAAAATAAATGAAGATATCACAATCAACTTTTATGGGAAGTTGTCCTTGGTAAGTTTTGTGGAACACACAGTCATTCTGGTGACAGATTATCCACAACGAAGGTTACAGAGTCAGTATGGGTTGGGATGCCCATCAGAGTTCCCTCAAATTTCAATTTAGTTTACCTCTGATGCTTACATGATTCCAACCACCCTGAAATAGAAAAAAAAATCTGACAGGAGAGGAATACAACATGTGATTTATGGTCACAAAAGCAATTTATTTTATACACTGGTGTTTTAATGACAATTCCGACAGCCAGAATCACCCTGTGTCAGACAGTTTTATGAATGGAGGAAGCCAGAGTACCCAGAGAGAACCACCGAACAGTGGTGAGCAACTATAAGACTCCCCAATGTACTAACTCCACACATGCAGGGTTGGCTTGGCTGAAGACAAGTACACCATTGATGTACAGCATGCCTTAGTACACAACACCACTGTGCTGCCATGTCGGCAATCAGGATTAAATTCCTTGCCCAAGGACACAATGTAGTTACCACTCTTCGCGATTAAATGTTTTACCTTTTGGTGAAGTCCAATGTTGTATGAACAGAGCATGATTGGACCGTGGTACACATACACCAGTAGGGCGAGCTTCCCTTAATTACAGTATAGTCGCAGTGGACTGGTCATAATCTATGCATGGGCAATGATATCCACGCATGCATTTACCAGGTATAAAAGTCATCCTCCGGAAAATTTTAATAAATGAAGCACCAGGTTGTATCAGAGCTTCATTAATTAAACTTTTGATGATTATTCCTATACTTAGCATTTGGAATCTAATATTGCCCACCCATGGAAAATGACCAATCCATGATGGCCGTACTGTAAATACTCTGAAATCAAGACCTCAGCAAGAAAAACAAAGAGAAAATAGTATCTCAGATTCAATGTTCTTGCATTCTTTTTGGACAGATGAAATTCTAGAGTGTTAACCCTTTACCTAACGTAACGGCCAAAACCGGCCAGCGCTATTCTAAAAAATCGCCAATTAATTTTCATTATTTTTTTCATTTTTTGTCTCAAAAACATAGGTTATGACCCCCCGCTGGAACGAGCTCATCGAGCTCGTTCCAACGAAGGGTCATAACCTATGTTTTTGAGACAAAAAATGAAAAAAATTAGTTATTCAAGAATTTTTTTTTGCAAGTGTCGTCTGCTTTTCAGTTTAGGTAAAGGGTTAAGGAATGGAGTGCGGACAAAGAATTTCAGCTAGTGATCACAGTACTGCAATACTATATTATAATCTGTTGCAGTACTGAAGAGAATAAATCTCCATCACTGGCAGAAAAACTACATAAGGTCTTTGTACAATCGGTATTTACCCATCTTACTTTTTCTGCAATGCATATTTTACTCCTGGGAAATTTTTAAAAGATATATTTTCTAATTTTCAAGCAGTAATTTCAGGATTTCCACTAGAAAAAAAATGTTTGGGATCGGTCTGTGGCAAAAATTAGGATTCAACTGGAGGTGTCGGTGTCCCAATAAGAAGGTAGGTTACAAACATTCTCAAAGTTAAAAAAGGGCAAAAACACTGCCAAAATGAGTCAGGCTGATCTCAAAATTGCAGGTGTACATGATTACCATGCTAATTAATCTCTGGGTCAAGTTGGTTTAGTGCTGGAAGCCCATATTTGGGCTTTAGTCTGAAGTGTAGGTACAACACAAAGGCTTCATATTCACTGGATATGCCTCATATTATCTTTGAAGTGAAATTATTTAGTCTGTATGGATGTGCCTTGTTATAATTTATGGGACAGTGCTACAGGTACTCTCCCAAAAACTGTAACAAGGGAAAGACATCTGTACACATTTTGGTGATCAAAAATAATTTAGCACTCTATCAGTTAAAATTTTTTTACCAAACAAGAACGGAAACAAATGATAGGTTGCAAAAGTACTCTGTAAATAACTCCACAATGACATGTCTAATCAATTTCAAAATCACAGGTGTACAGGTTCTCATGGAATTTGTTTACCTTCTGTACCAAGTTTAAACAATATTTACCAGAGCTACAAGTAAGTGTAAGGAGATGGTGCGAACCCCTGTGATGGTGCTGTTACCCAGATGTTACTACTAGGTATATTTTGATTTCAGGAAAATCCACAGAACTTCCAAACACCAAACCATTTAGTATACATCCAGTACAAATTTACCTGCTAGTTGCATATACAGTTTAGAGTCGAATACTGTTAAATGAATAAGAAATCTGATGATTTATCATAACATTATTCTGACAATCACTGAATTCTCCATGTTTATAGATCTATTTGATCTAAGTACATACAGAAGAAGGATTTAATCTATTATATCTTATTTGACAGATCTCCGTGAGCTCTGACAAACAAGCCACAATAGAATAAATGCCCTGTTTGTCAACAAAATATAGGAAAATAACCAAATTCCTGCTAACTGCATACACCTGTTAATTTATTAGTAGCTTACTTACCCCCATTACAGGTTCCCAGCTTGTTCCAGTCATGGTTTCTTCTTTGATACCTAACCTCCTGTAGATAAATCCTCTCGGAGATTTGGCTGAACCAAATTCTGCATCAGCTGTTATCCACACCTGTTGAAATCAACATACAAAAAAATTTAATGAGCCTTAACCCTTTACCTAACATGAAAAGCAGACGACACTTGCAAAAAAAATTCTTGAATAACTAAATTTTTTCATTTTTTGTCTCAAAAACATAGGTTATGACCCCTCATTGGAACGAGCTCGACGAGCTCGTTCCAACGAGGGGTCATAACCTATGTTTTTGAGACAAAAAATGAAAATATTTTGAAAATTAATTGGCGATTTTTGAGAATAGCGCTGGCCGGTTTTGGCCGTTACGTTGGGTAAAGGGTTAACCCAACAAAACAACCTTATCCAGCACAACTCTACATGGAAAGTGTACAATTGTAGTAAATGAGAATGGACAGAATAAAATCATTTTGACCCAATTATGTTTTAAGAAATTATAAAATGCTTCTACCACAATAGATAAAGAACTGAAAGACTGACAGTATCAATGAGTGGATACATTCCTACACAACATATATTTATTTTTATACCATACTAACCTTTTCTACTATATATAAAAAGTCTATGATATAAATTTTAGCTTTACACACCAACAGTGGTGAACACGCCAGCAATGGGATTCCAATAGTTAAAATTTACACCTACAGTGGAACTACATCCAAGTTAACCTTGGGTGACCATGACATGAATGCAGATTTGTCTCAATTTATTGCTTGTCACCTCGCCAAGAGTAAAATGAAAGCAGTAATTATTTATTACATTTTTAAATGAGTTTACCTCCTAAGATACCAAAAGTTAACAAACATGCGTTGTCTCATGTTAACAAAGCATCCATAACTCGCAATAGTATGTTATTAAAATGAAAAACGCCCCGTGATTTGTGAGTTTCTTTTTCCATTTCATTTCGGCGATAAAATTGACAGCGGAAGTACCGTCCACCAGTGCTCAGGTAAACAAAAACAAATTCGCACATGCGTACGTCTGCTGCTCAGTAAAATCGGGAAAAATAATAGCAACTCTTAATAAATAAAATATACCCAAAGTAGCTTGGTGTTCCAACTGTTCACCACTCGTGAACATTTGGTACACCAAGCTACTATAGGTATATTTTATACATAACATAGCAGAGCTTTTGAGTTATATTTATTAATTTATTTATTTATCAGCATTAACCCTTAAAGCCTCAAATGAATTTTCTGATAATAACACCCAAATATACATGAACACAGCAACAGGTGACTTCATAGTGATTCAATATCATTTTGGGCTGCCTACATAGGCAGCCAACAATGATGTAAAAACACTGTCAAGATAAAATGCAGCCAACACTCTGAGTTCTCAAGGAAGAATACACTTGAGGGTAATTGTTTTAAATCAGTGCAAATGTAGCAGTTTGAGCCTGTTGGGGACATAAGGATTAAAGTTCATTTTAAGTATCCATGGCTTTACAATGACTGTAAAACAGGCATGAAGTGAAGTAAAGCCTGTGCTGCCCACATTAGAGGACCTAAGGCATTGGTGAGCAGGCTCTTTTTTCACCAGCAGAATAGGACTTGTTGACCAGAGTAGAGAAGCACTGCTCCACTTTCCAGTAATCGAAAGGGGAGAGCTTTCCATTTGAAGATTTATAGTTGATATTTTTTATAGAAACACCTAGAGTCACTGACAAATAAAGGTTATTACCACCATATGTGTTTTGGAAATGGTGTACTGAAGTTGAGACTTTGTTTCTGGGCAAAAATATCAACAAGTCAGATCAGACAAGTCCATTTATGACCCAGAGGTGAGATCGAGACTTCAATACCATCTCAAAAACCCATATGATGGTAATAACCAAATTATACCATGGTTACCTATTTTACTATATATGAAAAGCCTATGACATAAATTTTAGCTTTATACAACTGTGGTGAACATGCCAGCAATGGTATTTCAATAGTTAAAATTTACACCCACAGTGGAACATCCTTGACCTTTGGTGGCATCGACCTGAATGTGAACTTGTGTAAATTTTTTGCACGTTGCCTCGCGAAGAGTGAAGTGAAAGTGGCGATTATTTATTACCTTTTCAAATTAGTTTACTCCCATAAAACACTAAAAATTAACAAACAAGCATTGTCTCATGTTAATAAAGCATCCATAACTCGAAATAGTATGTTATGTTATTAAAATGAAAAAGGCCCTCTTCCTTTTCTATTTCGTTTTGGTGATAAAATTGACAGCGGAAGTATCGCGCCACTGATGCTCATACAAACAAAAATAAATTTGCACATATATACGACTGTTGCTTGGTAAAATCAAGAAAAAATAATAGTGACTCTTAATAATCTAACGATCATGGTATAAATAAAATATTCCCATAGTATCTTCATGCACCAAATGTTCACCACTCATGGTGGAGTGGTGTTAACTGCGTGCTGAAGGCTTGCAGTTAACACCACTTCACCACTCGTGGTGAACATTTGGTACACCAACCTACTATGGGTATATTCTATATTTATCTTACAATATTCCTCTCTTTCCAGACTTGTTTGCATAATGAAGTGATTGGGTACAGTTTATAATGGCGTATGGTTTGACAATCATTCAGCTTCTATGAATTGATTTTTTATGAATGAAGAGCATGACATCATGGTTTTGTGTACTTGCACTGTGCTTGTGCATGATATATTCCCCATTCATTGTTCTATTTTCCACAATTAATGCATGGTAGACCTATATAAAAATATCATCATGGGAAAAAATTATCTTGTCTAATTTATTTTGTTAAGCTAGTGATTTATTTATCAATGCATGTACTGTTATTAAAAACATTAATCTCAGCAATAACAATTCGATGCCAATTGAGTACAGGTAAACAGCATACTCTTTTTGAATTGAATGATCGCATGTGCAGTTGCTACCCTCAATACAGATTTCTATTTTGTCTTGACATTTTTAGTTGTATTGGGGGAAATATGTTCTTGCTTATAAGATAAAATTTGTTATCTGCTTCCCCATAAAATTAGGTAAACTAACAAAGAGAGAACAACCATTTCTTCAATAGTGTAGAATATAGAGAGCTCGAGGATGTCTACTCTTTTTGAAGAGATACTCAAATTATTTCTTGTGAGGGGATGAAAATATGTTATATCCAAACTGTGTTAGTGTTAGTGCAGTGTTAGGCTATTACTTTATATGCCCCCTGGCCATTTTATGGCTGGGCATAAAAATTGTACAATAATTCAAGACTTTCACTTTTTAAATCTTCTTAGCTTTAGGATCACACATTAGAATGGGCAGTATGTGCTCATTCCAATGATAAGTCATAAGCAATGATTTGAAGGCTAAACCTGACTGCATAATGATATCTGAATGGTGATTTTAATGAGTTTTGCTGGCCATAAATGGCTGTAATGTTAGGTAAAGGGTTAACTCTATGCATGCTGCTGGCAGATATTCCTGCCAAGGACAGGAAATCTCTTGCCATGAAATCAAGTATAATTTGAGCACTATTAGACAAATTTTCAACTGTAAATTATAACTTTTTAGCTAATGATTTCTTGAGTTACATTTTCATGAATTTTTCATCAAATCCAGTCATGGCTGCCTCATGGCAGCCTTGACTAGATTTGATGAAAGATTTTCAAACTAGATGCATCAGTATGACACATGTGCCCCCACAAGCAGAAAAAAAGTCTGGAAAACTGATTCTCTAAGTTTTCACATTATAAACCAAGTTCAAGGTTGATAACACCACAAAAAATCATCCTGAGTGGGACTAAGCCTGAACTTGATTTGTAGGTACCCATAACAAAGCCATATACCATACATCAGCCAGCCAATTATCTAAATGTGAAATGAAAAAAATCCCAGAAAATTGTTAATTAATGAAGTTTAGGGTCAATAATTGCACAAAAAAAATCATCTGAGCAGGACCAAACTCAAACTCGATCTATAATTACTCATGGCAAAGCCACAAAATAGAAATCAGCCAATTATATATCTCAATGTATGGTGAAAAAAAGTCCAGAAAATTGTTATTTCAGAAGATTAAGGTCAATAACTCCACAAAAAATCATACAAGCGGGACCAACCTCAAACTTGATTTGTGGGAACTCATGACAAAGCCACATACCAGAAATCAGTCAATTATCTCAATGTATGGTGAAAAAATTCCAGAAAACTGTTATTTTGAAAGTTCGAGTCAACAACTGCATGAGAAATTATCCGACCGGGACCAAAGTTGAACTCGATTTGTAGGTACCTACGACAATATCACATACTAGAAATCAACCAATTATTTCAATGTATGGTAAAAAAAAAGTCCAGAAAATTATAAATTTAAAGTAATTTGTATATTTTTATACTTACCAATGGCCCAGACTAGCTGGTGCTTAACTCAAAGTTATTAAGGGCCAAACACAAATTTTGCCCCCCCCCCCCCCACCCTAATCCCCAAAATTTGCTTGCAAAAGCGAAAATTAAAAGTCCTATCTGGCCCTCCATACATTTAATCTCCACGCATGCACAAACGTCAGGAAGTGACCGGAATTGGCGTTAACATCATTCTTTGTAGGAGAGAGTACTACATAAACATTCGGCAAGGAGGTATGAGTGCCCACTCATGGGAGGGCCATCTCCGTCTGGGCCATTGGTGAGTATAAAAATATACAAATTACTTTAAATTTATAATATTTTTAAACTGTAAACCAATGGCCCAGACTAGCAGAATTGTAAAAAGGTGGAGGGCCAAGGACTTCAGAATTATTAGATCAACATAGTTCCAATCTTGTAATCCAAGGTGAAAGGAAATTAAAATTATTAGGAATTACATGTATGTCTCTCTATACAGTAATAGAGAAGACATATCATACAAAAAGGAGCCCAGTTCAAGTAATTCCGTATACTTAGCATGGAGACTATGCTAATTGGATGTAATGAGATCCCAATTTTTAAGGTTAGCCTGGACTAAGCCTCAAAAATTAGGATGGCATATATGAGAATGAGAGAATATCCCCCACAAACATACGCCATATACAATAAAACTCCAGCTGTATGCAGGATATAATTACGGACAAAACAGCTTCCCTCATAGTTACATACCTATCATGCCGGAGGAGAGGTAATAAATCACCCCCCACCTTTTTTTTTTTTGAAGGAACCTTCAAAAAGAAAGAGGAGACTGCTCTGGAATCGGTAAAAAGTGGTACCAAAAAACTATAATAAATAAATATAATATATATAAATATTCGTCGAACAGGCACTCAGGCATTAATTATTATTAATAAATGGTGCTTAACGCCACTTCACAGGCTAAGGCTATAGCGATGATTCCGGTAATTAATATCGCCTGCTATATAACGTACACCGGACTCGGCATACGCAAATCGGTCGAAAACCAGATATAGAATACATAACATACACATGTCCAATAGAACCACAATGAACGATTGCTGGAAAGTGACACACTTCCGAGGTAACCCACAGGTGACCCCATTCAGGCGTACAATGAATTCCAGTAACAACACTCCCCGACGTGTACTATCCAATATCTACGACACTATAAACGTATGAATATACAAGAGTGTAAACAAGGTGTATTCAATTGAGTACCGACAATAATAGAAACCTGGATCTAGAAATGGAAGTAGGTATGATTAACAGGCTCGACCCGGACCGCCCCCGAAATAATTCATAATTTCTAAGGTCCATAACATACAATAATGCATCTGCCTAATAAATCATTATTATGCATGTGAGCATTGAAAACCTGCATGTAATCATCTGAATACCAGTTAACTGGCTATGCAGCCTCCGAGGTACCCAAAGACTAGCAATTATTTATGATGAATTATGCGCTCATATATGACATACAGACGAACAATCACAGGAAACCAACCAACTAAAAAGTGGATGTGCCCATGAGGTCACCATACAACACTACCCAGCTGCCAAATGAGAAGTCATGAAATGCATGTATGTATTTAAACTCATACGAGGCTTGAGGGAAGAAAACTATGTCTTGCCCGGTAATCGCCTCTAAACACATTGGCGGTGGGGATTCGAAGTCATATCGAACCCTCCTCACCCACATTACTTAATCATTCATGTGTTAGTCATAAAATAATATAGGAACTGCAATGGTTCCCTCACGTCTAACCGACTCCATTATCAACTTTTCTATGGGCAGAAAAGGACTTGAAGAACAAAAACTTCCCCTGATAAAGAAGGTCCTTTCGTGGAGAAAGCTTCCGGGGAACGTCCCATAACAGACACTTGAGAAGACTGATCCAAGGTTTCTGTGATGACACAGGTGCTACTAGTAGGGTTCACAACGAGACTATTTGATCTTAAACATATTCTACTGAATCAACCGAATTGGAGGATACGCGTATCCTATCATTCATCCCCATGAGATCAGCAGAGCGTCTACAGCATATGCTCAATGGTCTGGGCATGGTGACACGAACGACGGTAACAGATTGTTCCGGTGCTTCACAAACAGATCTATCATGGGGCGATCCCTCTGGTAGCAAATCTGCCCAAATACTCACTTATTGAGCGACCACTTCAATTGCAACAGGCGACCTTTCCGAGAGAGCGAGTCTGCTAGTACGTTCCGACGACGCGGTATATGATGTATAGAAAGTTAACATGATGATTCATGATGTATAGGAAAATCTTCTCCATTAGATGGCATAACGAAAATGAATGAGTGCCACCCTGGTTCCCGATGTACGCTACTACATCGAGTTGTCCGACCAAATTTGAACATGGACGTCCGTGATTATGTGAATCCAAAGTTGTAGCGCTAGCCATTTTGACATCATCTCTTTGATGTTTATGTGTTTCTCCTGGAACCAAAGGTCCCAAAGACCCTGACACTTCCAGACTGCAGGACTTAGGGTCGCGAACCAAACCTTCTGACACACATCCATCATAATCGTGAAAGTCAGCTGCAGTAGAACTCCCTGAGTTAACCACTGATTATCTGCCCAATTTGAAATATTGTTTTACTAGGTCCGTTAAAACAATACTAGTTCAAGTGAAAGCATCATCACACTCCAGTTCTGAGTGAAAAATATCTGGATGGAACGTGCGTGCAGCGGCCCATCGGAATGAGATCCACAGCTGCTCCGCACAGCTCCAACAGTCGCATGGATTCCCTCACTATTAATGCGTCTGAGTGTAGACAAAAGCGAGCATAACAACTGACTAACTTCGCTCTGGGTAACGGCAGATGAACCAGATTGTTGTGAGTCTCAAAGCTCAATCTCAAGTGAATAGACGACTTGTACGGAGCTAGATCCAACTTTTTCTAGTTTACGATGAAACCGAGACGCTGAAGTAATAGAAGCAGACTCTGAACACCGTTCTGAAGAATAATTCTGTTGCCGTATCCCTGTAGAAGGTCGTCCAAGTAAGCTGATGTTACCGCAGACAAATGAGCTCATAAATACGACATTACAATGTTCATTATTCGAGTGAAATGCCCAGGGGGCCAGATTCAGACCAAAGCATATTGTTCTGAACTGATAACCTTCCCTTGTACGGCGAACCGCAGGTACTTTGAGAATGCCGGATGTACCAGGACATGAAAGTATGCATCCTTAGATCTATGCTTGCCACATAGTCGATCACTCGAATGCTTGCTCTTACCAACTGAATGATTTTCATAAATTAACTTTTGAAGCCATGATAAGCTTGTTATCCAGCACAAGTCTATTACCGGTCGGAACGAGCCGTCTGGCTTCGGTACGAGGAACAGGTGACTGTAAAAATCTTGAGAATCCTGATTCTCAATGACCTGCATTGCTTCCTTTGATAAGAGAGCTTATACCTCCGGTAGGAGAAACTCTCTTATGCAAGAATTCGATGGAAGATTTGTCCAATGCGGAGAACTTATTAGTGGGGTTATTACTCAGAATGATAGCCGTAAGCCGTCCGAGACTACACTTCTCCCCCACTGATCTTCCCTGATTATTATCCAGTTTTTTGCAGATCTTGATAACCTTCCACCAACTGGCCAGCAATAGAGGTCTAAACCATCACCTGTATGACCTGCAAGGCTTACGGGAGGAGGAAACACATACTCCCCGCGAAAAACCTCATCACGTCAACCTAGGGGCGTCTGACCTATAGTCCAATCAGATCTACGCCCCTTTCCCAAGTCGCTATACTGACGACCTCCAGAGTAATTATAAGAGGGTTTCTTGTACCCTTGTGAGGAGTTTCCTTTTGACAATTTTTGTCTGGAAATCCCTCCTTGCTCTTGTCTGCTGAAGTGGGTTGTTGATACGTCGACTTCAAAACCAGAGCACTAGATGCTTTCTTAGTAGCCTGTTCATAGACTAACAAAAGCTAGTTGTCGAAAATAAAATGTCCGGAAACCGGAGTGACTCAGAGAGAGCTTTTCACCTTGTCATCTTATCAGTGATGATCACGCAAGGGCTGCATCATGTCTGATCAACTCCAGATTAGCCACTGTTAGGGCAGAGTTTTACATGGTATACATAACTGCCCTGGAAAGAACTCTAAGAGAGGTACGAACGTCCTCAAATTCCTTTCCCTTGAGACCTTGCGCCATAGCTCTTGTAAGGTGATCTGCATAAGACAAAACATCCAAATTCACTCTATTTGAAGAAATTGCTGTCTCAATTGTGTCTGAGCGAATAGTGAATGATACAGGTAAGGATACCTCTAGATCTCCAGCCTGCTCATCCAAACGCAGAAGAACTCTCTGAACATCATCCCCGACCGTTTTTAAAAGAATGTGGTCCAAAAAACGGTATGTATACGGAAGATGAAGATAAGAAACTGCCTTCTTCCTCGCACTCAAGAGGATAAATATGGCGGCATCTATATGGCCGAAGTCCTGCGACACCTGCATAAACTGAACCAGAAAAGACAGGTTTTCCTCATTTGTCCAGATAAAGTCTGCGCCTAACGGCGCTGTTGGTTTCTCTATTGTGATCGCAGCATTCTGATTCGGTGGAACAAAATAAGGGTAGTATTGATGGATGAGAGCCATCGCAACCATGTACTGGTCTGAAAAGGGAGGGTAATCCTCTTCCTTATCCGTTTCACCATCCGAGAAAATCAGTTGCGAATCTCGGTCCATTGCATCTGCGTGAACAGACAACTGGACCGACCAAGCACCGTCCGGTTGCTCAGATTCTGAGTCTGAGGGAGGTTGCAACTGCACTTGCTGGGATGCTGCGATCAGCTGTGCAATCTGCAACAGCAAGTCTGTCATCGAGGCCTGAAGAGCAGCAGTATTCCGTTCCTTAGCCGCAGGCTGCTCCTGGGACGGTGTGTCAGAAACGGATCCTTTCTCCGAATGTCCCAATGATCAAGGCCTCATCTCCCTAGCTACCGGATGGTCTGACTTCACGGGCGAAGAGTTGTTCCTTCTTCGTGCAACAGGCTGGATATCCGAAGTCAGGTAGCTATGATGCGGTTGTGTGTGCTTAAATAACGTAGTGGAGGAAGCTGTGACTGAAGCCGACCCCAGCTGCAGACTAGATGGAGCGTTCTGAGTGGAGGGCGGACATATGCTCCGGCATGTGCAAGTTTCTCAAAACAACATCTGACCCTAGATGTTGCTAGATTAGAGAGGGGGACCTCTCCCACTTGCAGTCTATCAGACCTCGCCGAGTACAAGAACTTGCTAACTTCCTCCCTATTTCCGTCGTCGCTGGGTGATCTATTTATATTATAGTGCTCACTCTACCCAATCCACTTCTTAGACCGCAATGGACTTACCTGGCATCACGGCACCCACGGACAGAGTACCGCTTCACCGGTTGAGCTAGCTGCTTGCAAGACATTAAAACCTTTAACAAAAGGCCCCAACTCTTGCAATAATGAGCACTGCAGCTAGCTCTATATGCTCCACGGAGCGCGACGATGGTAGCACACTTGAATGGGTGTCAGAATATCATCATCATGTTCATGTTCCTCTGAAATAGAAACTGACAGAATGAATTAAAATGCAGTGAGAGGCTCTGACCCTCAGAACCTCACCGCCAACAACGTACCGCGACACACGACTCCAATATCAGTCATCCCAGTGAAACACAAGAATGATAAGAGTCCACAGGAGTGTATCAACTGAAGTCAATTATCAGTTCTCCAAACTTCACAACAATATATAAATATAACTGAGATACATGAATAATAGCAATCATAATTAAATTCAAAATATTTTTTGTAAACAAAAAATTTTGAAAAAATGCCCAAGTTCCCAAAGAGAATATTAAGAGCCCAAGGGCATCCCGATAGAGCCTAAGTGTGGACAAAATCAAAAATTTTTTAGCTACACTACCGGAATAACAATCCATGTATCCTACAGTATACTACAGTAATCTAATATATAAATGCGAAAGTCTGTATCTCGTTTTCTATCTCTATATCTTTTGTTCTGGGTGAACTCCTCCATTTCTCAACCGATCGATCTCAAATTTTGTACACAGGGGTAATTCATCACTGCAGGTGCCTGTCCGTGCGGGGTGACATTGACCGTGAAATTGATGACCTTGACCTTTTATTTCAAAAACGGCTGGGCCGTTCAGGCTAAAATTTCATATGTGCGGGTATACTGACCCATCAATCATTTTGACTTTATCGGGTTGCCTGTGCAGGGTGACCTTGACCTTGAAATTGTTGATAACCATCTTCTCCCGTGCAACGCTGGGTATCACCCGCAAGTAGAATATAAATTTTACCTATATATGAGGATGCTGACAATGTAAACAACGTCAATGAAAACAAGACATATGGCACACAAAAAGGCCCATAGTCAGAACCAATTGAAATGCTATCAGATGCAAAGCTAGATCTTCATACGAAGAAAAAACGATACATCGGATAGAATATGCAAGACTAAATGGCCCAACACGACTAGGGTGAGGACGTAACCCTGGGGAAGAAACAGAATAGTATTCTGAAATAAATGTTAATCTCCCAAGAAATTTAATAAAAAATTTCAATAAAAAATAGCCCAAAAGCTTAAGAGTTTAACAGGAAGGGTTCATGGAAGGATAGGGAAGGAATACTTAACAAACAGTAGAATAATCATTTTTAAAAATGATGATGTCAGGCATATGTCCCAAAATCGGGAAAATAAAATAATTTTATAAATATTATAAAGTTACAGCCCTGAACATCCAAAACCACCGTTGAACACTTCCTTCATCTAATAACAGCCTTGTATGCACCAATTCTTGCACTGATTTGTGTCTGGCATCCTCAAAAAAGGCGATTTTAAAGCACAGATGTCATTTCATTGTTTATGACATAGAGCCAAACAAAGAATGATGTTGGCGCCAATTCGGTCACTTCCTGATGTCTGCACATGTGCGGAGAGTAAATGTATGACAGGCCAGAGAGGACTTTTAATTTTCGGTTTTGCAAGCAGATTTTGGGGATGGGGGGGGGGGGGGGTTCAAAATTTGTGTTTGGCCCTTAATAACTTTGAGTTAAGTACCAGCTAGTCTGAGCCATTAGTTTACAGTGTAAAAATACTGTTATTCTGGAATGACAAAAAGATGGAATGATGGCCTGAAAAAGGTAACACTGTATGCACTCAGCCATTTTATGGTGGGGGCATAAAAATACTCAGCAGGTTAAGAGTTAACTGTCAAGAATAGTTACCTGATCCATTGGTCCCACAGAGACAGTATTTACTTTTTCTGCTACATAGGCCCACCTTGTACCTTCAGGATATGTTGGAGTTATATTCTCTCTGTACCAAAGACAACCTGAAAAATGTTTCACAATTAAACTTTAAACTTTTTGTACACATTACTAAATTGTTCATTGTATAGGGACAGTCTCATAAATCATCTCATCTATATTGCTCTTTGTCAAGCTTTTGTCCTCTTGGCCTTCTTCAAAGGCCATTGATAAATTTTCAAACTACATCTCTGCACTATACTAAACAACAATCAACCTTGAAAAGAAAACTATCAGCACCACTATTTCAACTTTTCCATTGATATTTAACTCTTTGCATGCTTCAGGTGGATATTCCTGCCCAGCACAGGGTTTCTCTTGTCACTGAAATAAGTAAAAGTTGGGCACATTTAATCATATTTATCCCAGTGTAAATTGAATGGATTTTTTCACTGATGATTACTTGCATATTATACTACTCAAAGTTGGCTAAGCACCAGGTATATCCAACTACCTGTTTTACGTTTTAGTTGAAATATTGTTATGAAAAGTGTATATATTTTATATTTAATTATGTCTTTAATGATTTAAGCACAGAAATTAAGATTTTGTTTTTTAGCTTTTGAATACGATAACCATGGAAAATGGATTTTATTGGTAAAAAAGGAAATTTTTCAAATTTGCCAAAAAGTTGACGGAGCGAACTGATATGGGTTCAATATCGAGTATGAGACCCATTATCAGGTTCCAGATGGTCTTTTGTGGGATGTTGTTCCATTCTTGGACCAGTCAGCTCATGGACACTTCTTGGTTGGACTGGACGGACTGAAATTGCAAGCAAACTCATTCCAGACATGTTTGATTGGATTGAGGTCAGGGGATCTAGCAGGCCAGTCCACACACTCAATCCCCTCCCTCTGTCGGTACTCCCGGAGGGCATGGGCAACATGAGGATGGCATTATCGTCCATCAGAATGAATCTATCACCCACTGCACCTGCATACAATCTGACGTGGGTATCCAGGATCTCATCAATATACCGCTGTGCAGTCAATGTACCATGGTCAAGAACACAGAGCTCTGTATGTCCATCACAGCTGATGCCGCAACAGACCATTATTGACCCTCCACCATAGCGGTCATGCTCATAAATGTTGGCTGCATGGAATCGCTCTCCTGGTCTTCTACATACCCAGAATGCCTATCTGTGTTGTCTAGGCAGTACCTGGACTCATCTGTAAAAAGGACAGGTCGTCAATCTTCTCTGGTCCATCCAATGTGATCCATGGCCCATTCATATCATGCCTGGCGGTGGTTCTGGGACAGCTGAATGCGAATACATGGTCTTCTTGAAAGGAGACCACCTTTGTGCAACCTTGCCCGGATAGTCTGCACCAGATGCATTCTGAAAGTCACTGCAAAGCTGGGTTGATGTGTCAAAGAGGTTCCTATGGGCCTGAATGATCAAAAACCGGTCTTCAGCTGCAGATGTTGCCCTGTCTCTGCCACCACCATGTCATCTGACTGGTGTGCGATAATGCTGAGATCTTGCCCAGGCTCTGGTGAACGCCGTATGGTGCACACCAAGGGCTTCACCAACCTGTCGATAGGTAGCCCCTTGTTCCACCATCCTTACAGCCCACCACAATTCTGCTTCAGACAAATGTCTTCTTACATTTGCATTCGCCTTATTCAATCATTAAATCATGAGGATTTGTGTTGAAATGAAGACTGAATACCCTACACATCTCATGTACATGTAGACAGTACACGAAAACATCATGAAAATCAAGGAGTACATGCTTTCCATGACTGTCACGAAAAGTCTACCTGTCAAAAGAGCTAATGTAAACACTGGGGACCATCTCAATACATTCCTCAATCGTATCCAACAAAAATATTGCAAATGTGTCACAAGAAAATTTCACAATGATGTGTGAAATATGTGGTGCTTAGCAAACATTGAGTAGTATATATTTTACCAAAACATTTTATGTACAGTCTATTAAAAAACGTGTCCTTTTTAGCAGGGCTAATTAACATCGAGTCAGTCCATAAATAGATTTAACACTTATTGACAGCACTGGGAATACATGTATTTTTTTCTTTATGGCAATAAACAAATTAGCTGTGAGTGCTATAACCATTACCAGTATTAGATTTTTTGCCCCTAATAAATTTAACTTGAACGAGTAAATATGTTGAAATAATTTAAGTTTTTTTTCTTGTTTCATCAATTAACTCAAACTTACACTATTTTTTAAACAAGAAAATCAGTAAAACTGATGGACACTCCCTGACAGTTGACTTAGCTAACAAGCAGTCTTGTAAAATTGTGGCCCCACACTGGAGGAAATAATTTGGCACACGTCTTTGAAATGCAAGGACCATAACTCAGGTGATAAATATGCAGGCAACTTTTTTATTACATGTGCAGGAGCGTCTTGTCACAGGATCCCTCTTACCAAAGTTCATTGAAATCCATCCACTCACTGCTGAGATATCACTGTGGATGGACAGATAGATGGATGGACAGACAGATGAATAAAGTAGCCTTTTTTATAACATGTACAGGAGAGGCTTGTCATATTCAGTGAAATCCATTCACTCACTGCTGAGGCAATGCTGCAGATGGATGTATGGATGGACGGGTGGACAAAGCAGCAACTATATGATCCCACAAAATATTTGGGGAGAGCATGAAAATTTAAATTTTATAGTAAATTTCCTTTCTTATTATACCTATCGCAATTGTTTACAACAGGCTTCCACTACAGTGGAAGTCCTGGTGTATGGCCCTGTGTGACACACAGACAGAAAGGACAGTACCAAGAACAGGGCTGGAACTTCCTTTGCAAGAACCCTAATGGCTAGGGTTGATGACAGCCTGGGCAGAAGAAAAGAAAACCTAAAGAGAAAAAAGTTCCTCAGACTGCACCTGCAACTGACGCAGACAGGTGGAGAAAGTAGAAGCATTTCTTCAGTAGGCTGCCTCCATAACATCCGGCAACTGACGGAGTTAGCATAAGCCCAGGAGATAGACAATGCATGCACCTCGTGGGCAGAAAAGTGATTAGTAATACAATCGTCAGTCGCTGGACGAGCGTATGGTGTGCGCATAGAAAGACAAATCCATCTAGAAATGGATTGAGGAGAGATCTTCTGTCGACCAGGGATAAGAGACAGAAATAAATCTTTTCCTGCCTTTCCTATTGAACTGCATCGGGTTGAGGTAAATGCAAATTGCACAAACTGGACAGAACAAAGGGCGATTACCCTCAGCAGAAGGAAGAGCCATGATACAGATTGGAGGTGGAGTAGTTTCTGGCATCTGATTCTTGGCCATAAAGGAGAGGAGCAATCAGTGGTAAAGTAACACTGTTGGCGGAGCTCCTGAAAATGCCAGATCAACAGAGAGGGCGTGAAGCTCACTAACCATTCTGGCTGAGGCAAAAGCCATCAGATAAGCTGTCTTGTATGTGAGAAAATGCATATCCACCTGTGATAAAGGTTCGAATGGCACCCCCCTCCCCCCGCCCCCCACAATAAAGCAGCACTCAAGAAAGTTACCATCTTGGGGTAAGCTGCAAAATCCTAGGCCTTTTCAAAGAAAAGTGTCTAATAAGCTTGGAGAGGCATGAATTAGTGCCGATACGACACTTACCCACATACGAAGAGGTCTCCAAAAGCATGGACCTGTACCCTTAGATGGTAATAGGTTGGAGACCCCGAGAATCAAACAGATATACCAGAAACTCCACAATCTGTGTTACTGAAGGATCGGCATAATCAACAGAGTGATCAGCAGACCATCGACGAGGAGTGCCGCCTTGAAGAAGAAATGCACTCCACTGCTCATCTCGATAAACCTCTACAGAGGAGACAGGACCTCACATAAGATATGCGTGAAGGCATAATGAAGTCAGGTCGACATGAAACCTCCTTGGGTGACCTTGGCAAAGAGGGTCATGACGTAAAGGGAAATGTGCCGAAGCTGCCGCCAACCGAGAGTGGAGCTGATTGATCCACACCCGCTGAGGCGACAGGGGAGCAATCAGAATGATGTGACAAGTTCGTAGAATCGGAACCGGTGGAAAAGCATAGCCATCTAGACCATTCCAATCAAGTGACAAAGCATCCACAGCAAAAGCCAGAGGATCAAGACACACGAACACGAAAGTATACACCTGAGGGTTCCAAAAATATTGATGTGGGGACGGCCCAGAGATCGCAAAGTGACTGGAACACTGCCCTGTAAAGCGTCTACTCAGTGGAAAAGAACCTGCCCCATCGGAACAGGGAGTCGGCTAGGACATTCAGACAACCGAGAATGTGACGAACCACCACCTTGGCATTGACATCCTGAGCGAGCAGTAGAAGATCCCAAGCCAATTCGTACATGGGAACTGAGGGCATTCTGCCCTGGTTCCAAATGTAAGCGACCACTGTTGAATTGTCTGACAACAGAAGGACCTTACGATTCGAAAGGTGGGGAATCCACTGCCGGAAACTCAGAACAATAGCAAGAAGCTCCTTCTGGTTGATGTGAAATGCTGCTTGATCCTGGTCCCAGACACAGTGAAGGGAAAGACCAGAGGATCCAATGTTACGCTCCATCCGAGATCGCTGGCATCAGCCGTCAGAACACAATCGGATATGGGCAAGCCCAATGGAACACCCTGCATAATCCACTGAACATCTGTCCAGGAAAGAAGGTGACAATGAAGAGATGCTGGTAGCACCAGATCCAGAGGATCAACATTCGGCCTCCAACAACTGAGAAAGTGTTGGAGAAGTCTGACATGAGCCAATCTCGAGGAACGAGATCCATCACTGAACTGCAGAGACCGAGCAGCCGGAGAATACTCAAAGGTGTCATGGATGTGGACTGGGTGACAGAGTCAGGGCAAAAACCAAGAGAGAATCACAGCCCTCACTCGGGAATCGCCACCGTATTCAGCTGAGTACGGAAGTCCATCCCCAGATGACAGAACAAACTGAGAAGAGACCAGGTCTGACTTCTCCTTGTTGACTCTGAACCCTAGCGACATGAGCCGGCACAAGTGAGTAGACATCTGACTCCAGAAGAGCAGCATTGGAGTGCCTCCGGAGGATATCGTCCAGATATGCCGAAGTAGTCACCCTGGACTGAGTGCGATGGAAGGCTATCACATGCGACATCAGTCGGATGAAGGTCCAAGGAGCCAGGTTGAGGCCAAAAGGCATGGCCTTGAACTGGTACACTCACCCCAGAAAAGCGAACCTGAGATACTTTCAGGATGTCTGATGAATCGGAATGTGAAAGTAAGTGGCTCGCAGGTCGATGATGGAAGTGAAATCCCCCTGTTGAATGGAGCGGCGAACTGACCTGAAAATCTCCATGATGAACTTGGGAGCGATAGACTGGTTCAGGATACTCAGATCGATAACCGGCCAGAATCGGTTGTCCTTCTTCGGCAACAAGACCTGGCGGGAATAAAATCCCACTGGATGAATGTTCTTGACGACCTTGATTGCCCCCTTAGACAGGAAATTGTCTGTCTCTGTGATCAAGAGTTCCTGACGTGAAACGTCAAAAGGAAGTTGGGATGGAAGAGGCACTCTTGACAGAGTGGGTGCCTCCAAAAGGATATCTGCTGCCCTGACCGAACAACATCTTACACCCAAGGATCGGATGTGATCGTGGCCAAACGTTTTGCAAACTCAGATATCCCTCCTCCAACTTGGGACGAATCGAGGTGAGGACCTTCATTTAGAGCCCCATCGAGACCCGTGCTAGATGAAGGATCCACAGATCTCCCTCTGGACTACCGATGCTTACCCTTAACATGTGAGTAAGAGGAAGAAGCAGAAACAGGAGGATCAACCTTTGGCTTCACAGAAGAAGCAGAAGGGCATTTGTTAGGCTTGGAATGGCCCTGGCCTCCAACAGATGGCGGATCAAGATGGCGAAGCAGCAACTGATCTTTGGAATGACGCAGGACGTCATCCCGGACCATCGACATGGAATCATGGAATAGTCACCAACCCACCAAAGAAGCAGACTGAAGAGCAGCGCCCTGCCTTTCAAAAAGGGAACAGCTTGTGTCCAACACAGCGTCCTGGGGAACTAATTCCAAATTAGCCATGTTACAGGCATGTGTGTGAGTAAGATGCACGAGCTTCTCAGAGATCACACACAAAGGAGCCTGTATGTCGTCAAACTTATCTGGAGGCAGATAAGCAGCCAATGCAGAGACGACATGATCAGCTTTGAGTCCAATTCTATAAAAGCTTCGACCACTTGTACCGACTGGTATGGTCGAAGGTGCACAGAAGAAGGTTGCTCCACCGGCTGTAGGCATGCGACCAATGATCGTGGCCTGGCTGAAACCTCCGGCTGGTCTGACAGTTTGAAGGAACTCAAACACAAAGTCAAGATCCACCCCCAAGTCAGAAGACTGATGGCTCTCAACGTCAGGTGTGTCTGACCCAACGCCGGAGTCGGAAGACACATAGCCCATGTCGGGCCTACCAGCCAATTCCTCCCATGGTGTAGGACAACCAGGGGGATCAGAAAGCAGCGGCCTGCTTCCAATCCCAGGAGGTGGTGCCTCAGAGGGTGCCTGGAAGCCTCGCTGGAGGCAACAGGAAGACTCTTGGAAAGAACCTACGTGAGCAAGGAGAGGGCCTCCTTAAGCTCACAACCTGTATCTGCCAGTTCGACATGGGAACGGCCCAACAAAGTGGCTTTGCATCTGACCCTCTAAACCAGCAAAGGGTCACGATCCTCTAGAACACCCGACACGGGGTGACGGGTGGCAGCCAAAACTTCTGAATACAGATGCTTATAGGGGTATGAAATACTCCGAGGATCTGAAGTGCTGGAAGTCGCTGAGAGTCTCTGAGGGACAGAAGGACCAGGCTGCACAAAAATGTGCCGGTCCCGCAAAACTGGCCGAAGGACCAGAGTGTGTGGATGGAAGTGCAACAGAGTCCACAGTAACCCCACCATGGACATTTGAATCCAAAACCTGCTGGGCTCGACGGCTGCAAGACCACAGCAGAGCGATCAGCCGGCAATCACTTCCGACTTTGCCGAGTTGAAGCCAGGGAAGGTTGAGGCCGATATCCCACATCCACAGAAGTAGAAATCCCTGCTGACCCCTGCAGGGATAAGCCAAGGCCACATAAAATGGAGACAGTTGATGTCACCAAGCAGCAGCAGGAGCGGATACATCAGTAGCTGTTGACAAAGGCAGAAAAGCAGAGAGAGCAATTAAGCTCAGCTCCAAAATGAGGACCACAACCCTAGTGTCAGCCTCAGATGTTGACTGGAGGGGGACAGTAGTTCCGGAAACGGGTACCTCTTCGCCAGAAAATCAGCAGCTACCACGGCATCCACACCACAAAAAGATTACAAAACCCCCAGGAGGTGATATAACTCCCTCCAGACATGGTGCAGGAGGAAAATGGCACGTGCCCAAACTACACAATAGACTGACTCCCAAATGGTGGAAGGCCACCCAGCCCACAGGGTCTTACAATAGAACACTCAAATAAAGTGGACCATGAATAATGGGTTACTTCAACATGCTAAGACTAACAATGAAAGTGTCAATGATACTGTAGCTTAACTTGTCTGTGTGTTGAGTTTGAGGAAAAGGATAATGTTGAATGTTTATGAAAGGATTATGAAATAAGACAAGAATTGTGATAATTGGGAATATCTAAATTTCTGTTCCCTGTATGCTGTGTTTTCAATAAAAATAATATGAGGTTTAGACTATACTAAAGAATTGAGGGGTGGGTTAATGTGGCCCTCACAATTAATTTATTCCAAATTGAGTCATCCTATCAAGTTACAATGAAATCCCTTCATAAATACGGCCTGTAGACTGTGCTAAAGGTTTTTGTCTTTGGGCTTGTGTAGCCATCACGGCTGACCGATAGCAACCCAAAGGGGATGTCCTCATCTAGACATTATACTGAGTCATCCTACTAAGTCACAATGAAATCCCTTCATAAATATGACCTGTAGTCTGTGCAAAAGTTTTTCAGGTTTTGGGCTCGGTCAGCCGTCATGGGGACATTCTCATCTGGGCATTATCTGGAATTATCTTACCAAGTTACAATGAAATCCCTTCATAAATACGATCTGTAGACTGTGCTAAAGGTTTTTGGGCTTTGGGCCCCCGAAGCCGTCACAGATGACCAATCACAACCAAGAGCAGACGTTATCATCTAGACATTATATGGAGTCAACCTACCAAGTTACAATGGAATCCTTCCATAAATACAATGCTAAAGGTTTTGGGGTTTTGGGCTTGGGCAGCCATCATGGCAGAATGATCGCGACCAGAAGGGGATGTTCTCATTTAGATATTATTTGGAGTCATTCTACCAAGTTACAATGAAATCCCTTCATAAATATGACCTGTAGACTGTGCTAAAGGTTTTTGGGCGTCGGGCCACTGTAGCCGTCACAGATGACTAATCACGACCAAAAGAGGACATTCTCATCTAGACATTATATGAAGTCAACCTACCAAGCTACAATAAAATCCCACCATAAATATGACCTGTAGACTGTGCTAAGGTTTTTCTGGTTTTGGGCTCGAGCAGTTGTCATGGTTGCCAGATCGCGACCAAATGAGGAAGTTCTCATCTAGACATCATTCGGAGTCATCCTACCAAGTTACAATGAAATTCCTCCATATTAAATATGACCTGCAGACTGTGCGAAAAGTTTTTGTGTTTCGGGCTTGGGCAGCCGTCAGGGTTGACAGATTATGACCAAAAGGGGACATTCTCATCTAGATATACAGAGGCATCCTACCAAGTAACAATTAAATCCCTTCATAAATACGACCTGTAGACTGGGCTAAAGGTTTTCGGGTTTTGGGCTCGGGCAGCCATCATGGTTGACCAATTGCGACCAAAAGGGGACGTTCTCATCTCGACATGACTCCAAACCTGCATATGAAATTTTGTGATGATCGGACAAGAACTACGGGTGTAGCCTGTGCTAAAGAAAAATGTGAACAGACTCAAAGACTAACAGACTTCCACACGTGTGATGGCAATAACTTATCTTGACTTTGTCAAATTAAGCTAAAAAAGGCCTGCAAGGTATCGTCCTAGGCATATCTGGTGACAGCAATGTAGATGGGAAGGTGAACCCAAAGAAAAAATGAATCAGGACACCCCCAGCTACCACAGTAAGGTGGCAGGAAACAAAGGCCTGACGGGAACCGAAAAGTACCCCAACAGCCAAAAAGGGAACTGGCAGAAATTCTACCTCAACAGAGGGGAGAAAAGCTGCCACAACAGCCCCCAGCTGACACCTAACTCATATAAAAGCAGAACAGTTGCACTTGATCCAGTTTTGGCTTATTTTTTCTTGGTGCTTTTACACCACTTTTCTTTCCTGAATCGCTTGGGAAGGAACAAAATAGAGAGTATATTTTCTGAGTTAGGGACTTCCATTGTAGTGTAAGCCTGTTGTAAACATTTGTAAGGTAGGTTGGTGAGAAATGGATTGAAATGAAAAGTGATTTAGCAGATAAACAGTGGTTTTGGCAGAATTACACATGCTCAGGGTGACTTGATTTTATTTCAGTGTAACAGCTAAGTATTTGTGTTTCGAGAATGTTGTCATTTTCAAAGTCTTTTTCTGTGTCATAAAAATATGCAATTCATACATGCTCCCAGTTCCTGTATTCCAATATTACAGAACACTTCAACCAGGATGGTTTATAACAAGGAAGCTGGATGTGACTGATAGCAGATTTTTAGACTGTGAATAATAATTATCAAATTCTCTTACACAGATATTACACGATTACGACAACATTTCTCAGAAAACTCAAAATTATGTGGAACTTGCACTGTAGATGATATTATCCATCCACAGTTTGAAGACCATTTCATGACAGTCCTCAAGAAAGATGAGGAATCCTCTATTCACTTGTATCACTGTGATTATAAACATATTACAATTGTAATGTTTTATATATCATAAATAAACAATATCAATATCAATATCCCCACCCACTCCAGCACGATGATGGCCTAGTTGTTGAAAGTATTGTTGAACCCCAATAAAAACAAGAGGCCCCATGGGGCCTGAAGCGCTCATCTTGAACAGAACACAATATAAACAGAGTCCAAGAATGAGTACATTAAGCAAGCCATCTCCATCGGCTACAGTGTGAATCCTTGAGTCCCTCAGGAGTGACAAAAATAATCCGGGCATCAAACCTTTTCTTCAGTTGATCATAAAGTAAAATGTAGAGCTTCCCTATGAAGCCCCTTGATACAACCTATGTGGATTAATCTTAGTTACACACCTCTAGAGGGTTCTGAATACAAAATTTTTAATTCTTCAGCAAATGGCCAATTCCAGCTCCCATAGAGAGCCCAAATATTAACCCAGGCTCTTGATTTGAACATAGTTGAATCTAACTTCCCTAGAGATGTTGTGTACCAAATATGAAAGCATTCTGACTGTTGGATCTCAAGAAGAGAAATTGTGAAGAAATTTCTTCGAATTGCACTAAGTTAAAGTTTGGGCTACCATAGCGAGCCCAAATATTAACCTATGGATCCGATTTGAACAAACGTGAATCTGACCCCCTTAGAGAGGTTGTATACCAAATAAGAAAGCATTCTGAAGAGTGGATCTGAAGGAAGAAGATTTTTGAAGAAATTCCCTCATATTGTACTAAGTTAAATTTCATGTTCCCATATGGAGCCCAAATATTGACCCAGGCTCTCGAATTGAACATGGAATCTGACACACCCCCCCCCCCACCCCTCCAGAGATGTTGTATACCAAATATGAAAGCATTCTGATTGGTAGATCTGAAGAAGACGATTTTTAAAGAAATTTCCCTCATATTGCACTAAGTAAAAATTTGGGCTACCATAGCGAGCCCAAATATATACCTAGAGATCTCATTTGAACAAATTTGAATCTGTCCCCCATAGAGATGTTGCATACCAAATATGAAAGCATTCTGACGGGTGGATCTGAAGAAGAAGATTTTTTTAAATTACCCTCCATATTGAACAAAGTTAAAATTTGGGCTTCTGTAGGAAGCCCAAATATTAACCTAGGGACTTGGTTTGAACAATCTTGAATCTGACCCTCATAACAATGATGTATACCAAACATTAAAGGATTCTGACTGGTGGTTCTGAAGAAGAAGATTTTTAAAGAATATTCCCCATATTACCCTATGTTAAAAATTTGGGCTCCTGTAGAGAGCCCAAATATGACTTTATTTCATCAAACTTGTATCCCCCCCCCCCCCCCCCCTATGAATGCTGTATACCAAATATGTAAAGATTCTGATGATTTGTTCTGGAGAAAAGATTTTTAAATATTTTTGCAAATATGCTGACTCATCATTTTTTTTTATGCCCATTACAGAACACCCTAACATAACCGATGGCATTTTTTTTTTCATTCAATTCTACTGTCCTAAGGATACTTCATACCAAATAACAGCTCTCTGTTCCGTGTGGTTTGGGAAGTAGGGCATTTGAAAATATTTCTATTTTTAGCTCCCAGGGTTCTCATGAGGATGCGGGAATTTTTTTTTTGCATGGGTCAAGTACTTATTACCTAATAATACCACGAACCAAGTTTGGTTCATACCGGACAATCGGTTCAGAAAATAGAAATTTTGGGCGGGGCCAAAAATCTTACCCCTCCCATTACAAAGCCAAATATTGCTTTACGAATTTCGTTTGAACAAACTTGATTCTACATCTCAAAAGGAAGCTCCATAGCAAATATCAAGTCATTGTACACACTGGTTCTTGAGAAAAAGATTTTTTAAATATTTTGGAGCATTTTCCCCCACTCCCTCCCTATGGGGCTGGGCATGTTGAATTGAACAAAAATGAAATGCCCCTTTGGGACCATCACATACACAAACTTTCACTTGAATTGGCCCAGTTTTTTTTGAGGAGAAGACCAAAACTTTGGAGGAGAAGACCAAAACATGGTGTTGACGGATGATGGATGATGGATGATGGACGATGGATGACGGACGACGGACAGAGAGCGATGAGATTAGCTCAGCTTGACTTTGTCAAGATGAGCTAAAAACAATGCCCCCTCATTTGCCATGAGAACTCAGATCTGTGCTTGTTTAACTCCTTACATGATGCTGGTGGGTTTCCTGCCCAGTACAGGAAATCACTTACCATTAAAATAAGTAAAATCTGAGCACACCTAACCAAATTTCACCTACAAATTGTATTGACTTTTTGATCAACGATTTCTTGAGTCAAAACAGTGGGAAGCAGCCATGACTAGATTTGCTGAAAAATATTATGAAAATACTCTGGGGGTTAAGAGTTAAGGTTGTAAACAAGTTTTGTTTCAGTTGTAGAATAGGACCTGGTGTTGAAGTCCTCCAAATGGACCAGCAAATAGGAATAAAAGAATGGTTAAACTCGACTTCAAGCTTGTATTGAGTGCATGATACAGCCAAAGATGACAATGACCTTAAACAACACTTGCCAAAAAAATTCTTGAATAACTAGTTTTTTTCATTTTTTGTCTCAAAAACACATGTTATGACCCACCATTGGAATGAGCTCAATGAGCGTTAATGGTAATGGGGCCACTGTTTTAATGTTATCTGGTTTTACATTAGTTTATTATCAAATTATTTATTTATTGGTGTTTAAGGTCACATACTTATGCACAATGGCTAATCATGACTGTGACAGTTTTACGGGTGGAGGAAGCCAGAGTACCTGGGAAGAACCACCAAGCAGCAGTAAGCAACTGTCAGCTCCTCAACATTCTAACTCTGTTTTTATCAAATTAGACATGCAATGGTTATCAGCTGACCAAATATTCCTTTTTGCCACATGGATACATTGAACTTTCGAAGAAAATCATGTTTTTTAACAGCACAAAGTAGATCTTCTGTTTCTCAGACCATTTTTTTTGTTGTAAAAGTGCACGTGGGCGGGGTTTTTTTATTTTATTTTTTATTTTTGTATTTATTTCTTGGCCATCAAAATTTCATGCTCTTGGTTTGTTTTATGTTTTAGGTCTCATAATCTACAGAATAGCATGGGTGGTGGTGTATTTCATCTTTTCAGTGCAAGAAGGCTTTGCAATGCTAATGCATTGCAAAGCCTTGTTGCACTCAAGGGACAAATTTATCAATTTTATTAATTTGGGTAAAATATCAGACATAAACCATTTAATTTTTATTTTTTTAAGTTTGCATTGGTTATAAAAAGAGAACATGCGGCAGCCAAAAGGACCACTTGGGAGGGTCTGAGAAACAGAGTTTTAACTTTTTTTTAGGCCTTATCCCCATTTTTTTAGTTTATGGAAGCATTATTTTATGTAAAGCATTAATTAAAATAATTGCTTATTGCAGTTTATTGGAGAATATTTTTTCCAAGAACAAGGAACAGCCAACACAAACATAAACAAGAGGCCCCAGGAGGCCTGAGGGCACACACCTGACATGGTAGCCTGAATATAAAACCCAGGGAATTGATTTCAACCAGTTGCATCTGCCCCTCCTTTGAAAAATATCCAAAGATTCAGACCAGTGGATCTAAAAAAAATTTGCGACATCAACACCGTCGCTGCGACGGGTGGTGCAATCTCACAAAATTCTAAGTTCATCAAGGGCCATAACTCCAAGAAAAATATTTGGAACAACTCATGCACTGAACAGTGGCAAGACATCAATAAGATACACTTACGTGCCAAATATAAAATCATTCCATCAAGTATTTCAAAAGTTATTGAGTTTTGAAACTCGTTGGTCACAGACAGACCCACAGACTGACAGACCCACAGACTAACAGACAGACCGACATTGCCACTTATAGATATAAAAATACTTTTAAAGAATATTCCTCATGTTGAACTAAGTTATAATTCAGGCTCACATAGGAAGCCCAAATATGAACCCAGGGACTTGGCTTGAACAAACTTGAATCTCACATCCAGTGGGATGCCATTTTTCAAATATCAAAAGATTCTGACTGGTGGATGTGAAGAATGAAGATTTTTGAAGAATATTCCTCATATTGAACTAAGTTATAATTCAGGCTCCCACAGGGAGGCCAAATATCACCCCAGGGACTTGGCTTGAACAAACTTGAATCTCACCCCCCTAAGGATGCTGCATGCCAAATATCAAAACATTCCGACTGCTAAATCTGAAGAAGAAGATTTTTAAAGAAAAATTCCTCATATTGAACTAAGTTATAATTCGGGTTCCCACAGTGAGCCCAATTATGAACCCAGGGACTTGGCTTGAACAAATTTGAATCTCACCCCCTAAGCATGCTCCATACCAAATATCATACTGCATACCAAATATCAAAAGATTCTTATTGGTAGATCTGAAGAAGAAGATTTTTAAAGAATATTCCTCATACTACACTAATTTAAACATTTGGACTCTCATAGAGAGCCCAAATATGGACCCAGGGAACTGATTTCAATACACATGTGAAATAATCTTCCAAAGATGTTATATGTGAAATTTGAAATCTTTTGGAGCAGTGGTTTGGGAGAAAAGTAGTGTTAAATGTTTTTCCCATTACCCAGTGTTAAAAAAATGCTGACTCAGCACTTTTTCAAAGTCTCAAAAAAAGTACCCCATGAGAAAACTGATTGCAATTTTTTTTACCAGTCCATTCTGTTGGTCCTAAGGAAGCTTCACGCGAAATAAGAATTCTCAGTGCCATGTAATTTTGGAGATATGGGCATTTTAATTCTTTTCTATTTTTAGCACCTGCAGTTCCCATGGGGCATGGGAAAAAAATTTGGCATATATTAAGTACTTATGACTCAATAAGCCCTCATATCAAATTTGGTTCAAATCTGCCTCTCGGGTTGGGAAAATTTCAATTTTATAGTAAATTTCCTTTCTTATTATACCTACAGCAATTGTTTACTAGAGGCTGGCACACAGTGGAAGACCCTAACTCGGAAAATATACTCTCTATTTTGATCCTTTCCAAGAAATTTGGAAAAGAAAAGTGGTGCAAAAGCACCACGAAAGAATAAGCCAAAACTGGGTCGAGCACCATCGGCACACACCCAATAGGGGACGCTCTTCTCTTAGTACAATTCCACGACTTCCGGAAACCAGTGCGCAAAGCAGTCACCAACGAATCATTCTTTTGAGTCTGCCAACATAGGAGTTATGTGATCAGCGGGGAGGAAGGATTCTTACCAGAATAAGAAGATGGGAGGGCCTCCATGTAAACAATTGCGGTAGGTATAATAAGAAAGGAAATTTACTATAAAATTTTAATTTCTTATCAACCTACCTTACAATTGTTTACTACAGACTGAACAGACAATAGGATGGAGGGAATCTCATAACCAACCCACACATAACCCAATTGCACTGAAACCGTGGACAGAGGAAGAGGTCCCTAGGTCTATCAAACCATGGCATCATAAACATTAGTAAAAGACAAAAAAAGACCGGGTCAACCGAGAGGGTGTGAAGCTCACTAACCCGTCTGGCTGAGGCGAAAGCTATCAGAAAAGCCGTCTTGTATGTGAGAAAACGTATAACCACCTGGGATAAAGCCTCCCCCCCCCCCCCAGGCAGAGCAGCACCCAAGAAAGATTCCATCTTGGGGTAAGCTGCAAAGTCCTAGGCCTTTTCAAGGAAAAGAGCCGAACAAGCTTGGAGAGGCATGGAGTAGTGCCGATACGATGCTGTCCCACATACGAAAAGGTCCCCAAAGCATGGACCTGTACCCTTTGATGGTAACGGGTTGGAGACCCCCAGAATCAAAAATATACCAGAAAACTCCTCTGTGTGTGATCGAAGGAGTGACATAATCAACAGAGTGATCCGCATACAATCGACAGAAGACCTTTCACTTAGCCGCATAGGCTAAACCAGTGGAGTGTCAGACAAAAGATATGCGCGAAAGCACAATGAAGTCAGGTTGACATGAAACCTCCTCGGGTGACCTTGGCAAAGAAGGTCGCAACGTAGAGGGAGATGTGCCGGAACTGCCGCCAACAGAGAGCAGAGCAGATTGATCCACACCAATTGAGGTGACAGGGGTGCGATCGAAATGATTTGACAACTGTAGGGTTGTATCTTCGCTAGAACCTGAGGCAGAATCGGAACCGGCAAGAAGGCATAGCCGACAAGACCATTCCAAAGGAGGGACAGAGTGTCCACTGCAAAAGCCAGAGCATCTGGACACAGGGACACGAAAGTGTCTACCTGATGGTTCAAATAAGTCGCAAAGAGATCGAAGTAGGGACAACCCCAGAGATCGCAAAGAGACTGGAACACCACCATGTGGAGCATCAGCTCGGTGGAAAGGAACCTGCCCCATCAGGACAGGGAGTCAGCTAGGACGTTCAGACGACCAGGAATGTGACGATCCACAACTCCGGCATTGACATCCTGAGCGAGCAGCAAAAGATCCCAAACCAATTCGTACATGGGAACATAGTGCGTGCCACCCTGGTTCCGAATATAAGCAACCAGTCGAATTGTCGGACAACAGAAGGACCTGACAATTCGAAAGGTGAGGGATCCACTGCCGGAAACTCAGAAGAAGAGGAAAAAGCTCTTTCTGGTTGAAAAAAGCTGCTGGATCCTGGTCCCATGACCCGTGAAGGGAAAGACCTAGAGGATCCAACGTCACACCCCATCCGAGATCGCTGGCGACTGCCGTCAGAACACAATTGGACGTAGGGAAGTCCAATGGAACTCCCTGCATAATCCACTGAACATCTGTCAGGGGAGACAGTGACTAGGAAGAGACTCCGGTAACTGAAGCACCAGATCCAGAGGATCGACATTCAGCCTCCAATGACTGAGAAAGTGTTGGAGAGGTCTGACATGCAGCCGACCTAGAGGAATGAGATCCGCCACCAAACCGCAGAGACCGTGCAGCCAGGGAAAACTCCAAGCTGTTGCGGACATGGACTGGGAGAGAGTCAGGGCAAAGGCTGAGAAAATCACAGCCCTTGCCCTGGAAACTGCCACCATATCCAGCTGAGTATGGAAGCCCATCCCTAGATGACAAAACAACGGAGAAGGAACCAGAGCAGACTTCTCCTCATTGACTCTGAACCCTAGTGACATGAGCAGGCTCAACAGTGTGTCGACATCCGATTCCAGAAAGGCAGCATTGGAATGCCTCTGGAGGATATTGACTAGATATGCCGAAGAAGACACCCTGGACTGTGTGCGATGTAAGACTTACACATGCGACATCAGACGGGTGAAACACATGCGACATCAGACAGGTGAAGGCTCAAGGATCCAGGTCGAGGCCGAAGGGCATGCCCTTGAACTGGAAAACTCCCGGGTGAATGTAGCGGCAAACCGACCTGAAAACCTCCATGCTGAACTTAGGAGCAATGAAAGACTGGATCAAGATACACAGATCGATAACCTGTCAGAGTCGGCCGTCCTTCTTCGGCACCAAGAACAGGTGGGAATAAAATCCCAATGAATGAATGTTCCTGGTGACCTCAATCACCTACTTTTGACCAGAGATTGCCTATCGCCGTGATCAAAAGTTCCCAACATGTAACGTTGAAAGGAACCTGTGTTGGAAGAGGCACTCTTGACTGAGTTGGATGCCTCAACCTGGGACGAATCGAGGTGACTACTGCCGACGTCTACCCTTACCCTGTGAGTAAGCAGAAGCAGCGGCAGGAGGATCAGCCCTTGGCTTCACAGAGGAAGCAGAAGGGTACTTGCTACGCATTGGACAGTCCCTGCCTCCAACAGAAGGCTGATCAAGCTGACGAAGCAGCAGCCGATCTATGGAATGACATAGGGAGTCATCCCGGACCATCGCCACAGAACCATGGAATAGTTGCGGACCTGTCGAAGAAGCAGATTGAAGAGCAGCGTGCTGCCCTTCAAGAAGGGAACGGCTTGTGTCCAGCACACCATCCCTGCAAACTAATTCCAAGTTAGCCGTGTTACAGGCATGCATGTGAGAAGATGCATGAGCACCTTGGACAGCACACACAAAAGTGCATGTACATCATCAAACTTATCTGGGGGCAGATAAGCAGCAAAGCAGAGATGACATGATCGGAGAGAGAAAGTATTCCAGCATCTCTCTCAATAAGGCAACAGATTCCAGAGAGTCTCCATAAGAAAAACGGCCAGCTTGGGAGTTGGGGTCCTGATCCAAGACCGTCAAAGTCTGGCAGACTGACGGAATGGCGGAATCATAGGAACGCTAACGCACCGGAGGCAAAAAACCCTGATGAAGAACGACGTCTTCATAGCCTTAGAACTCAGCTTGGAGTCCAAAGCTGTAAACGCTTCAACCACCTGTACATGTACCGACAGGCACAGTCGAAGACAACCAGAAGCAGGTTGCTCCACAGGCTGTAGGTAGGTTGCTCCACAGGCTGTAGGTAGCGGCCAGGCTGACACTGTCGCCTGGTTTGATGGTTTGAGATCTGGAAGGAACCCAAACATAAAGTCAAGAGCTGCCCCAAATCAGAAGACTGTTGGCTCTCGATGTCATGTTGGTCGGACTCATCCCCTGAGTCGGAAGACACATAGCCCATCATGGGCAAACCAGTCGACGCCTTCCATGGTGTAGGCACACCGGGGGGTCAGAAAGCGGCCTGTTTCCAATCCCGGGAGGTGGTGCCACAGGGGGCACCCGGAAACTGCTTGTAGCCTTGCTGGAAGCAACAGAAAAGCCTCTTGGACAGAACGTAAGTGAGAAAGGAGAGGGCCTCCCTAACCTCACTGACTGTGTCAGCCGGTTCGACATGGCAACGAACCGACAAAGTGGCTTCACTCCTGACCTATTTAACCAGCGAAGGGTCACGATCCTCAAATACACCTGATGCCGGGCGACGGGCTGCAGCCGAAACATTTGAAGGCAGATGTGTATTGGGGTATGACATACCCTGAGGATCTACAGAGCGGAAACTCAGGAGAGTGCCGCGAAAATCTGCGGGACAGAAGGTCCAGGCTGCACAAAAAGCGTTGGTCCCGCAAAACTGGCCATGGGACCAGAGTGCGTGGACGGAAATGCCACGGAGCTCATGGTGACCCTACCATGAACATCCGAATCCAATGAGAAAAACTGTGGTACTCAACGGCTGAGAGACCACAGTAGAGGGTTCGGCTGGCAGCTCCTTCCAACTTTGCCAAATTGAAGTCAGGGAAGGCTGAGGTCGATACCCCACATCTACACTACCAGACATCTCTGCAGACCCCTGTAGGGATAAAACTGCTGTGCTCAACGGCTGAGAGGACACAGCAGGGGATTCGGTCAGCAGCCACTTCCGACTTCACCGAGTTGAAGTCAGGGAAGGCTGAGGCCGAAATCCCACATCTGCACTACCAGACACCTCTGCAGACCCCTGCAGGGATAAAACAGCTGTGCTCAACGGAGGAGGCCACAGCAGGGGGTTCGTTTGGCAGCCACTTCCGACTTCGCTGAGTTGAGGTCAGGGAAGGCTGAGGCCGATACCCCACATCCACACTACAGACCCCTCCAGGGATAAGCCGAGGCCGGCTGAAACGGTGACCGATGATGTTGTAGACGGAACAGCAGTAGCAGCAGATACGACGGGAGCTGTTGAAACTGGCAGAAAAGGGGAGAGAGCAACCGAGCTCGGCCACCAAAGGAGGAGTCATAACCCTAGTTACAGCCTCAGATGTCAACTGGAGAGGGACCATAGTCCCTGAACCAGGCATCTCTTCACCAGACAACTCAACAGCTCCCGCAGTATCCACCACGGTTAAAAAACTGCACATCCCCCATGAAGAGAGTATAACTCTCACCAGACGTGATCGCGTCAGGAGGCCCCAAAATGACAGCATTCCCCCCCCCCCCCTGCGAGTGTGGGAGGAATGGCCACAAGAACGCATCAAAGCAGGGGCAAAAGGCATTGTCCTAAACGAACCGTACTGGACATAACAGAGGTGAGAGCAGTAGAAGAAAAAGGTGAACTCAACAGATATAGACAGTAGGAGAACACCCCCCAACTACGAGAGAAAGGTGGTAGAAAAAGTATCGGCTGGAACACAACTGAACCCAGATGGCAGGCAGGGACTAAAAAACAGAAATTCTGCACTCAACAGAGTGGAGAAATCCTGTCCATACAATCCCCCATTGACACCTACCTCCAATAATAATAAAATTTATCAACCGAAAAATTTTATGTACGAACCGCAGGGTACGCAAAAGTCGCGGCCGACACGTAAAATATATAAAATACAATGAAAATGTGGTTGAAAATAATAACGAGAATATATAAAACACAGTCCTGTTATTATACGATCCTCAGATCCATATTTCCAGTCACAGGAAACCATTATCGATGAGCTGAATTATCACTGTTTCGTATTACAAATGGACGCACGTCCACCTTGGACAGCGGAAGGAAAAAGAATGATTCATTGGTGACTGCTTTGCGCACTAGTTTCCGGAAGTTGTGGAATTGTACTAAGAGAAGAGCGATGGCGCTCAACCCAGTTTTGGCTTATTTTGTCGTGGTGCTTTTGCACCACTTTTCTTTTCCAAATCTCTTGGAAAAGATCAAAATAGAGAGTATATTTTTCGAGTCAGGGTCCTCCACTATAGTGCAAGCCCTTAGTAAACAATTGTAAGGTAGGTTGATTTTGGCCGGGGTGAAAATTCTTGTCCCTCTCATAACGAAGGCAAATATAGCTCCTCGAACTTCTCTTGAACAAATCTGAGTCTACACCTCAAAAGGAAGCTACACACCAAATATCAAGCCACTACTACTGCTGGTTCAAGAGAAGAAGATTTTTTAATATTTTGGTGCCCCTTGGGGCATGGCACCACCCAGGGAGAGGGGCAACTTCATTTGAACAAATCCGAATTGGCATTAGGTAATAAACATTTATCCAACACTTGAATAAAATTGGGCTAGTGGTTTTGGAGGAGAAGTCGGTTTTGTAAAATTTACGACGGACGGAAAGTGATCAGTAAAGCTCCCCTTGGGCTTTGCACAGGTGAGCTAAAAATAAGGATAGTGAAACTGAAAGTCACATTTAATTTTAAAAAAGCCTTTGGTTCCAATATTTTCAAGTCAACAGTGCTGATACTGCCCTCCACCAGTGAAGCTTTTCTTTTCTGAATATTATCATTGCATTACTTTAGATTTATGAATGGCTAGATTTTAAAACATAAACGAGGGGAAAACGTTTTCATAAAAAACAAGTGCCACTGTCGTAGTTAGCATTCTTAATTGCTATTTCATCTTAAAGGAGAATTTTCTTAATATTTTTGCTGACAAAAATGATTTTGCCTCGGTACTGCCAAATGTAGATGCTAACTGTATCACTGTATAAAATACATACCTGAATATTTTAGGACTCTCAATATTTATTCTGTATTAAATGCTCTGCAGTTTCTAATATTTTTAGCTGTCCCCACATTTGGTGCAGTGGCAGGCTATTAGCAAAACAAATGAAGTTGAAAATCCAGAAAAAATATTATGATTTTTAGTGTTAAATATAAAACAAGAGGCCCCATGGGCCTGAAGTGCTCACCTTGAACAGGACACGTTATAAACAGATTTCAAGAATGAATCTACATTAAGCAATCCATCTCCATAGGAGTGACTAAAATAGTCCAAGCATCATACCTTTTCTTCAGTTGATCATAATGTAAAAAGTGGACCTCCCCTATGAAGCCCCTTGATACAACCTATGTGGATTAATCTTAGTCACACACCTTTAGAGGGTACTGGATACAAAATTTCTAATTCTTCAGCTACATATTGTAAACCATATGTGAAAGGATTCTAACTGGTGATCCTGAAGAAGAAGATTTTTGAAGAAATTCCCTCATATCGCACTAAGTTAAAATTTGGGTTCCCATAGGGATCCCAAATAGTAACCCAGGCATTCAAATTGAACAAACTTGAATTTGACTCCCCTAAAGATGTTGTATACCAAATATGAAAGCATTCCGACAGGTGGATCTGAAGAAGATTTTTAAAGAAATTTCCTCATATTGCACTAAGTTAAAATTCAGGCTTAGGGAGCCTAAATATTAATCCAGGCACTCAATTTGAACAAAGCTGAATGTGATTAACAAAAATTTTTTCTGTCTTAAAATTGACCGAAACGCATAAAAAATAAAAAAAAATTTCCAGATTTTGGTCCAAAATTTTCTAAGTCCCCCCGGCCCCCAAATTTTCAAAGTAAAAAAAATAAATTTTTTTGTCTTAAAATTGACCGAAACACATAAAAAACAAAAAAAAAATTCTGGATTTTGGTTTAAAATTTGGTCTAAAATTTTCGAAGTCCCACCAAAACCCCAAATTTTCAGTGTAAAAAAAAAAAAATTTGTCTTAAAATTGACCGAAACACATAAAAAACAAAAAAAAATAGAGAATTGTAATTCGTTGGACAAATTACGGGCTTTCCCAACTTTCCAATGTGAAAATGCAGACTACATATAGCAAAGCAAAGGGTTTGAAATTAACCATTTCCAAAATGATAGACAAAAAGCATCCAAAGTTGGCTAATTTTGGCATCCTCTCATGCTTCTGTTATTCACGCCCTCATTTTGCTTGGGGATTAAATCTTGAGAATAAAAGGTAAACAGTAACTTTCTTCTACAATCATTATTGCATCTATCCATACCAAAATAATTGCTAGAACAACTTTGCAATTAGAGGAAATGAGTACAGATGTTTGCAAAATTCACTGAAAATCAATTTTTTTTCTGACAGTACTATTCTTTACAGTCCAAAGCTTATGTTGTGTTTAGCCCCAAAGCATGACTTACAACAGAGGATTTGTTCATTAGGCATCTCTACCTATAGCAAAACAAAGTGTTTAGAATTAACCCTTTCCAAAATGACAGGAAGATGCAACCACAGTTAGCTAATTTTGACATTTTTGGATGGTACTCTTACCCTCATTTGCTTGAGGGTTAAAAATGAGATTAAAAACTAAACAGTAACATTCTTCTGCAAGCATCGTTGTATCTATGCATACAAAAATAATTGTTACAACAACCTCGCAATTATGAGAAATTTGCCCTTGAAGTTAGTAAATCTTGAAGATAAAATGATATATTCATATCATTTGTGGCTAATAGAGGTTAATTTTGAAATATTTGTGTGGTGATTTTAGTGTATAATATTATGCTCTCAATGTGTGAACATCAATCACAGACTGAGTGTCCGAAAAGAGACATGGACTAATCTTGAATCTTGCTATTTGAATGAACATGTTCAAGTTGAGGGTACTCCAATTCAAGGCCTGACAACTGGGTGAGGGTTAAAACTTGGAATAAAACATGTAACGCAAAATTGTTCTTAGATAACAGTTAGATAATTGTCAAAAATGAAAAGTGGACAGAAATCGTACATGGGTTAATGGGCGAAAAGGAGGTAATTTGGCTAATTTGACATTAAAATTGAACAGATAGCAGTGTCACTCATATGCCCACTGCATTCAGACCAGTGAAGGCAGATACAAGAAATCTTCAGAAGTTGTTCTACTATCCCTGCTTGACAGGACAGTATCTTTGTTAGTGACGCGACCATGTGGGAACAAAGTGGATCGCCTGGAAATCACAGCATAGGGTTAAACTTTACAACCAAACCTACAACAGTAAATATGCTCGGTAGGCAATTGTAAATACGAACATGTAAATCATTTTTCGATATTCCTTTTGAAAATGGAAGAAAAGTGAGCTCCAAATTAGCCAATTTTATGAAGAATTTTTTAACCTTCACCCAGTTTTTCAAGGCCAGAAAACTGGGTGAAGGTTAAAACTTTGAATGAAATATATAACAGAAAAAGTGTTCTTGGATGAAGGCCCAATCCTCTCATGGAAAAGGTTTCAAGACAATATGGCTCCAGTGCTGAGAAAGTGCATGTAAACGTTGGCGAAAATAACAATTATTCCGACAGTACCCTTATGGGAAATCTGCCAAGGGTTAAACTTTTAATAATAACATGCAGAACAAAATTTGTCATACTTTGACTGATGCAAGCAGCTATAGAAAACATTCAGAGCTCAGGCAATTAAAAATGGAGTAAATCGCCACCTAAACGTACCAAATTCTGAAAAATTGGGGTTTTTATGGAAGGTACCTACTTTTATGCAACCAGAATGGGATAGGGTTAAACTTTACAACCAAACTTACAACAGCAAATATGCTCGGTAGTCAATTGTGAATACGTACATGATAAGTTTTTGAGATTAACCCTTTTCACAATGATAGAAAAAGCAACCAAAGAAGGCTAATTTTGGCATTTTCAAACGGTACTCTTATTCTTGCTCTCATTGTGCTTGAGGGTTAAATCTGAGATTAAGAAGTAAACAGTAACTTTCTTCCACAATCATTGTTACATTTAGCCATACCAAAATAATTGTTACAACTACCTTGTAATTAGAGAAATTTGCCCTTAAAGTTGTTTTTCAAAGTCCATCCCCCCCACCCACCCCCACCCCCCCCCCCCCCACCCCCACCCCCCCACAAATTTTCAGCGTAAAAAAAAAAAAATTTTGTCTTAAAATTGACCGAAACACATAAAAACAAAACAAAAATTTCCAGATTTTGGTCCAAAATTTCAAAGTGCAGAATGGTACCCCAAATTTTCAGCCTAAGTATGAACCCAGGGACTTGGCTTGAACAAACTTGAATCTCACCTCCCTAAGGATGTTGCTTACCAAATATCAAAAGATTCTTATTGGTAGATCTGAAGAAGAAGATGTTTAAAAAATATTCCTCATACTACACTAATTTAAACATTTGGGCTCCCATAGAGAGCCCAAATATGGTCACAGGGAATTGATTTCAATAAACATGTGAAACAACCTTCCAAAGATGTTATATGTGAAATTTGAAAGCTTTTGGAGCAGTGGTTTTAGAGAAAAGTAGTTTTATATGTTTTTCCCATTTCCCACAGTGTTGAAAAATGCTGACTCAGCACTTTTTCAAAAGTCCCAGAAAAGTACCCCATGATAAAACCGATAGCAATTTTTTTGTATCATTCCGTTCTGTTGGTCCTAAGGAAGCTTCATACCAAATAAGAATCCTCAATGTCGTGTAGTTTTGGAGATATGGGCGTTTTAATTTTTTCTATTTTTAGCTCCTGCGATTCCCATGGGGTGACGGGATCAAATTTTTTGCATAAACTAAGTACTTATGACCCAATAAGCCCTCATATCAAATTTGGTCCAAATCTGCCTCTCGATTTGAAAAATAGAAATTTTGGGAGGAGCAAATATTCTTGCCCCTCCCATAACGACAGCAAATATAGCCCCACAAACTTCTCTTGAACAAATCTGAGTCTACACCTTAAAAGAAAGCTGCACACCAAATATCAAGTCTCTGCTACTGCTGGTTCATGAGAAAAAGATTTTTTAAGATTTCAGCACACTTTTTGGGTGTGGCCCTACCAAGGGGCAAGGCAACTTGATTTGAACAAAATCAACTTGCGATGTCATAACAAACTATTATCTCAAATATCAATTAAATTGGTTCAGTGGTTTGGGAGGAGAAGACACAAACACCATGTTCACGGACGACGACGGACGGTGGGTGATCACTGTAGCTCTCCTGACTGAAAGTCAGGTGAGCTAAAAATTTTCAAATATGCTGACTCAGCATTTTTTGTCCGATGCCTCCTACAGAATGCCCTAACATAACCGATGGCAATTTTTTTACAAATAACAGTTCTCTGTTACATGCGTTTTGGGAAATATGGGCGTTTGAAAATATTTATATTTTTTGCTCCTAGGGTTCCCACGGGGCCACAGGAATTTTTTTTTGGCCTGAGTCAAGTACTTATGACCCAATAATACCACATACCTAATTTGGTTCAATCGGACCATCAGTTCAGAAAATAGAAATTTTGAGCGGGGCAAAAAATCTTACCCCTCCCATTACAAAGTCAAATATTGCTTCACAAAATTTGTTTGAACAAACTTGATTCTACACCTCAAAAGGAAGCTCCATAACAAATGTCAAGTCACTGTACCCACTGGTTCATGAGAAGAAGATTTTAAAATTTTAAAAATATTTTGGAGCATTTTTCCCCTCCCCGTCCCTATAGGGCTGGGCATGTTTAGTTGAACAAAAATGTAATGCCCCTTCGGGACCATCACTCACTCAAACTTTCATGTGAATTGGCCCAGTGGTTTTGGAGGAGAAGACCGAAACATGTTGCTGAGGATAACAGATGGACAGACGATGGACAGAGAGTGATTAGATAAGCTCAGCTTAACTTTGTCAAGGTGAGCTAAAAAATAGCGCTGGTTATTTTTGGTCATTACATTACATAAAAGGTTAATTCCTCTTTTCTGATGTACTAGGAAGTCAATCCCCTTCAGGGAACAGACATTTACATTCCCGAGATGCCTGGAAAATTCAATGTTTTTATCGGCATCCAAGAGAAAGATCCATTTCAGTGAATTTTTCAAGATAATATCAGTAAAAAAATAATTGGCAAACAGTGAAGAGTGTAAATTTGAGAAAATTTGTCTGCACCTTCTGAAAGTGTTACATTTATCTAAATCAGCTGTTTTCAGTTCTCTTTATTGGTTGTCCTAGTTTAGAACACATAATTACCAACCCCTTCAGATGTTTGGTTATAAGGCTAGAGGTGGCCAACAGGGGTGGCTAATCCTCCAGACAAACACCCTGACACCCGAATAAAAAACAGCAACTTTGCCAATGTCTAAAGTTATGAAGCAGAAACTAATTTCAAGTTAAGGTCACTGTGACCTTGACCTTTGGCACCACCATGCACACCCCACATTAAGTTCAGCTTCTATCAGACCAGTTGAAGTTTATTTGGAGAGTGGAAACCAGTTTTTAAGTGGAAGGCCACAGATTTTTTTACTGCAGTTAACAACCACTGATTCACTTCCTGGGTATCCCAACAGGTAGGTTCAACTATTATATTAGTACATACCTTTATCATCTGTAGCCCATACGGCTGTCTTACCAACAGAGACTTGTTTTAATAACGCATCAGTTTGAGGTGGGGGTACAATCTGTAGCCATAAATTCCCTAGAACAAAATACATAGACCTCCTTTGAATGTAAATATAACTTGATTTCATGGGTAAAAATATTATTAATTTGTTGAGAGCAAAATTAATTTTGGTTATACTACTAAAAATTTTTTGTTTCTCAGGCACTTCCGTCACAAGTCTGAAAATAAGCAATCTGTCATTTGCAGAATGAAGTCCCCAGAGGGTGAATTTGCTGATGCTATCTCATACAGTGTGCCAATTTATCCTCTGGATACTTCAATGCTGTTTAGGCTTGAGACCTTGATTCAGATTGAGGTTCACAGAGGGTAAATTTAGTGATGCTACCCTGCCGTACAGGGTAGCATCACAAAATTCACCCTCTGGGGTCCTCATTCTGAAGATGACTGTCTGCTTATTTTCAGGCTTGTTCCCTCATCATTAAAAATCTGCCTCATCTCTCTTTCTTTAACCTCAAAATCTCTTCAATGATGCTAATTTTGCACTTGTAAGACTAACAATTTAACCACTATATCACTGAACTCTGTAAAACTAGACAGAGTTCGTTAAATTTGCAACAGCAGTAAGGGAAATTTTCCCCACTGAAAACACTGGTTTTCCTCCAGAACAGTGTAAGGAGTAAAATTAATAATCCTAACTCTTCAGGTACTGTTTTGTGCATTATAATTACTCAGAAGAAAAAAATGGCTCCTTCCCCATCATAAAATTGCACGAGAAACAAGAAATTTTTTTTAATAGAGCTTATCAGCATATGATCATAAACTAGATGTGTCGGTACAAAACAGAGGCCCCAGCGAGCAAAAAACGTCTGGAAAACTGATTCTCTGAGTTTTCACATCATAAACTAAGTTCAAGTTCAGCAGTAACTCAATGACAAAAAATCAGACCAAACTCAAATTCGATTTGTTGGTACCATGACAAGGCCATCTACTACAAATCAGCCAATTATCTCAATGCATGGTGAAAAAAGTCAGGAAAACTATTTAAGATTGACAGAATATGGAATGACAGTAAGTAATGATGGATGGACAAGGGTAACACTATATCCTTTGTCATTTTATGGCTGGGACATAAAAATTGTTCTGTTGAAACCTTGTATTTTACTTGAACCCTCTAACAAATTATAAAAAAACAAATTTGTTGAACAAATATTTTTGTCTTCTACTTGAATATGGCACATACCCAAATCTATTATTGAGGAAATTTAACTTTACACTTTTTATAAATCTTCCCAAACATCCTCTACATTATACTTTTAGCAAAAAAAAGAGGGAATTTGGGTTGGGTGAAGTTAACCCTTTACCCAACACAGACGATATCAAAATTTGTGATTTTAAAAATTATTTTTTCAAATTTTTCAAAATATTCCAACAAAAACCACATCATGTGGCCCTCATTGGAATGAGCTCGATGGGCTCGTTCCAATGAGGGGTCACATGATATAGTTTTGTTGTAATTTTCAGAAATTAATTTTTTTCAACTAATGAATTTGCCTATTACACGTACGGATGTTGCCGAAACATTAAGTAAAGGGTTAAGAGTGATGTGCATTACACTGCACCAATCTTTCAATGTAAATCAATTAATGGTTTAAGTCATTCAATTATCTTGAAGCCATGCTTATCACTTTTGGGGTTTTCTTTTTTTATATGTAGATGTGCTTTTACAGATACATTGTTTGAAAAGGCTATGTGAACTTTCTGAGCTCTTTCAAGTTATAAACTATAGTTTTGAAAGAAAATTTAAAACTGAACAAAACTCTATAGGGCTACACTTATTTATTATATGACTACCACAAATAGCCCCTCAATACCACTGTAGTTTTCCCATTAAATCCAGCTCTCTGGAAATCAAGAGTGTCAAGTTTTCCAGATTGTTATCAGGCCTGTCTCAAACGAGGCGCATGTGAATGGACTATTTCTACCAGTGACACGTAAATAAATCAGTAAATTCCACAAATATATCAGGGAATTCCATAATACATGCGTTCGATCTTGATCATGAGTCGTTTATTAATACCATACGAGAAAAAACTGCTTTTCTATGACCAGTTACAGAACTCAATAAAAACAACTGCACATTTCAGCGCAAGCGATTGAAAGAGAAATGCGAATCGGTTACAATATTATAGAGAATCAAACATACTCGAGGCCTGTTGCCAAGTGACAAATATAGACTGTGTCTCCTCATTAAACTCTGTTGACAAACATTCCAGTTGAGGTCTATTTGGAAATGCTGTGCTGAACAATTGCAAAATAACAATTAACAACTATTTTCAAGATGCGAATCCAACAAAGAGGAGAAGTCTTGCCTCGATTGTTTTGACTTTCAAGTTTCATGTTCGAAACGAACTTTCGATATTACTATGCGTATGGGATTCCCCATTTACATAAATTGTTAATGGTTATTTGGCTAATATAATTCTGGTTGTATTTGATATTTCAGGTGTTGTGATCAGTTTAAAATACTAAGTGTCATGTAATAAACAAATTATTATAACAGTCAACTGATCTGTGTTGTTGTATTCCGTCTCATTGACGAGATGAGATCGGCCTGATCAAACTCTATGTCTGCAGCGTCTAGTTTGATCTGGCCGATCTCGTCTCATCAACTCAGCAGAATACAACAACACAGATCAATTGACTGTTGTAGTAATCTGTATATATCATCTCTTCAGAGGAACAAGGTGTCAACTACAATGCTTTAGTCTTGTAGATGGTGCCTTGTTCCACTTAAAGGACGATATATTATACTTCATGCATTAACTTCCCTCCTTTACTCCAATGAAGGGTGCCGGTCCATAATGTTATAAGGTTATGGGTTCAGGCCTAATATAAACAGACGTGGCAACATTCCAATTACATAAATCAAATCTTTACCACTGCTAGTTCTTTACCTACCATAATGTCTAGAAACAGACAAAGATAATCAGAAAACAAACGGAAAAAGGGTTCATGTGGGAAAGGACTGGCTAAATTCAAGGCTATTTCTCAACATTTTTTAGCATTTTTCAAGGCCCTTCAAATACCAAATTCAAGGATTTTCAAGGCCTTGCTGCCACTAGTCCTAGTTAAGAGCTTCCAGTTATGACTTGTTTATTTAATGAGGTTTAACAACACTTTCGACAGCCAGGGTCACCTTGTGTCGGACAGTTTTACGGATAGAGCAAGCCGGAGTACCCGGAGAGAAACACCAAGCAATGATGAGCAACTGTCAGGCTCCCCAATACACTAACTTCACACAAGCAGGGTTAGGATTGGTTGAAGACAAGTGCACCATCGACATGCAGTATGACTTAGTACACAACACCACCCTTCCCCCATGTGGGCAATGAGGGTGAAGTGTCTTGACCAAGGGATTCGAACGGAGGACCTCTCGGCTTGCAGCCTGCATCTCTACCTACTGAGACACCATGCCCGCTCCAGTTATTACTCCCTCCTCTCATTTTCCTTGAAGGAAAGGTAATTACCAGAGGGTCTGAGTTTGGACTACGCCTTAATAAACTCTGGCATATAATATTACAGCTATGATTATGTGTTTTGTCAGCATTTTTATTTTGTGAATATTCAAGACATTTCAAGGCCTTCAGGTCCATTTTCAGAGATTTCAAGGCCTTTAATGGTCCTTAGTCAAATTCAAGGCTATTCCTTGAATCCCCGACCCCATTGGAACCCTGTACTATTCCAATTTCTGGCTTTCAAACTAAGTTACATGGGTTATAAGCTATTTTTTAAAGCCAAAAAATTAAATTTTTATGTTGTTAAAGAATATTTTTTGTGTTTGGTATTTACATAAGATAAAGGGTTAAAACAAAAACATCAGTCACACAGTCATAAACATTATGTGTGTGAAGGAGAATGTGTGAGCTATATCTGTGTATGAGGGCCTATGTGTGCACCTCGGGCATAATAATATCCAGTCTTACAAAAAAACACAACATTCAGAGTATGTTTTTTTAAACACAAGGATATGTGTTCCTGTCAGACAGTCTCATATTCCAACTGGAAGTCTCTCCGACAATGTCAGTTATAAATTAATGATAAAACTAAAAATACAAAAAATACAGCATATTACTACAAGTCATATGGCAGGTTATGAACCAATAAGTCACCAAAAAGGATATGTGTATAATGGGCTCAGCTTCTCTCCAGTCCATATCCATATTCTTGGGTGAATGCCCAAACCCTTAGATGCCAATGGCCCTCAGCTCTAGACAATATTAATTTTGTTAACTGGCTGAGTGCTAGAAGCCACTATCATGGTTCTGTTGAAAAGTGCTGAAAGCAACTTTAATGGCTTTGCACTTTATGCATAAGCTTGCTGTTTGCTCAACAGTTGGAAAAAAATATATTCATATACAAATGCTTTTTGACAATTTATTGAAGAGTGCCTATTGTTTGCTTAACAGTAGGAAAAAAATATTTATATAAAAGTGTTTTATTACAATTTATTGGAGAGGGCCAATAGGCACTCTCAAATAAATTGTAACAAAACAATTGTTTATGAACAAAATCTTGCTAAACTAAGGCTCCCCTTTCTAGCTGCATGGTATCTTTGAAAAAAATACTCACGTTTCAAATTACCTTTGGAAAATAATTTAGCACTCTACCAGTTAATTGTTAAAGGCCGAACTCTCATTTTGTTCACATTTCACTGCAATAAGACAGGTGCCCAATCATGGAGTGTTTAAGTAATCTTGCAAGTTACATTCTAAGCACCTTTGTAGTTGTTTCTGGGCAAGTTTTGGCTGCATATATTACCCAGCCAAGACATGTTTAGAAACAACTGCAAAGCAACAGGAAGTAGGCTGTCAAAGTGAAGCAAAAATGTATGAAAATCTCTAGGCCTTTAAGGGTTAAATAACACTTGTTAGTTCAGAAATATTCTACATACCAGGCAGGTTGCTTTGATCAACACCAGCTCTAAACCAAGCTGATCCATCCTTGGCTATTGCCCATACACGATTCTTATCTCCAATACTAACAGAGCAGAATGGTTGATCTGTGTTAATATGTAACCATGAATCACCCTAAAATAAGACAAAACTCAACATCTCACTCATCTGCCTTGAAGCCGCCGGTGCATATGATACAAAATATGACCCACTTCTGTCTAAGTCACAGTTGGCCTACCATAACCCTTGATGTAAACATATTTCATTGTCATTTGATGTTGAATGACAATAGAATTGGAACACAAGTTATTGCAACTTATTTTGAGGTCTCTCCCATGAGCTACAATAGCAAACCTACAAGCAGCAGTTACATAAAATGACATACAGATACATGTTGACTAAAATTCTCAAACTCTGAATGGACAAGAGCTCACAAAGTTTTTTCTATGTTTACAGCTCCAATAGCATATGCTACTGTTCAACATCACCGCACGAAATATTTTAAACTAAGAAACTACAATCTGAACTAAGACAGAGTGACCTTGACCTTTATCTGATTTGTTTATTATTTGTCCAGTGACATAATGGGGTACATAAGAGGTTTATTTACTGAACTTGCCATTGTTTCCTTGCTCATTACACAATGTGGGTTTTGGGGCTATAAAATAAAAGTTCATTTCTAGCCCTTCACAAAATGTAGCAAACAGATACAGTGGAACGCTGTTATTGAATAGCCATTTTGTTAATGAAAATTATCCAATTAACAGTAGTATTCAATTAACAGGGATTGTGTTCTTTTCCTGTATTCTAGAGATGATCTCATGGAGATCTGTCAAACAAGACATAATAGATTAAATGCCTATACTGGATGTATTGAGGCCAAATAGGTCTATAAACAAAGGAAAACAGGGGAAAGTCAGGGTAATATCTCGACAGATTACAAGATTTTTTTATTCAATTAACAGGAGTTTACTCTATAACCTATATTCAATTAACAGGTCAAATTTGTACTGGAGGTATGATAAATGGTTTTGTGTTGGGAAATTATATTCAATTAACAGGATTATTCAGTTAATAGACATCCAATTAAGTAGGCTCCACTGTACCAGCACTATTCATAAAACTCAATATTCAAAGTGGATATTTTTTTTTTAATTTTAGCCCGAAAACATAGCTTATAACGCCCTTTGGAACATGTACATTAAAGTTCATAAGCTATGTTTTTAAGGTACAAAACAAAAATCCTAAACTACTGACAGATTTTCAAGTGTCACACTCTAGCCGTGTTATGTTAAAAGTAGAAATAAATATGAAAATAATAAACTAACCTGTGGATTTGATAATGTCACACCTGTTCTGCAAAGTACATCTCCTCCAGTTGACACAGCCCATACATGAATGATTTTCTGGTGACTACCACTGGGGTTTGAATGTATAGATATATCAATAAGTGGGACAGACAAAAATACTTTCCATGGACCAGTCGTGCTAACCTGATATGTTCTGAAAGAGAACTATCTGATGTTGAAGATTCAATTACAAATATTTCAGTACTATGAACAATTTTATATGTGCATCATTGATTTCAATGACAAGATGCCACTATGTGACATGTTGTTAGAAGGGATTCTCTAAGCCCTTCCAAGAGGTGTTAACAGCATGCCAGATCCTGAACCCTTTGAATGGAGAGGAAGAAGTGCTCTTGGAGTCAAGTTCCATGTTATGTTCTGCTCCACACTTTTACACAGGGTACAATTCTGTGAGTAGTTGGTGAACTGGAGGGATTTTTCTGGGTGATGTTGGTAGCCGAATATATGGACCGACAGTCTTTTAATTTTGAAGTGAGTTGTCTCTCTTGTGCACGACTGCACATGCAATTTTTACTTTTTGTGAGTAGACAACAGTGTGTCTTTACCCAATGCAGACGATATCAAAATGTATTATTTAAAATATCATTTTTTTTAAACTTTTCAAAAAATTTCAACCAAACTATAGCATGTGACCGTTCAATGGAACGAGCTCAACAAGCTCGTTCCAAAGAGAGGTCACACAAAATGGTTTTGTTAAAATTTTTTGAAAAATAATATTTTTTCAGCTGAATTTGCATATTACATGGGCGGATTTGGCCGATTCCTTAGGTAAAGGGTTAACCTTTACTTAATGAATCAGCTGCATCCGCTGTGCAATGTCCAAATTGTGAAGTAGAAATTTTTTTTAAATTCAGCAAAACCATATCATGTGACCCCTCACTAGAATGAGCTTGTTGAACTTATTACACTGAGGGGGCACATGATATGGTCTTGTTGAAATTTTTTAAAGAATTTGAGGGGAAATGAAAGTGTTAATGACAATGTAGCTCAACTTGTTAAGACATGTACATGTATAGTATGTGACACAGCAATGACAGACATCTAGGTAATGACCTGATTACAAAGGTCCATATAAAGTATTGTAACGGTCTGTACATAAATACTGACTGTAGCCTGTAACAAATCTATAGGTAAAGTATTGTAAAGGTAGGCAACAGTCAGATGCTAAACTAGAAAAAAAATCTTTGAGTCCCAGAGTGGGTCTGACTGAACCCCAAAATATTTGTTCTCATAGCACAGTGATAACAAAGGCACCCCAAAATACTTGTTCTTGTCCCAAGGTGATAACAATGGGACCCATGAAGTTTCATGAAGATCAGTTCAAAAATACGAGCCGTATAGAAGTTGACAAAAAACTGATTTGACCTAATTCCGGTACAAAATGGCCACTGGCAGTCATCTTGAATTTGGACCACTCCCAGAAACACTCGTTCTCGTCCCAAGGTAATAACAAAGGTACCCAAGAAGTTTTGTGAAGATCGGTTCATAAATACAGCCTCTAGCCCTAGCCATATTGACATGTGCACATTCATACAAAAATTTATTCAGATCAGAACTTTCATACAGAAGTTCTGTACAAAAAACTGTTTACACTAATTTTGGTACAAAATGGCTGCTGGTGGCCATCTTGAATTTTGGACCACACCCCAAAACACTTGTTCTCATCCCACGGTGATAACAAAGGTACCCAAGAAATTTTGTAAAGATCGGTTCATAAATACAGCCTCTAGAAGTTGTGTACAAGCCGTATAGAAGTTGTGTACAAACAAGAGGCCCCAAGGGGCCTGAAACGCTCATCTTGAACAAAACACAATTTAAACAGAGTCCAAGAATGAGTCTACATTGAGCAAGCCATCTCCATAGGCTACACTGCCGATCCTTGAGTTCCTCAGGAGTGACAAAAATAATCTGGGCATCATGCCTATTCTTCAGTTGATCATAAAAGTAAAATGTAGAGCTCCCCTATGAAGCCCCTTGATACAACCTATGTGGATTAATCTTAGTTACACACCTCTAGAGAGTACTAAATACAAAATTTTTAATTCTTCAGCAAAATGGCCAATTCCGGCTCCCATAGAGAGCCCAAATATTAACCCAGGCTCTTGATTTGAACACAGATGAATCTGACTTCCCTAGAGATGTTGTGTACCGAATATGAAAGCATTTTGACTGTTGGATTTGAAGAAGAGAAATTTCTTCGAATTGCACTAAGTTCAAAATTGGGCTACCATAGCGAGCCCAAATATTAACCTATGGATCCGATTTGAACAAACTTGAATCTGACCCCCCTAGAGATGTTGTATACCAAATATGAAAGCATTCTGACAAGTGGATCTGAAGAAGAAGATTTTTGAAGAAATTCCCTCATATTGTACTAAGTTAAAATTCCATGTTCCCATATGGAGACCAAATATTAACCTAGGCACTCAAATTGAACAACCTGGAATCTGCCCCCCCCCCCACCCCCCCCCCCCCCCCCCCCTAGAGATGTTGTATACCAAATATAAAAGCAATCCGACTGGTGGATCTAAAGAAGAAGATTTTTAAAGAAATTTCCTCATATTGCACTAAGTAAAAAGTTGGGCTACCATACCTAGAGATCTGATTTGAACAAACTTGAATCTGACCCCCTTAGAGATATTGCATACCACATATCAAAGCATTCTGACTGGTGGATCTGAAGAAGAAGATTTTTTTAAATTACCCTCCATATTGAACAAAGATAAAATATTAACCTAGGGACTTGGTTTGAACAATCTTCAATCTGACCCTCATAACAATGATGTATACCAAACATTAAAAGATTCTGACTGGTGGTTCTGAAGAAGAAGATTTTTAAAGAATATTCCCCATATTACCCTATTTTAAAACTTCGGGCTCCTGTAGAGAGCTCAAATATGAACCAACGAGCTTTATTTCAACAAACTTTTATCTGACCCCCCCTATGAATGCTGTATACCAAATATCAAAAGATTCTGATGACTGGTTCTGGAGAAAAGATTTTTTTAATTTTTTTCAAATATGCTGACTCAGCATTTTTTCGATGCCCATTACAGAACACCCTAACATAACCAATGGCAATTTTTTTTTTTACCATTCAATTCTACTGGTCCTAAGGATACCTCATACCAAATAACAGCTCTCTGTTCCGTGTGGTTTGGGAAATATGGGCATTCGAAAATATTTCTATTTTTAGCTCCCAGGGTTCCCATGGGGATGCAGGAATTTTTTTTTTTTTGCATGGGTCAAGTACTTATGACCCAATAATACCACAAACCAAATTTGGTTCATACCGGACCATCGGTTCAGAAAGTTAAAAAATTTATAGTAATTTCTATATTTTTTATACTTACCAATGACCCAGACATAGCTGGTGCTAACTCTTAAAATATAGGGCCAAACACAAATTTTGCCCCCCAATCCCCAAAATTTGCATCTAAAACCAAGAAAACATGTCCTGAATGGCCCTCCACACTTCACCTCTACTGCGCATGCGCAGTGTCAAGGACGTTCCGAAATTGGCGCCATTAATCATTCTAATAACCAGTGCCTGGTAAGCGCTATGTACTCAGCGGGGAGGCAAGAGTTCCCAACTCCTGGGAGGGCCATCCCCGTCTGGGTCATTGGTAAGTATAAAAAATATAGAAATTACTATAAATTTTTTAACATTTTTATACTGTACCAATGACCCAGACATAGCTGAATAGTAAAAAGGCTGGAGGGCCAAGGACATAGAGCAAGATGGAATACGCTCAATAATATAAAAATAGAGTCATCCCCTCTAGGGAAAAAGAAGTAATAGGCCTTACATGTATCTTTCTTATTTATGATAAATTAGAAAGATACAACACCTTCCAAAATTGAGCATGATACATCCATGTACTCTATTAATATCCAATATAATCCTTATACTAATAATTTTTAAAGTAAGCCAATAAATAAAGTAAGTCTAGAGAATAGAGACTCTTATACTCCTTAAAAGTGTCTGAGGATTGCATAATCATGTCTGTTGACACGTGCTATTTTCAAAAGCTATACTTTAAAAACTAAGACTTGAATGAATTTTAAAACATAAACTTCTCACTAAACAACCATCCCAATAACAGCTCAGAATTACTAACTCCGGAGGAGGTATCCCCTTGTTTTCATAGTAAAACAGGTGACCCAAGGGAACACCCTCCCCCCCCCCCCCCTTTTTCTTGCCCTGGGTCAAATAGCCCAGAGCGAAGAGGGCAGCAGAACAGAGTCACTGCCGAAACAGACAGCCTACCTAGCTATAATAGCAACTGTTAAGTGAATGACATTCTGAGCAGCAGATAATAGACCTAACAATAGAGGCCTCCAGAAATGGACTCGATATTTCTGAGATAAAAATTCATGAATGTGGATGGCTGAGCGCAATGAGCAGCCTTCAAAAATCTATAATAGCGACACTATTAATGTAAGCCCAAGATGTAGAAGAACTCTTACTTCATGAGCCGAAATCTTAAGCACAACTGCTGAGTCAATGATATACCATAAGCAGTACCGATAGTTAATTGAATCCATTAGCAATAGAATGGAGCGTAACGTCCTTCTATTAGGCATCAAAGACAGAAGAAGCTTACGCCCGTAGTAATAAACAGATATCTGTTTATAAATACATAAACTCTAACCGGACAGAGTAAAGGCCTATGCCCGTACGAAGATGGAAGGACCTTAATAACAATAGGTTCCGGATATTAGAAGCCTAACTCTTATGCAAAAATCCAACCTAAATAGTAAAGGAAGTAGTGATTCCGAAACTACGAAAGTGAAAATCATCCATCGATAGTGGATGAAACTCACTGACTCTTCAGTAAAAGAGAAGCCAACAGAATTACTGTCTAAAAGGTCAGAATTTGAAAACTACTGTTTCCAGAGGCTCAAATGATTACTTAGCTAAATAAGAACCGAAGTTAAATTCCATATAGGAATTTAATCTAAAGATTCTAAGTCTATTTATCAAAAAGTTACTAACTGACTTAGATAAAGAGACATAAGACTCAATTGTAAACTATCATAGAGTGCATAGGTATGAGGTAACATAAACCTATAACCTTAATAATAACAGGCTGCAGTAGATCTTGTCAAACAAGTATACTAAAAAGTTGCAATGAGCAGTATGGAGGGATCAACCATATGAACATAGTGATCCCTATACCAACGACGGAAGAGCCTCCACTTTAGCCGCATAGAATAGCGAAGAAGAGGATCTCCTATAGTAAGAAATCGCGTCCAAAGCTCGTCCAGTACAATGCTTACAATGCAATACGGACCACACAACGAAATACGTGAAGGTTGCGACCTTGCGGGTTGTGATAAAGATGACACGATTTACCCAGCGAAAAAAGATCCTCTCATTGAGGAAGATTTCACATTAAGTCCCACAGTAGACATCAGAGTAAATTACCCATGGTCTCTGTGAAGATAGAGATGCTATCAACAGAATGTATTGTGGTTGTTTATCTTAGCAATACCTGCTGAAACAACAGCGCCGGAGGATACGCGTATCCTATCATTCCGTCCTATTAGATCAATAGAGCGTTAACAACATTAGCTCAGAGATCCGGACAAGCCAACACATACGTCTGCAATTGATTAGCAAGCTGTGTCGTAAATAAATTATCATTGGGCGCTCCCATAGATAGCAAATCTGATTGAATACTTGTTTGTTGAGAGTCCATTCTGACGGCAACAAGCGACCCCTAAGTGAACGGGAGTCCGGTAAAACAATCAGACGACCCGGAATATGACGGACCGAAACAGAACTTGGTGTACTATAACCAACAGACGGATTCTTTCCATTAAATTGAATACGCCACTACTGTCGAATTAACGGACAGGATTTGGACAAGCGTTTCTGAATAATGTTCATGCAATGACATAAAGCAAGCCTAAAAAACATTATTCCGCGGAAGATAATTGCTTGCTTAGAGACTGCGGAACCCAAAGACCCTGGCACTTCGAATCCGTTGGGATCAATAATATATCCCAATCTGTTTGACTGGCAACCGTCATAACTATAACACTCGGATCCGGCAACTGCAGTGGCACTCTCTGAGTCAACCACCGAATGTTTGCCCCAGTCTGAATCTCTTGTAACACTAGATAGACAAGAGAACGTGTAAATCGAGCAATTCATGGATTGCTGAAAAGTTGCCGTCGAAGAGAGGCTTCTCCGAGAACGAAGCGACTCTGAGAGAGTTCTTCACCTTACTATCCACGCGCGTGGATGTAGCAAGGGCTGCGTCACGTCTAACCAACTCCAATCAGCCACTGAAGGGCGGAGTTATACGTGAACAAACTACTGCCCTCAAAAGAAATCACAGAATTGTGCAGGGGGGGAGGGTGTTCCCTTGAGAATAATATCCCGTAAATCTTTTCTTGAAGACGTAATGATAACGCCTCAGTAAGGTGGATTACGTATGATAAAGCGTCTAAGTTAAGTCTACTAGACATCATTGTCATTTCCAACATTGTGGTTGGAAAAGACATAGACGGCGAAAAAGAATATTTCCAGTCTTTAACCACGCCGTCTAGACACATATGAACTCTCAGTATGCCCTGCTCTGCCAAAATAAATTATTCGTATAAATGATAAAACGGCAGAAATGAGCACTGCGGACAAGAAACTAAACTATCATGCTTGGTAGCAGGCTTATATGCATATATAGCGTCGAAAAATAAAACACATGTTGTAATGACATTATTGGACTGTGTCGGTAAGTCAGGGACAATGTCCCTGAACCGATCCAAAATTCCGTGTCCAATGACGCTATAAGTCTCTTATCCAACATCGCAGCAATGTAGTCCGAAATAACAATCACTGGAAGATAATGCCGGAAGATATGTATGGCAGCTTCCGATGCTACGAAAGGGAAAACTCGAAATCTTTCGAATCCCTTTCGCCATCCTGTCGGACCCTACAAAGCGTTTGGTCGTCCGTACCTGATGCAACCGCGGACCGCACCGACCCAGCGCCGTCAGATAATTCCTGATTCGAGTAAGAAACTGTCGATTGCTGGGAAGCTGCGAAACAACTGTGCTAACTCGGATAGCACGTCTGTCACTGAGACCTGAGGAGAAGCGGTCCTACAATGCATTGCCGCTGGGAGCTCCGTGATCGTTACCCCGTGCATACTACCAATATGCGATCGAACGGAGTGTATAGGCCTCGTGTCCCTTGGCTACCGGATGGCGTGACCTATTCGCCGTGGAATCACTGAATGACGAAACTGATCGGATACTCGAGGTCACGTAGCCAATGTGCGGTCGTGTGCCCTGCTGTGAGGATGAGGAAGCATTATCGACAGTCTCTCGGACTGTCAATATAACGGAGCGTCCCGACCGACAGACATATGCTCCGAATGTAAAATATCTGAACCACAACATGCGGTCCCCTATGTTGTTGGACGAGAGAGGGACCTCTCTCGCTCACAGCCCGGACGGACCTGGACAAGCCAGGAACCGGACTAACAGGCTTCCTCCGATCTGCCCTCAATCTGCCGTCACTGGGTGAGTACTAAAGTAATTATAGTGCTCGCATCACGCAAATCTCCTTCCTAGACCGCAACGGACGAACCCGGCAGCCGAACCATTCGATGAATGCACGCTACACCGGGTGAGCTAGCGAATGTCACTCCGTCGATCCTACAAGGGATCTCTTAGGCGATAGACATATTCCATGAGCACTTATTGCCGCTAGCTCTTCATTAACTATGACGACAGAGGCACACTTTTGAAAGACATCTCCGTAACTTTGCGAACAAGAAACCAGAAATGCTTGGTATAGCAAGCATATAATAATAATATATAGCGTCGTACAATAATTCGAAAGTTTGTGTGACATTATTGGACTATGTCGGAACTGAGGGACGATGTCCCTGAACCGAACCAAAAATTTCTAAGTCCACCGACGCTATCAGTTTTTTATCCGGCATCGCAGCATTCTGGTCCGACGAAAGAAGCTGTAGAAGATCAAGTCAGATGACATACACAACAGCATAAGTTGTTCCGAAAGGGAAAGCTCGAAATCCTCCTAATCCCTTTCGGTATCCCGTCGGACCGGATGAAATTTTCGGACGTCCGTACCCGCTTCCAAGGAGCGTCCCGACCCAGCATCATCGGATAAAAAATATGCGACAGATTCAGTTGATGCTGGGATGCTGCGATAAACTGTGCTATTTAGGAAAGCACGTCCGTTCCCGAGGCCTGTGCAGTAGCGGTCTTACGATGCATTGCCGCCGGAAGCTCCGTGTACGTTGACTCCCGCACACTTTCCTATGCGAACGTCCGGAGTCTGCAGGCCTCGTGTCCCTGGCTACCGGATGGTGTGACCTGGTCGCCGATGATTCTCTGACTGGCGAAGCTGACTGGATATCCGAGGTCACGTAGCCAAGAGCGGTCGTGTGCGCTACCATGAGAATGAGGAAGCCTTATTGACAGTCTACTCCGGACTGACTATATGTCGGAGCGTCCCGAGCGACGGACGTATGCTCCGAATGCGAAACATTTTGTACCACAACATCTGGGGCCAGATGTTGTTGTACGAGAGAGGGGCCTCTCTCGCTCGCCGTCCGGATGAACCAGAACGAGCTATGAACCGGACTAAAAGGCTTCCTCCGTTCTCCCTCTAATCCGCCGTCACTGGGTGTGCATTTGGTTGATTTATAGTGCTCGCATCACCCCAAAACTCCTTCTAGACCACAACGGACGAACCCGGCTGCCGAACCATTCGATGAATGGACGCTACACCAGGCGAGCTAGCAGACGTCAAAGGCCGTCGAACCTACTAGGGTCCTCTTAGGCAATTGGCGTATTTACATGAGCACTTTTCCGCTAGCCCTTCATTAATTGTGACGACGGAGGCGCACTGTTGGAAGACATCACAGATACATCACCATAATCTTGATCGTCTGAAATAGAAATTGATAAAGTAGAGTGTCCAATTCCCCACTAACATACCGTGACATACGCTTCCCATGTTGTCATCGAAATCATACGATACAGAACAGGAGTTAATGCGAGTACACTGACCACATATAGAATGATTATAAAAGTCAGAGGAAGACTTCCTCTTATTACAATTGATCAAAATCCTTTCAATGTGAAAAGAAAACAAGTCCTGGTACTCGCACCAACCCCTGGCAATCAAAATACATAATAATAATATGATCCATTAATATAGAAAAAATAACTGAAATCAAAATATTTTGAAAAAATATTTTTTCAGAACAGCCCAAGTTTCTGAAAAGTAACGTTGAGCCCCAATGGATCCCAAGCCTACGTGTGGACAAAAATTTTAAAAATATTTTAAACAATTTATTCAACACTTACGAACAATAATAATGTATCTAGTTATGATTAAAATAACATCAAGATATTATTTTCAAGAAATCCCCCCCCACACAGAGGGCTGTTGTAAATGTAAACAATGAATGTAAAAACACTAAAATAAGACTCCAGGCACCCAGGCCCGGAATCAGTTACCAAAAATACACTATCTGATGCAAAACAGAGACTTCCAGGGAAGAAACTGCAGAACATCAGATGGTAGATGCAGAACACAATGCCTAACCACCCATAGGTGAAGACGTAAACATGGGGAAAAGAACAGAAATCATTCTGTTATTCAGCTAAAACTCCCAAGAAAATTTAGTAATAATAATTACAGAAACTATGCCAAAAGCATGGGAGAATAGCAAGGGGGGACTTAAAGGACAGGGAGAGAGGAAAACACTGAAAAATCAGTGTAACTAAATAATCAGAATGACAACAAAATGGCTGCTGCCTCGAAAATAGGTAACTTAACATAATTTCATTAAAAAATTTTATGTTCACAGCCCTGATAATATTCTGTCACACATTTTTCCTCTCCTCCTTCTCTATCCTCCTTAGAATCACCATTTCACTAATATCTATGTGTCTGGCATCATTTAAACTGAGATTTACAAGCACAAAGATCAGTCAGATGTTAACTGATGAAGGGCCAAACTTAGAATGATTAATGGCGCCAATTTCGGAACGTCCTTGACACTGCGCATGCGCAGTAGAGGTGAAGTGTGGAGGGCCATTCAGGACATGTTTTCTTGGTTTTAGATGCAAATTTTGGGGATTGGGGGGCAAAATTTGTGTTTGGCCCTATATTTTAAGAGTTAGCACCAGCTATGTCTGGGTCATTGGTACAGTATAAAAATATAGAAATTTTGGGCGGGGGCAAAAATCTTACCCATCCTATTACAAAGAAGCCAAATATTACTTCACGAACTTCGTTTGAACAAATTTGATTCTACACCTCATATGGAAGCCCCAAAGCAAATATCCAGTCATTATACACACTCGTTCTTGAGAAGAAGATTTTAAAAACATTTGGAGCATTTTCCACCACTCCCTCCCTATGGGGCTCGGCATGTTCAGTTGAACAAAAATGAAATGCCCCTTTGGGACCATCACTCACACAAACTTTCACTTGAATTGGCCCAGTGGCTTTGGAGGAGAAGACCAAAACATGGTGTTGCCGGATGCCGAATGACGGAAGGAGAGCAATGAGATTAGCAATGAGACTTTGTCAAGATGAGCTAAAAACTGATTAGACCTAATTTTCGGTACAAAATGGCCACTGGCAGCCATCTTGAATTTTGGACCACACCCAGAAACAGTCGTTCTCGTCCCAAGGTGATAACAAAGGTACCCAAGAAGTTTCGTGAAGATCGGTTCATAAATGCAGCCCCAAGCCCGAGCCGTATTGACATGTGTACTTACTGTGTGTAAAGAGCACTGAAAAAATCAAAGTTCATCTAATTTGCATAATTTCTGCACGAGAAAAAAAAAACGTATTATATATGATGTATCCCATGGTACTAAACATTTACACAAAAAATTATTCAAATCAGTGCTTTCATATGGAAGTCTGCGCGAAAATCTGATTGCACCTAATTTTGTACAAAATGGCTGCCATCGGCCATCTTGAATTTTGGACCGGACCCCAAAACACTCGTTCTCGTCCCACGGTGATACCAAAGGTACCCAAGAAGTTTTGTAAAGATCGGTTCATTAATACGGCCTCTAGCCCGAGCTGTATTATAAGTTACATGGCGTGTAGCTGGCTGATACATTTCCATACAAGGCGATGAGTGTTCATATCAGGTGAGGCGAAGCCGAACCTGATATGAACACTCAGAGCCTTGTATGGAAATGTATCAGCCAGCTACACGCCATGTAACATATTTATTATGTCGAAAGTCCATGTAAATCAAGCGATTAATAATTTTCTCCATAAACAAACAACGGCCCGGAATTTATTTTTCAGGAACCACTATTGATAGCACCGCGCAGAATCATGAACAGTAACAGGCACCGGTACGTGTAACCATGGTAATTGTAAACAAATCATCACTTTGCGAAGGGCGATTGCCGTACTTGTTTACAAATGAAACGAATCGCTGCTTGCCACTGAGATCAGTGCTGCTTGCCAACTCGGCATAATCTGGAGGCCCCTTGCGTACATTTACTGTTGTTACTACCTAAAAAGGACTAATAAAGCAGTTTTGAACATTAAAAATCACTTTTTTACTGTAGAGCAAACAATAACAATAACGCAACTTGAACTTTGAAGTTGAATCTGAAACGCACACCGACTTTCTGTTAATTCTGTTTGATCGGAATTAACTCCAGAGGGGCAACACAAATTTTCTATTCACCTCAAAAGCCTAATCCAAACAGTGACTGAAGGAGTCGTAAAACAAAGAACTTTTCAGACTACAAATATTATCTTCTGCCCATCTTTTTACATATTTAATGTTTTAAATCACAAAATACGGTATCTTGAAAATATTTTCGGAACCTAAATTCTCTTATTTTGTTTTAATTCAGATTTTGAAAATTCGAAGTGAGGGGAATTGCATCAAAATAGTAATGGCGGCTACTCACCTGATATTAATTAATATCAGGTGAGTAACCCGATACGGTGGAATCTTTAGAAGGTATTCCAGCATTTTGATTGGACAAACTAACTTTGAGACATAATAATGGCATTTGCACTTACAGTGCTGAAAGTAACACTAAATACATCAAAGTTAGTCTAATTTGCATACGGGAAAAAAACACGTATTATATGTGATGTATCCCATGATACTAAACATTCATACAAAAATATTTTTAAATCAGATCTTTCATGTGTAAGTTCTGCACAAAAATCTGATTGCACCTAATTTTGTACAAAATGGCTGCCAGCGGCCAACTTGAATTTCGGACTGGACCCCAAAACACCCGTTCTCATCCCATGGTGATAACAAAGGTACCCAAGAAGTTTCGTAAAGATCGGTTCATAAATAGGGCCTCTAGCCCGAGCCGTTTCGAATTGTTGACGGACAGTCGGACAATGGACAACTGGCCATGGCATAAGCTCAAATTGGACTTACGTCAAAGTTGAGCTAAAAATCAAAATAACAAAAATTCTGTTATCGTGTTTTCTCAAAGGGTTAAAATCTATTTGTGGGAAGTAGGCCAAATAATACAATTTATGCAGGAAAATGTGAACAATACTCCATGACTTATGCCGAGACTCAACAACAGCATGCATCACTTCAAATGGTAGTGAGCAGTATACAGCCTGCCTGCCTACCATATTCAAAATCGAATAACTGATGGAACCAATTCCCAATGAGGACTGGGTATGAATTTTTCCAATTCCAAACCAGCCAGTCCCAATCCATCAAACTGATAAAACTTACAAGGATACGAACACAATTGGAACATATATACTATTAAAAAAAAGTAGGGGATATTTGATAAAAGTGAGATATCTGAAGAAATATATTGATATTTTCATCAAAAAGACAGTTGAGGCATTGTGACATCTGGTGAATGATTTCAGTGATAGTTGGGTGTCTGACAAGCACACATTCCACACACTGAGCTGTAGAAGACATGGACTGTCAGTCAGAGAAGTTTACCACATTTAGTCCAAGACCTCATTACCTTGTAAATCCTCCTTGGTTCGCGAGACAAGTGCGGACCTGATGTGGCATACTTCTCACCAAACGTCCAATATCAGCTTTACTGATGTTATTCCATTCTTCCTGCAGTGCAGCGGCGAGTTCCTGGACATTGATTGGGGCTGTAGGTATTGTCATACGCGCCTGCCAAGCATATCCTAGACATGCTTGATTGGTGAAAGTTCTGGACTTAGTGCTGGCCAAGGCAGTGTAGTGATGTTCTGTTCCTGGAGGAACACTGTAGCAACACGGGGCCTGCATGCTCTTGCATTGTCATCTTGGAAAATGAATCGACAGCCGTGATGTTGTGTAAATGGCAGCACATGAGCTGCTAACATGTTGTCACGGTAGTACTGCCCTGTGGCACACGCCTGGATGACATGTAATGCTGTTCTGCTTGTCATGGTTATGCCTCCCCAAACCATAACCGATCCACCACCAAAACGATTGTGCTGCCTAATGGTTATGACATGGCACCAACACTCTGTTTCCCCTGTTGTGGAAGTCCAGAGTGAACCTTGATTCATCGAAAAACATGATATTGCTCCACCGACGATTGTCCCAGCACTGTTCTGCTCCACACCAGTTACACCTTGCTGCGATTGTGATGTGACATTCAGTCAAACGTGGAATTAATCGAGGTTGTTGAGCATACAAATTCCAGCTGTGTAGGCAATTTCGGATAGTCTGACAACTGACTTGCACATTTGTCGCTCGGTGCAGCTGCTGTCCAATTTCTGAGGCACTTTGATGGCAGTTACGTAATGCTGTGGTTCGGATGAAATGATCCTGGTTAGCAGTTATTGCCCTTGGGTGACCTGACCGACATCTGTCATCAAAATTGCCTGTCTGACGGTAGAGTGACCACAACCTGCTAATCACCGATTGAGTAATGATGAGAATTTAAGCACTGCAATCTGTCTGTTGCCAGTTTCCAACATGCCAATGGTACGTAATCGTTCGTCATGTGACAGCCTTCGCATACCTCAAAAGTTACGTTTTGACCAGAAACTATTGAACAAGTTTTATACCAAGACAGAAAAGAACGATGAGACCTCCAAAAAACCCTTTCCAGTACAAATAAAAATTTCAAAACGTACCCCACAGACATTAAAGCGGTGCTCGTGCGAAAAACCTGCACAAAGTTTTTGTGGGCCAGTGACATTCATGATTCAAACTAAACTTGGTAACATATTGATGTGTCCAATCATGTGTATCCAATACCATTTTCCGAAAATATCAACAACAGTTTGGATATACCCTACATTTTTTAATAGTATATTTCAGAAATAGGAGTTTGCCAACAACAGTAAATGCAGGATTTAATCCTGTTTCAGTGCAGTGCATCTTTGGTTTCTGTGCTGCCTATATAAGGTTTCTGTGCTTAATTTTTCCAAATTTTCAACCAAAAAGTTTCCCAGCCAACAAACTGATCAAACCTACAAGGGTACAGACACAATTGGTACATATATTTTAGAAATCAGAGTCTGCACACAGCGGTAAGTACAGCACTCAATATTGTTTCAGTGTTGGGCATCTCTAATTTTACCTTTGCTACTGTTTCTGAGCAACTCATTACTGTCCAAAAAGGTAGTCAAGACATGACCAGAAACAACTACAAAATAACAGGATGTAGAATGTCAATGTGGAAGAGAAATATTTAAAAATATTGGGTCCTTTAAGGGTTAAATCACTTCTTATGAAATTGGGTAATAAAAAAACATGAAAAAAGGAAACCAAACTATCTGTTATACTCTCTGATTTGGGAATATTTCTGTAATCTGGGGACATCTGTTTGCACTGTGAATTTAGTGGAATTTTAATACTTGAATTCATTCCAAATTCTGGTTCTCTCTGATGCAAATTTCCCCAACAAAAAGGGCCCAGGACTCTTTCCCCCAAATCCCTGCACTATTGATACAACTGTTGACATCAAAGGCATCATCACTTCATTTTCATACTATTTATTAATTAATCTGGCTAAGGCCTAAAAAAGTTAAAAATCTGTTTCTCAGGCTCTCCCGCATGGTCCTTTTGACTGCCACATGCTCTCTTTTTATAATCAATGTAAACTTAAAAAAATAAAAATTAAATGGTTTATGTCTGATATTTTACTCAAGTTAATAAAATTGATAAATTTGTTCCTTGAGTGCAACAAGGCTTTGCAATGCTTTAGCATTGCAAAGCCTTGTTGCACTCAAGAGATGAAATGCTCAATCACTCATGCTATTCTGTAGATTATGAGGCCTAAATCATAAAACAAACAAAGAGCATGAATTTTTGATGGCAAAGAAATAATTACAAAATAAAAAAAAACAAAAAAAAACAGCTCGCCCGCATTCAAGTTTACAAAAAATGGCCTGAGAAACAGATGATCTACTTTGTGGGGCCTAATGCTTCAGTGTCCTGGATTTACTTTGCTTAATTTTTTTTCAACCAGAAAAAAACAAACCTATTTCTTTACCTCTGGAATTTATGCATGGAAATAAGAAAAGAGGTTCAGGTAATATCTTCATGTTATGGAAAGGGGGTGCGGTGGCGTCGTGGTAACCGGTTCTCATCAGATCACCGAAGATAAGCAAAATGGTGGCGTCGCGGAAACCGGTTCTCATCAGGTCACCAAAGTTAAGCAATGTCGAGCGCGGTTAGTAGTTGGATGGGCGACCATTCCAGCGACTGATTCGTGCTCCAGCATTGTGTCCTTGGGCAAGGCACTTAACCCCGCTTGCCTACATGGGGGCACGATGACGCTGTGTACTAAGGCGTACAGCACATTGATGGTGCGCATGTCTTCAACCAATCTAACTCTGCCTGTGCCGTGGTGCAGAGTTCAGAGTTACGATGTTGGAGAGCTGACAGCTGCTCATCGTTGCTCAGAGGTTCTCTTCGGGTACTCCGGCCTCCTCCACCCATAAAACTGTCACCGACATGATATGACCCTGATTGTTAATGTGTCCTTAAACCCTAATAAATAAATAACAAATGTTATGGAAAAGCAGGTCCATACTGAGTAGAAATGTTTAGCAATAGCTGTTTAGTAAGATGCAGCATTTAGAGGGGTGGAAAATAACCCCACAAAACAAGACTGTGAACTCTGTTTCAAAATAGCAATGCAAGAGAAAAGCTGTTAGTGTTGACAAATTCACCATAATAACAATCCTATAAGATTATTTTTTTTTAATTGTATTTCATGCGATTTTTCTAGGATTTTTGGAAGAGGGAGGGAAGCTTTTTTTCTCTTCAATCCTTGAAAACAGGTAGAAAAATACAACAGCAGACAAAAAATTGTGTAATTTTGATAATGATGGAAGAGGTTTTTTTGCAGAATTTTAATGATGGAGGAACCCCAGGAAGTGAAGCAGTGCCTGTTCACTGCAGTAAACAGACTCTGTTTTACTGGTAAAACAGAATCCAGTCACCAATGCTTGGGAGGTGCAAACCCTCTCTAAAATGGGCAACATGGCTTATTAACACTCATCCCTGGTCTTGAATTTATACTCTTATGTTGTGGTCATGATTAGCCAAATATGTGACCTTAAACACCAATAAATAAATAAATAATGATGGAGGAGATGCCTGAGAAACAAGATTTTTTCTATAATGGCCTAATGTTACCAAATGCAAAGTTAAAAAATCAAATACCAATAACTACCACTAAGTTAACTCGGATAATATTTTTTTACTTCTAAAATACAGATTTCCATACCTCATTTGAATAAGCTTAATCGGTGAATCTTGGATCAAGCCGCCAACAAACATAATTTAAAGCCATATAGGAATCAGAAAAAAAGTAATTTGGTACACCATCATTTTCAGAGTAGAAATCAATCAAAATCACTTTTGTTAGGTTCAGGAAGGAATCATTGAACAAATGCACAAATTTGAGTTATCATAACTAATTTCAATTCATTTATTCATTTATTCATTTTTTTTTTGGGTGGGGGGGTGTAAAAATTAAACATTTGGGCCAGATTCATGAAACTGTGCTAGCTGGCTAGTCTGGGTCAGTAGTAATGGTGACAATTGGCTGAACATTTTTTCCTCATAGTTATGATGGATTTGGAAATAAATATGTGGGTAGAGTTCAGTTGTTTACTACAGGCTTGCACTACAGTGGAAGACCCTAACTCGGAAAATATACTCTCTATTTTGATCTTTTCAAGAGATTTGGGAAAGAAAAGTGGGAAAGAAAAGTGGTGCAAAAGCACCACGAAAATATAAGCCAAAACTGGGTTGAGCACCATCGGCACGCACTCAGTAGGGGACACTCTTCTCTTAGTACAATTCCACGACTTCAGGAAACCAGTGCGCAAAGCAGTCACCAATGAATCATTCTTTTGAGTCCACTAACATAGGAGTTATGTGATCAGTGGGTAGGAAGGATTCTTACCCAAATAAGAAGACGGGAGGGCCTCCATGTAAACAATTGCAGTAGGTATAATAAGAAAGGAAATTTACTATAAAATTTAAATTTCTTATCAACCTACCTTACAATTGTTTACTACAAGATGAATAGACAATAGGGTGGAGGGAATCCCATAACCAACCCACACATAACCCAATTGCACTGGAACCGTGGACAGAGGAAGAGGTCCTAGGTCTATCAAACCATAGCATCACAAACATTAGTAAAAGACAATGAGAGATGAGGCATATGGTTATGTGCGACGCACAGACAGAAAGTGCAGTAACAGCACAGAGCTGGAACTGACCTTATAAAAAGCCGAATGGCTAGGGTAGACAACAGCCTGAGCAGAAGAAAGAGGGCCCGTAGTACAAATGTCCTCTGCCTGCTCCTGCAACTGTTGCAGATAAGTGCAGAAAGTAGCATTTCTCCAACAGGCTGCCAGCATAACATCCGACAACATGACGAAGGTAGTATAAGCCCCAAGAGGTGGACAATGCACGCACCTCGTGGCAGAAATACAGTTGGTAATACAATCGCCAGTCGCTAGACGAGTGGAAGCTGCAGGAATAGCAAAACAAATCCATCGAGAAATGGATTCAGGAAAGATTTTCTGTCGACCAGGAATAAGAGACAGAAAGTCGTTCCTACCCTTCCTAATGAACAGCGTCCGATTGAGATAAAAGTGAATTACACGAACCGGACAGAACAAATGGTGTTTACCCTCAACACAAGGAAGAGCCCCAATACAGATAGGAAGCTGAGTAGTTTCAGGTACCTGATTCTTGGCCAGAAAGGAGCAATCACTGGTAAACATAACACTCGTGGGAGAGCTCCGGGTCAACCGAGATGGCATGAAGCTCACTAACCCATCTGGCTGAGGTAAAAGTCATCAGAAAAGCCATCTTGTATGTGCGAAAACGCATATCCACCTGGGATAAAGGCTCAAATGGCACCCCCCCCCCCCCCCCCAAGCAGAGCAGCACCAAAGAAAGACTCCATCTTGGGGTAAGCTGCAAAGTCCTAGGCCTTTTCAAGGAAAAGAGCCGAACAAGCTTGGAAAGGCATGGATTTGTGCCAATACAACGTCCCGCATATGAAAAGGTTTCCAAAGCATGGACCTGTACCCTTTACTGGTAACAGGCTGGAGACCCCCCAGAATCAAACATATACCAGATATTCCACATTCTGTGTGATCGAAGGAGTGACAGAAGCAATAGAGTGATCCGCACACCATCAACAGAAGACCTTCCACTTAACCACATGGGCTAAACCAGTGTAGTGCCTCCTTGAATAAGAAAAGCAACTCTACTGCTCGTCTCGAAAAAAAACCCTATGGAGGAGACAGGACCTGACAAAAGACATGCGCGAAGGCACAATGAAGTTGGGTCGACGTGAAACCTCCTCGGGCGACCTTGAAAAAGAAGGTCGCGACGTAGAGGGAGATGTGCCGGAACCACCACCAACAGAGAGCGGAGCAGATTGATCCACACCCACTGAGGTGACAGGGGTGCGATCGAAGTGATTCGACAACTGCAGGTTCGTATCTGGGCTAGAACCTGAGGCAGAATCAGAACCGGCAGGAAGGTGTAGTTGACAAGACCGTTCCAAAGGAGGAACAGAGCGTCCACGGCAAAAGCCAGACCATCTGGACATGGGGTCACAAAAGTGTCCACCTGATGGTTCCAACGAGTTGCAAAGAGACTGATGTGGGGACGACCCCAGAGATCGCAAAGAGACTGGAACACTGCCATGTGGAGCATCCACTCGGTGGAAAAGAACCTGCCCCGTTGGGGCAGGGAGTCGGCTAGAACTTTCAGTGGACCGGGAATGTGACGACGAACCACCACTCCAGCGTTGACATCCTGAGCGAGCAGTAGAAGATCCCGAACCAATTCGTACATGAGAACATAGTGCATGCCATCCTGGTTCCGAATGTAAACAACCACTGTCGAATTGTCAGACAACAGAAGGACCTGACAATTCGAAAGATGGGGATCCACTGCCAGAAACTCAGAAGAAGAGCAAGAAGCTCCTTCTGGTTGACATGAAGAGCTGCTGGATCCTGGTCCCATGACCCGTGAAGGGAAAGACCAAGAGGATCCAATGTCACACCCCATCCAAGATCGCTGGCGACTGCTGTCAGAACAAGATCGGACGGTGGGAAGTCCAACGGAACTCCCTGCATAATCCACTGAACATCTATCAAGGAAGGAAGTGGCTCTGGTAACTGAAGCACCAGATCCAGAGGATCGACATTTGGCCTCCAACGACTGAGCAGAAAGTGTTGGAGAGGCCTGACATGCAGCCGACCTAGAGGAATGAGATCCATCACCAAACCGCAGAGACCGAGCAGCCAGGGAAGACTCCGAGCTGTTGCGGATGTGGACTAGGACAGAGTCATGGCAAAGGCTGAGAAAATCACAGCCCTTGCCTGGGAAACCGCCATCGTATCAGCTGAGTATGGAAGCCCATCCCAGATGACAAAACGACGGAGAAGGGACCAGGTCCGACTTCTCCTCGTTGGCTCTGAACCCTAGTGATGTAAGCAGGCTCAACAGTGTGTCGACATCCGACTCCAGAAAGGCAGCATTGGAATGCCCCTGGAGGATATTGACTAGATATGCCGAGGAAGACACCCTGGACTGTGTGCAATGTAAGACTAACACATGCGACATCAGACGGGTGAAGGCCCAAGGATCCAGGTCGAGCCCGAAGGGCATGGCCTTGAACTGGAAAACTCTCTGCTGAATGGAACAGCAAACCGATCTAAAAGCCTCCATGCTGAACTTAGGAGCAAGGATAGACTGGGTCAGGATACTCAGATCGATAGCCTGTTGGATTCGGCCATCCTTCTTCGGCACAAGAACAGGCAGGAATAAAATCCCACTGAAAGAATGTTCTTGATGACCTTGATCGCCCCATTTGACAGGAGATTGCCTATCTAGATGATTAAAAGTTCCCAACGTGTAACGTTGAAAGGGACTTGGGTTGGAAAAGGCACACTCGACTGAGTGGAATGCCTCAACCTGGGACGAATTGAGGTGACTACTGCTGACACCTACCCTTACCCTGTGAGTAAGTAGAAGTGGCAGCAGGAGGATCAGGCCTTGGTTTCGCAGAGGAAGCAGAAGGGTACTTGTTAGGCTTTGGATGGCCCCTGCCTCCAACAGAAGACTGATCAAGCTGACGAAGCAGCAGCTGGTCTATGGAATGACATAGGGAGTCATCCCGGACCGTCGCCACGGAACCATGGAATAGTTGCGGACCGCCTTTTGAGGTAGATCGAAGAGCAGTGCTCTACCCCTTAAGAAGGCAATGACTTTTGTCCAGCACAGCATCCCTGCGAATTAATTTAGCCGTGTTACAGGCATGCATGTGAGAAGATGCATGGGTGCCTTGGACAGCACACACAAAAAGCCTGTACGTCGTCAAACTTATGTGGGAGCAGATAAGCAGCAAAGCAGAGATGACGTGATCGAAGAGAGAAAGCATTCCAGCATCTCTCTCGATAAGCCCAACACAGACTCCAGAGTCTCCATATGGAAAATGGCCAGCTTGCGAGTTGGAGTCCTGATCCAAGACTGTCAAAGTCTGGCAGACTGACAGATTGGCAGAATCGTAGGAACGATAACGCGCCAGAGGCAAAAAAGTGTCAACCCTGATAAAGAACGACGTCTTCGTAAGGCTAAGTGAGATCAATATTAGGCTCGGCCTTCGTTCATAGCCTTGAAAGTCAGCTTAGAGTCCAAAGTTGTAAACGCTTCAACCACCTGTACCGACAGGCATGGTTGAAGGCGCCCAGAAGCAGGTTGCTCCACAGGCTGTAGGCACGCGACCGATGATCGCGGCCGGGCTGACACTGTCGGCTGGTTTGACGGTTTGAGATCTGGAAGGAACCCAAACACAAAGTCAAGAGCTGCCCCCAAGTCAGAAGACTGTTGGCTCTCAACGTCTGGTATGTCGGACTCATCCCCTGAATCAGAAGACACATAGCCCATCATGGGCAAACCAGCCGATGCCTCCCATTGTGTAGGCACACCAGGGGGATCAGAAAGTGCCGTTTCCAATCCAAGGAAGCGGCGCCACATGGGGCACCCAGAAACCATTCATAGCCTCGCTGGAAGCAATGGAAAAGGCTCTTGGACAGAACCTAAGTGAGCAAGGAGAGGTCCTCCCTAAGCTCACGGACCGCATTGGCCGCCTCGACGTGGGAATGAACCGACAAAGTGGCTTCACTCCTGACCCATTTAACAAGCGAAGGGTCATGATCCTCAAATACACCCGACGCGGGGCGACAGGCTGCAGCCAAAACATCTGAAGGCAGCTGTGTATTGGGGTATGACATACCCCGAGGATCTACTGAGAAGAAACTCAGGAGAGTCGCTGTGGAGCTCTGCGTGACAGAAGGTCCAGGCTGCACAAAAAGCGTTGGTCCCGCAAAACTGGCCATGGGACCAGGGGGCGTGGACGGAAAATGCCACGGAGCTCATGGTGACCCCACCATGAACATCCGAAACCAATGAGAAAAACTGCAGTACTGAGAGACCACAGTAGAGGGTTCGGCCGGCAGCCCCTTCCGACTTCGCCAAGTTGAAGTCAGGGAAGGCAGAGGCCAATACCCCATCTTTACACTACCAGACATCTCTGCAGACCCCTGCAGGGATAAAACTGCTGTGCTCAATGGCTGAGAGGACACATCAGGGGGTTCGGTCGCCAGCCACTTCTGACTTCGACGAGTTGAAGTCAGGGAAGGTTGAGGCCGATACCCCACGTCTACACTACCAGACACCTCTGCAGGCCCCTGCAGGGATAAAACTGCTGTGCTTAACGGAGGAGAGGCCACAGCAGAGGGTTGGCCAGAGGCCACTTCCGACTTCGCCGAGTTGAAGTCAGGGAAGGCTGAGGCCAATACCCCACATCCACACTACAGACATCCCTGTAGACTCCTGCAGGATTTAGCCGAGGCTGGCTGAAATGGTGATCGATGACGGAACAGCAGTAGCAGCAGATATGATGGAAGCTGTTGAAACTGGCGAAAAAAGGGAGAGAGCAACCAAGCTCAGCCTCCAAAGGAGGAGTCACAACCCTAGTGACAGCCTCGGATGTCGACTGGAGAGGGACCATAGTCCCAGAACCAGGTATCTCTTCACCAGACAACTCAACAGCTCCCCCAGTATCCACCACGGTAAAAACAAAATACAGATACCCCATGGAGGGGGTATAACTCTCACCCGACGTGGTTGTGTCAGGAGGCCCCAAAACGATAGCATCCCCCCCCCCCCCATGGGAGGTGCTGCACACCACCCCCATGGAGGGGGTATAACTCTCACCAGATGATGTCATGACGGGAGGCCCCGAAACAACAGTGTTACACCCCCCCCCACCCCCCCCCCCCCCACGGGTGCGGGAGAAATGGCCCCGAGAATGCACCAAAGTGAGGGCAAAAGGAATTGCCCTAAACGAACCATACTGAACATAACAGAGGTGAGAGCAGTAGAAGAAAAAGGTGAACTCAACAGATATAGACAGTAGAAGAACACCCTCAACTACAAGAGAAAGGTGGTAGAAAAAGTACCGGTGGGATCACAACAGAACCCAGATGGCAGACAAGGACCTAAAAAAAAGGAATATCTACCCTCAACAGAGAGGAGAAAACCTTTCCATACAGTCCCCATTGACACCTAACTCCAATAATAATAAAATTTATCAACCGAAAAATTTTATGTACGAACCGCACGGTATGCTAAAATCGCGTATATATAAAATACAATAAAAATATGGTAGAAAATAATAACAAGAATATATAAAACACAGGCCTGTTATTATACGATCCTCAGATCCATAATTCCAGTCACAGGAAATGATTATCAACGAGTTGAATTATCACTGTTTCTGAAGGCGAAAAATGGGGTCCTGCCACCAGGCCAGACAAAAAAAGAATGATTCATTGGTGACTGCTTTGCGCACTGGTTTCCGGGAAGTCGTGGAATTGTACTAAGAGAAGAGCATCTTCATCTGGGTGTGCACCGATGGTGCTCGACCCAGTTTTGGCTTATTTTTTCCTAGTGCCTTTGCACCACTTTTCTTTCCCAAATCTCTTGGGAACGATCAAAATAGAGAGTATATTTTCCGAGTTAGGGTCTTCCACTGTACTGCAAGCCTGTAGTAAACAATTGTAAGGTAGGTTGATAAGAAACAACCCAGTGTGTACTGTGAAGCTTACCCTGGACCTCATACCAGAAATGAATACAGTTGCATGAAAAACTGAACTTACCTACAAAGCTTCTGCCTTCTAACATAATCGCTGAAACCCTTTTGTGGATGGAATGTTCTGAAAAGAAGAAAATAAAATTTGTCATTTCCAAGATAAGGTTTGAAGTCTAGCCAGGACTATACATTAAAATTGCCATTCAAAGTTCATTAGATTTTAAATGTTTGCCTTCAAAATATTCCAGTGAGAGGTCCTGAGCTATGTTTTTTTAGCTAAAAATTTAAAAAATTTGTTCCACAAAAAATGCTTTTGCAAGTGTCATCTTCTATATTCATATTAGTTGAAGGGTTACTTGAATATTGACCAAGTAAAGAAATAATCAGTTAATGGGGATACTTTATCGACAAGAATTTGATCTATTCCCTGTAATGGCAATAAAGTAGGTTTTGAACCTCAACCTATTAACCCTGAACTATTTTCTGCATCTGTTCAATGGCAGCAACTGGAAGGGGCCATTTTCATTATTTGGAAGTAGACGATTCATTATTTTCAACATGCAAAAACATTTTCAACTTGAAAATACTGATTAGTCTACATCACATATTCACTGAAAAGCTATTCTACTCAGTGAATTATGATGTATCATATCACTAGACCAGAACAACGGCCTTTAGGAATCAAAGGGCTAACATGCTAAGATTTGTTTTAATATGCCATCACATCATATCATAGCAGGAATGAAGTTGCCATTACTTGATGTTTAAAAAACAAATCTCCTAGAAATTCTTGTAAAGAAGTTATTTCTGCAAAGCCTGAACCAATTTGCTAGAATCTATATTGTTAATAAGTCTGAATTATAAGGGTTGAAAAAACTTGGAGGGGTGAAAAACAAAAACAAATGTAAAAATGTAACCGCATTTCAAAGCAGCCTTGCAACAGGGAAGCTGTTAAGTTTACAAATTTGCCATAATTGCAATCCCATAAACTGCTATCTGTCAACAAGATTTCTGTATTCACTCTACATGCCTGCAGCATGCAAAAAAGTTAACCCTCATCCCATTACATACAACAGCAAATATGTTATATTAATTCATTTTTTTCTTTGAATTTTTCACAAAATTTCAACAAACCACTGCAATGAGCATGATGAGATGTGTGTGTGTGTGTGTGTGTGTGGTGGGGGGGGGGGGGGGGGATCACATGATAAGATTTTGTAGATATTATTTGAAATTTTGTTTCAACTGTTCACTTTGTCAATTACATGGCCAAATAATCCTGAATTATTAGGTAAAGGGTTAATCTATCATATCTTTTTTGCCTCAACAAGGCAAAAAAGATATGATAGATTAATCTTTTACCTAATAATTCAGAATGTTGAGATGAGGCTGTGATATATGTAAAAGCAAGACGTTTCCTGGTTAGGTCCAAGGCATCATTATGATGAAAATGCCAATCTCTGGTAACTTCAGTTCTCCATTTACTGCTATGGTTAGTGCAAAAATTAAGAAACATATTTGGTCTGATGAGTTCATCAATTTTGCAGTTCTCCTCCCTTATCGTAGTACACAGGCCACTTATTCCATCAAGCTTTGCAAGTCAGATGGTCCATCTCCATCCCTTGTGTGGTTGCCTAAAACCCCAAAGGCTCTGATTTTTATCAACAAAAGGCTCAAAGCTTTTGCAGTTTTCATGGCATTCTATGCTCAGAAGTATCCTGGCCAGATCGAAGTTCTCTTGTCATACCCAACGAACATTAGGAAGATGGCCACAGAGGGTTTTGACTGGGTCCACTATGAGCAGCAGTTCTGTGCCCTATGGCAACATGACTCCTCATTTCTTAGTGACCAGACACAATGGGAGACATGCAATCCTCCCATTTTTCCAAAATTCCATCCGGCCCAAAACGTCCAGTCTGGCAGGTTTCAGCTCTACTAGGAATGGATATTATGTACTCATGGTACAAGATATGTGTAGGATTCTGTGGTTACTCCCACTCCTGTCCACGATGTACAGCATGCAATGTTGTGCCAATCTTGGAGAAAATCGGCAGCCTTTTCATAGTGGAGTGTCCTTTCGCAGAAATGCTGACTGAAACACTTGGTCCATAACCCTCTGCATCTGCCACCCCCAACACAAGTAAAAACTGATGCTCTTTATACTCTTCTGGATGGTTATGGTTTCTCTTCAAGGTTTCTGCCTGGGATTTAATGGCACCCCTGATACTTGTGACTCACTTAACTTGAAATCTGCATCCGATCATCTCACAGTGCTATAGGCTAAAGCCAAAAAGGAACGCCATGCTAACCAAATGAAGGGATCCTTTGACAGCCCCCAAGAAAACTGCAGAGGAATTTTGCATGATTCTCTTATATCCCAAGGGCAAGTCAATTAACAATCAAATAGCCAGGGACCACACCGTACAATTCTCATCTATCCCAGATGTCATCAACATAATTTGTCATCTGGGTCAGGGCTGTCATCTTTCTGAACCTGTTATACAATCCACACCGAGGATTATGATCTGCTAGGCTTCAAAGCTAATGACCAATGCTTTTTCGACAGGTGTTTGTCCATGGGTTCATCTTCCCACTGCAACATTTTTAAAACATTCAGCTCAGCCATACATTGGGCTGCAGTGAAAAAAGCTGAGTATCTGGCATATCGTTCATGTTCTGGATAACTTACTCTTTGTGGCTCCCTCAAACATCTCTATTTAAATTGTTTTATGACATAGCATAAAATATTAGAGGAGCTGATTGCTCAGGACAAAGCCTTTCTACTTTCCACCTGTGTAACATTCTTTGGTATCAAATTAGATACCTTGAAAATGTGTGCTCGTTTTGCAGAAGACAAGATACAAAAGTGCAAAGAACTGTTGAGGCAATGCATTCATGTCGAAAGACAACCCTAAAGGAGATGTAGTCTGTGTTGGGACTGCTCAACATTGCATGCTCTGTCAACATCCCTGGCCAACACTGATAAGGACTTGCAGCACTCTACAAGTAATTTACTCTCTACTTCCATACCCTAGGTACAACATATACCCTTTGTAAGAATAACACTATTTTTAACCCTTTACCTCATGAATTGGCTGTATCCAGCCATGTAACTTGCAAATTAAGCAAATTAAGCAGTTTAAAAAAATATATTTTTCAAGAAATTTCAACAAGACATATTATGTGCCCCCCTCATTGGAACAATCTCATTAAGCTTGTACCAATGGGAGAGCACATGATATGATTTTGTAGAAATCTTTTGAAAAAATCTGAAGAAAAAAAAACCCATAATTAAAATAATAAATTTTGATATCTTACACATTGGGTAAAGGGTTAATAACACATGATTTTATACACTGACCTGTAATTTTCTTTATTGTTTGGTTGTTTTCAAGTTGGTGATGTGATGAAGCACTGTCATTCTGCCAAATTCAAATACTGTTCAAGACAGAGTATAATTTTGCAATTACTTTTCAAGGTTGAAATTCAAGTACTCTTCAAGAAAGGGCCAAGTACTTTTCATTTTTTGTTTAAACCTTTACCTAACATGAAAAGCAGACGACACTTGCAAAAAAAATTCTTGAATAACTAATTTTTAAAATTTTTTGTCTCAAAAACATAGGTTATGACCCCTCGCTGGAACGTGCTCGATGAGCTCATTCCAATGAGGGGTCATAACCTATGTTTTTGAGACAAAAAATGAAAAAAATAATGAAAATGAAAAAATTTATAGTAATTTACATATTGTTTATACTTACCAATGACCCAGACTTAGCTGGTGCTAACACTAAAATATTCAGGGCCAAACACAAATTTTGCCCCCACAATCCCCAAAATTTGCATCCAAATCAAAAAATCTAATGTCCTGTATAGTCCTCCATACTTTTACCTACTGCGGATGCCCAGTGGCAAGGAAGTACCGAAATTGGCACCAAAGCCTCAGTCTTGCAACCAGTGCCTGCTAAATGTTATATAATCAACAAGGAGGTATGAGTTCCCAACTCATGGGAGGGCCATCCCCATCTGGGTCATTGGTAAGTATAAACATTATATAAATTACTATAAATTTTTTCATATTTTTATACTGTACCAATGACCCAGACTTAGCTGAACAGAAAAAAGGCTGAAGGGCCTAAGACATAAAGGAAAATCCAATAGGCTCAATTACATAAAAAGAATTATCCCCTCAAGGAGAAAAGGAGAAATAGGATTTACATATATCTTTCTTTTTATAAAAAAAACAGAAAGACACATTACCAGTCCGTAATTGAGAACAATAACATCAATGATCTCTATTAACATTCAATATAACCCATTATACTAATTTCTTAAAGGAAAGCAAATAAATAAAGATAGTCCAGAGAGTGAGACTCTTTATACTCATTTAAAAGTGTCCGAGGATTGTATATTAAAAATCCCACATTGGTAGTTCAAGGAATAGTATTACCCACACTACAATAGTGAGAATCATCAACAGATAGAGCATGAATCTCGCTTACTCTTCTAGTGGAAGTGAAGGCTAAGAGAAAAGCTGCCTTATAAGAGAAGTATTTGAAGTCTACAGTGTTAGGGGGTTCAAAAGGAGCTTCTTTGAGCTTCAGAAGAACCCAAGCTAGATTCCACTTAGGAATTAACCTAAGGGTTCTAGGTCTATTTATCGAAAAGTTTTTAACTAATTTAGATAAAGAGTCATTAGATCCAATTAGATCCAATTTGTAAGCTATATGATGAGCATATGTATCCGATAGTATAGACCTATAACCCTTAATAGTTACTGGCTGCAGTTTGATCTCGTCAAACAAGTAGACCAAAAAATTAGCAATGTCTGGAATGGAGGGATCATAGACATCAATCGAATGATACCTACACTAATGAGAGAAAACCTTCCACTTTCCTGCCTAATTTAGCGAAGAGGAGGCCGTCCTACAGTTAGAAATTGCATCCACTGCTTGTTCTGTAAATTGCTTGCCATGCAAGAAGGACCGCACAACGGAAATATGTGAAGGTTGAGACCTTGCGGGTTTTGATGCGGTGTGTGTGATTTCCCCTGCGAGAGAAGGTCCTCCCATGGAGGAAGCTTCCGAGGAATGTCCCGTAACAGCCACCTGAGTAGATTTATCCATGGTCTCTGGGGCGACAGAGATGCTACCAACAGAATCTTGTAGTGAGATTACTTGATTTTCAGCAATATCTGTTGAATCAACAAAGCTGGAGGATATGTGTATCCTATCATTCCATCCCAAGAAATCGAGAGAGCGTCTACTGCGAATGTTCGAGGATCTGGGCATGGCGACACATACGTCTGCAACTGATTGTTGAGATACATCGCAAACAAGTCTATCATTGGGCCAGGGTCTTTACTGTGGACCCTCCCTGAGTCAACCACTGAATATCTGCCCAAGTCTGAATCTTCTGTTTTACTTGGTTCGATAAGACGATGTTCATTTCAAGCGAATGAATTGGGCGCATTGGTAGCAAATCTGATTGAATGAATCAGGCGCATTATGAATGAATTGGGCGCATTGGTAGCAAATCTGATTAAATACTCGTTTGTTGAGAGTCCATTCTGATGGCAACATGCAACCTTTCCGAGAGAGCGAGTCCGCTAGAACGTTCAGACGACCCGGAATATGACGGACCGACAGAAGAACATGATGCTCTAGAACAAACAGAAGGATTCTTTCCGTTAAGTTGAATAATGGAATGGAATGAGTGCTTCCCTGGTTCCGAATGTATGCTACTACTGTCGAATTGTCGGACAGTATTTGAACATGTGAATTCTGAATTATGTTCATCCAATGACATAGAGTAAGCCAAATTGACATCATCTCATTGATGTTTATGTGCTTGTTCAGAAACTCCAGATCCCAAAGATCCCAGCACCTCGAATCTGTTGGGCTCAATGTCGCGCCCCAACCTGTCTGACTTGCATCCATCATAATCGTAAAAACTGGATCCGGCAGTCGCAGTGGAACTCCCTAGTCAACCACTGAATATCTGCCCAAGTCTGAATCTTCTGTTTTAATTGGTCCGATAAGATGATATTTGTTTCAAGCGAATGAATCTTCACACTCCAAGTCTGAGTGAAAAATATCTAGAGTGGATGTGTGCGTAAATGCCCCTCAGAATAAGGTCTGTTGCAGCTCCACACAAACCCATCAGTCACATGAACTCTCTCGCTGTTACTATGTCTGAGTGTAGACAAAAGTAAGTATAACAACTGACTAATTTTGCTGTTGTGCATCTCGAAGCTCATTCCCAAGTGAATGAATGACTTGGACGGAACTAGATTCGACTTCTTTTCATTTACGATGAAACCAAGACGTCGGAGCAATTGAAGCAGACTCTGAACATCATTCTGAAGACTTAATCTGTCGCCGTATCTCTGAAGAATGTCATCCAAGCAGACCAACGTTACCGCAGATGAATGAGCTCAGAAATGAGTCATTACCGAGATCATTATTCGAATGAAAGCCCAGGGCGCTAGATTGAGTCCGAAGCACATTGCTCGGAACTGATAAACGACTCCTAGGACAGCAAAGCGAAGGTACTTTCTGAACATCGGATGTACCATGACATGAAAGTACGCATCCTTGAGATCTATGCTTGCAGTATAATCGTTCACTCGAATGCTCGCTCTCACCAATCGAATGGTCTTCATATAAAACTTCGGAGCCACGATCAGCTTGTTTATCCAGCTGAGATCTATAACTGGATGGAACGAGCCGCCTGGTTTCGGTACCAGGAACAGGTGACTGTAAAAACTGGGAGATTCCTGGTTTTCTATGACCTCTATTGCATTCTTCTCCAGAAGAGATTGCACCTCTGATAGTAGCAAATCTCTTTTCTGAAGGTTGGGGTTGGACGGAAGCTGAGTCCATCGTGGACTTCGTGTTAATGGAGGTTTTTCCTTGAAGGACAATTGTAGGCCTTCCAAGATAACCTCCTGTATTCATCGGTCGCCCATAATTGACAACCAATTGGTCAAAAATCTTGACAGCCTTTCGCTCACTGGAGCACAATAGAGGTCCTGACCTTCACCTCCTGGACCTGCGAGGCTTGCGGGAAGAGAAACTACGTCCTCCCCATCCAGTGCCTCGACCAGTCGACCTAGGGGCATATGACCAGTTGTCTTGGTCAGAATTACGTCCCCCTACCTGAGTCGCTATTCTGACGGTCTCTGGAGTATTTTTTATATCCTTTATAGGAGCCTCCTTTGGACGTATTCGCTCCAGAAGCTCCTGACTTACTCCTCTCTGCTGATTCCAGATTCTTAGAACCCGACTTAAAAGAGCAGAGAATCTGAAGCTTTCTTGGTAATCTGATCATAGATTAATGAAAGCTTACCATAAAAGAGATATTCTCCGGAAACCGGAGCGACTCGAAGAGAGTTTTTCACCTTAGAATCCATCCTAGTGGATGAAGCCAAGGCACATGACATGTGACTAACTCCAAATTTGCGACTGAAAGGGCAGAGTTATACGTGGAATATGCAACTGCCCTAGAAAAACTCTCAAGGAAGTTTAAACATCCTGGAATTCTTTACCATCAAGACGCTGAGCTAACGCTCCAGTAAGGTGATCTGCGTAAGATAATGCATCTAAACTGGCTCTATTAGACGAGATCAATGTCTCCAACATACTAGGGAGAATCGACATACAAGCCGGCAATGACAATTCCAAGTCTTCGGCCTGGTTGTCTAAACGCAGAGGAACTCTCGGCACGCCCTTTCCTGCCGTAGCAAATTTATTCTTATTGCTGATGAAAGGCAGATGTAGAGCTTGTTGCGATAAGAACCTGGATTTGCCTGTCTTAGAGGCTAATTTAAAAATGGCGTCATTCAGCAATTCAAATGTCCGTGAGATATTGCTGGACTTGACCGGATACTTAGGAACATCATCCTTAGTCCGTCTGAAAAAGTCTGTATCCAGTGACATTATCAGTCTCTTATCCAGTATAGCAACACTCTGGTCCAATGGAACAATGTCTGGAAGGTGTTGACAGATGAAATCCACCGCCACCTTATGCTGTTCCAGAAGGGAGAAATACAGCTCCGTAGTTTCCCTTTCACCATCCGACTGGACCAGATGCGAATCTCAGTTGTCCCTGTCTGACACTGCATAGGAACGAACCGACCCAGCTCCCTCTGACAGTTCCTGATCTGAAACCGGTTCCGAAGGCTGTTGGGATGCTGCGATGAGTTGCGCTATCTGTGATAGCAAGTCCGCCACACAGAGGCCTGTGGAGTTGCGGTCTTACGTTGCTTAGCCGCTAAAAGCTCCTGGGACAGTATATCATGCATAATCCTTTTATGCAACTGGTGAGGCCTCGTGTCCTTGGCTACTGGATAGAGTGACCTAGACGACATGGAATCCTTTGTCAGTGAAGCAGACTGGATATCTGAGATCACGAAGTCATGTGTGCTGGCGTGTAGAAGAGGAAGCCAATAGACTACCAACGCCTATGCGACGGAGCGTCACGAGCGGGAGGTGTGGACATGTGCTCCGACTGACAAACATTATGCACAACAACATATGGCCCCAGATGCTGTTGTAAGAGAGAGGGGGCTCTCTCATTCGCGGTCAAGGTAGACCTGAACGAGCTTGCTACCAGACTGACTGGCTTCTTCTGATCCATCCTACATTCCATTGTCACAGGGTGTGCGTGATCCGAGATTATAGTGCTCGCAACACCCTTTTTCCTCTCCTGGACCGCAATGGACATACCCAGTGTCACACCACTCACTTGACGAGTGATAGATCACCAGTCGAGCTAGCTGGCGACAAGACCATAAATCCCTTTTGGGACCCAGGCACTTGTCTGATTTCATTGAGCACTTTTACCGCTAGCCCTTCACTGATTTGCGATGACGGCAGCACACTTCCGGAAGACATCACGGAAACATCACCCTGTTCTTGTTCCTCTGAAAAAGAGACGGAAAAACTAGAGTGAGCCTATGGTGAGAGGACCGGCATCGATCTCTCACCACTAACAATGTACCGTGACACACGTCTCATCACATTGACTCATGTAATCTTTCACACATGAGCTCAAAAATCAAAATGGTGTTTGAGTGAATGAGCTGATGAATGGATGGGTGGAAGGATGGGTGTCAGGTGAATGGATAGATGGATGTTACTCTCCGAAGTCTGCTAGTCCTATAAGTCGGATGGATGGATGGATGGATGGATGGATGGATGGATGGATGGATGGATGGATGGATGGATGGATGGATGGATGGATGGATGGATGGATGGATGGATGGATGGATGGACAGATGGACGGACAGATGGATGGATGAATGGATGGATGGATGGAATGAATACAATGTTCAACTGTACATGAATCACAATTATTGGAAATTAGGTTATTTACAGACAGAGGTTAATTGAAGAGAAGCACATTGAATCATTTAAACTATCACACAGGCACTCAGACATCTAAATGATGTTTGAATGGGTGGCAGAATAACTGGATGGATAGATGGAAGGATAGATGAAATGTTACTCACTGAGTCCTATTTCACACAAGTTGTGTTTGTCCTGTCACACAAGTTGCGTTAGTCTTATGAATGAATGAGGGAATGAATGAATAAATAAATGAGTGAAGTTTGCAACATGAATGAAAGATTGACTGAATGTAGTGAGAAGTATGGTAATTTAGATGCAAAAATGAATGAATAAATGTATGAATGAGTAAACAAATGAATGGTTGAACAATGTAGTTGATATGTAACAGTCTTTCAACATTAGAATACTATGCAACTTCAAGGCAAGAACAAAATTAATTTACCATTCGGTATCTGTGGTCGATTATGTATCCCATCCATCTATCATCCATCAACATAAAAAGATTTGATGGACGATGTATGGATGGACGGATGGTTGGACGAATGGGTGGAATGAAATGTGTAACATGATTGAAGGAATTAATGGATGAAATGAGAAGTACAATAATTTGATGCATAGAATGAATGAATGAATGGATGGATGGATGGATGGATGGATGGATGGAGATGGATGGATGGATGGATGGATGGATGGATGGATGGATGGATGGATGGATGGATGGATGGATGGATGGATGGATGGATGGATGGATGGATGGATGGGAATGAATGAATGAATGAACCAATTTTAATACATATAAGTACTTCTAATCATTTCTGGTATAAATGCTTTTATTTGCAAGGATGTTGAAAAGGATAGGGGAGAGAACGCGAGAGAGAGAGTATGAACAAGCCAGTGATCAACTGTTTGTCAGCCCATTCAGTCATGCACAAATTCAAAGAATGAATGGACAAATGTTATTTGAAGAAAAAAATCTGTCACACATGCACTTAAACATCAGAATGGTGTTTGAGTGAATGAGTGGATGGGTGGATGGGTGGATGGATGAATGGGTGAATGAATAAATGTTAATGAATGAATGAATGAATGAATGAATGAATGAATGAATGAATGAATGAATGAATGAATGAATGAATGAATGAATGAATGAATGAATGAATGAATGAATGAATGAATGAATGAATGAATGAATGTGTTTGAATGAATGAATGGTGTTTGAGTGAATGAGTTGATGAATGTGACACACGTCTATCATCCCAACTGGCACAAATCATACAAGAGTTAGTGCGAGTACAGTGACTACAGCAAATACAATGAGCATGAGAAGACTTCCTCGATTTACCATTTGAACAATATTCTTTCATAATTAAAAAATATTATACAGCCGTAGTACTCGCACTAACCCTCAAAAATACAAAGATACATAATAATAATACATTCCATAAACAAAATTTCGAAAAATAATTAAAAAAAAAAACATCAGTAACCTGAACACAAATATAAAGTAACCAGACAATTCAAGCAATATTTTTCAAGTTATCGAATGCCAAAGGGATTGGAGGAATTTTCAATTTGAAGGATAAAGGGTTAATATCTCGGGATCAAATCATCAGCTTTCCACCAAAAACTGTACAGCTCGGCAAATCAGTAACCTGAACACAAATATAAAGTAACTAGACAATCCAAGCAATATTTTTCAAGATATCAAATGCCAAAGGGATTGGAGGAATTTTCAATTTGTAGGATAAAGGGTTAATATCTCAGGATCAAATTATCAGATTTACACCAAAAACTATACAGCTCGGCACACAAGTAACCTGAACACAAATATAAAGTAACTTGACAATCCAAGCAATATTTTTCAAGTTATTGAATGCCAAAGAAATGGATATGGATGCCGGATGGACAGATGGACAGACAGACGGGTGGATGGATGGATGGATGGATGGACAGACGGATGGACAAAGGATGGACGAACGACGGATGGCCACCCTGGATACCAGCATCATGTGTACCAAACATAGTATGGGTACACATAATAAATCAAACAGAAGACAAGGAATCACTAATAGAAAGTAACCGTTGTCAACGTAAACAAAAGTCAATAAAAACCAGAAACAAGACTCCAGTCACTGAAAAACATGGCCCGAAGTCAGTAACCAATTTTAAACACTATCCGATGTAAAACAGAATCTTCCACGGAAGAAAATGCAATACATCAGATGGTAGATGCATGACCAAAACGCCTAAACACCCCAAGGGTGAGGACGTAACCATAGGGATAACAGAATAAACATTCTTTAACTAAGCTAAACTCCCAAGAAATTAAAAAAAAAAAAATTAAAAAATTCATACAAAAGCATGGGAGATTATCTAGGGGGGTTTCAAGGAAAGGGAGAGAGGAAACACTTAACAAACAGTGAAGATTTCATAGAAAGAATGAAAACATCAAGCCCATGCCCCGAAATTAGGGAACATGAAATAATTTTACATAAAAATTATACGTTACAGCCCTGAACACTTCCATCCACTGTTTCTTCCTATCATCCTCTTATTTCATCCTTGGATCCACCATTTCCATCATGATTTTATGTCTGGCATCATTTTAATTGAGATTATAAGCTCAGAAGTCAGTGAGATGTAACTGACAGAAGGGCCAAACAAAGAAAATGAGGCTTTAGTGCCAATTTCGGTACTTCCTTGCCACTGTGCATGCGCAGTAGGTAAAAGTATGGAGGACCAAAAAGGACATTAGATTTTTTGATTTGGATGCAAATTTGGGGGGTTGGGGGGAGGGGAGTTTGTGTTTGGCCCTGAATATTTTACTGTTAGCACCAGCTTAGTCTGGGTCACTGGTACAGTATAAAAATATTAATTGGCGATTTTCTACAATAGCGCTGGCCAGTTTTGGCCGTTGCATTGGGCAAAAGGTTTAACTCTGATCACTATTAGTTTCCATTAATTTATTTATTTATTTATTTATTTATTTATTTATTTATTTATTTCATCCTTTGAGAGCAAGAAGGGTTTGCAATGCTCATAAAGCATTGGAAAGCCTTGTTGCACTCAAGGGACAAATTTATAAATTTTATTAACTTGGGTAAAATATCAGACATAAACCATTTAATTTTATTTTTTTAAGTTTGCATTGGTTATAAAAAGAGGGCATGTCGCAACCAAAAGGACCATGCAGGAGGACATGAGAAACAGATTTCTAACTTTTTTAGGCCTAATCAACATGATATAATAAGTATATAAACAAAACAGATAATTTTCTAGTCTACAACAAGCCATTAATCATAATTTTATTATCAAATTGACACATACCTATTGAATTCTGGCGCATACTGCCAGCCACTTGAATCAGCACCACCTGGTGGAGAATAATCAGTGGTCCAATCAGAAATCTGTAAAATAAATGATGTCATTTTGAAACTCCATAAATTAAGGAGACATGTTACACAGTGAAGCACAGTTACTGGAAGTTATGGCTGCAACCACTTTTTTCACCGATAACAATGAATGTACCACTTCAGTCCTGACCCTGTGTTACACATACAGTAGTCTATATAATATAGACAAGTAATGAATGCCTATTTTGCCCTGACTGATACCCCCTTCCCAATTCATTTGTGAATTCGGCCACTGAACAAAGATTCATCAATACAGTTTTCTTGTACAGCTATCCACAAGGTATTTAGTAGCTTGTATGTTAATGCAAAATATTTCAAGTGAGGTTGCCCATTTCGCAATTATTTCATCAACAGTGTGACTTGCAAACTGCTTCATTTTCCTAGATTTTTCCTACGTGCAGCAGACAATATTCCAAAAGAAGTGTTGTTTAATTTACAAATCAGTTTACAATTTCAACTAAGATGAAGTGACTTCGACCTTTATCTGATTTATTGATTCTTTGTGCAGTGAAGTCACGGGTACACAAGAGGTTTATTTACTAAACATGCCATCATTAAAAGTTACCATGTTTATTTCATGATGTAGGTTTCAGAGTATGGGTAGGATATTATTGGAACCTTTATGTTATTGTGATGAAATGTCAGTAACATGATCTGAGGTTTGCAATGCACAGGGATGAGAATGGCAAGAAACAAAAGTTGCTGAAATTTGTGAAAATTCACACATTTTTAGGATAAATTTGTGAAAATCAGGTTTCTTAAAAAAATCTAGGAACAAAGAGTGAGTGTGTTGATTGAGAGATATTTAATTTCTATAAATTTGCATGAAAATGGTCTTTTAAGACCATTTTCATGCAAATTTATAGAAATAAAATTTCAGTACCTGGGGCATGAATTCACTGAAATAAGCGAATTTGCTGAAAAATCTCATCCCTGAGTGCAGAGCCTTGGTTTAAACTCGAGGTTCTGTGTCTTAGTTGAACATAAACACCGAGCCGCAAACCTCATGCCATGTTACCATTAATTCATCACAATAACTTATAATGTTGACTTGTGGTATTGAAAACAAAATTGCTCCCTCTACTGATGTAATTACTGTTATTTCTAAAAACAGGGAGGGAGGTAGCAGGCCTTGTGAATCCCAAATTTCAGATCAAATCAAATTACAAATCAAATCAGGCAGATATGAATTGAATGGAATTGAATCTCAAATTAAATCTCATCTCTTCTTACGTTATAGATATAGCTCCTTCTTACAAAGGTAGAATATAAAAAATATTGTCTGTTTCCACCTGGGTATTGTAATAAATGACAAGTCATCTATTTGGGCAAGTCGATGAAAAAAAAAGCAGATTGTTCCAGAAACCAAATCAAAGTAGTTTCAGAAGAAGAGCTCTTCTTCTATCATCAGGTCTCCTGTACAGGACAGGGGGGGGGGGTTCTTTTATAGGACTTTTTGAGACATTTCAACGATTTGAAAATTTCTGAATCAGTGCCACTCCAATCAAATCGAATAATCTTGTCGATTTTGAATCATATCAGATTTCAATGCTTTGCAGAGCCCTAGGAGATGCATCAATTAATGTATTATATGTTTATGTACATACCCACTGACACTGCCCAGATGGTAACTTCACATCATCACAACTCTTATGGTTTAGGAGTACCTCTTTACCATAATACAGTCTAAGTTCTACAAAATCTCTGTATAAAAGAATAAGAAAGTAGACTCAAATTGAATTTTGCGACCTAACTTCATACATGTCATACAGTAGAACCATGTCTTTTTTTCCCATGAAAAATATTTAATTAACAGAAGTTTTAGTTTAAGTGGAATTTAGTTCCTTCCCCACATTCAGGCAAAAATTTCAGTATTTATTCTATTCATGATCATAGAAGTTATAACTTATTATATACAATGTTTATAACAGATGTACTGGGAAAAAACAGTGGCTCAAGGGTTAACCCTTAAGGGACAATTCCGACTTTGATCACATTTTTTGCAACAGAACAGGTGCCCCTACATGCAGTCTTTAGGTTAACTCATAAGTTACATTCTAAGTATGTTGGTAGTTGTTTTTAGGCAAGTCTTGGCTGCCTATATAAGCAGCCAAGACTTGCCAAAAACAGCAGCAAATCTACAGGATGCAGACTATCAAAGTGTAGCAAAAATATGTAAAAATCTCTAGGCCCTTAAGGGTTAAAGCATTGGACTTTAAACAGAAATGTTGACAGTTCAGTCCTGACCAGTGGTAACTGCATTGTGTCCTTGGGAAAGACACTTAATCTCAATTGCATGGTGGTGCTGTGCACTAAGGGTGCTTGCCATCGCTCGGAGGTTCTCACCAGGTGCTCTAGCTTCCTCCAGTTGTAAAAATTTGTGACTTTTGACACAGTGCGGCCCAAGCTGCTGAAAGTGCCAATACATCCCAATAGACAAACAGACAATAAAAGTACTAAAACCAAATATAAAACAGGCCATTAACCCTTTACCTCACAAACTGCCCGCATCTGCCAGCGTAGTTTGTAAATTCAGCAGTTGAAAGAAAGAAATTTCTAAAAATATTTCAGCAAAACCACATCATGTGACCCCTCATTGGAATGAGCTCATCGCGCATGTCTCAATGAGGGGTCACATGATATGGTTTTGTTGAATTCTGTTTTTCAAGTTTTTAAAAATAGTAATTGGGGGCGTGGTGGGTCAGTTGGTAGAGGTGCAGGCTGCAAGCCGAGAGGTCCTTGGTACGAATCCCACCTGCGGCAACCACGTTGAGTCCTTGGGCAAGACACTTCACCCTCATTGCCCTCCAAGGGGGCATGATGACGCTACTAAGGCGTACTGCACGTCGATGGTGCAAATGTCTTCAACCAATGCTAACCCTTCTTGTGTGGAGTTGGTATGTTGGGGAGCTGACAGTTGCTCGCCATTGCTCAGTGGTTCTCTCCGGGTACTCCGGCTTCCTCCACCCATAAAAGTGTCACGGTCATGGTCAGCCATTGTGCAGAAATATGTGACCTTAAACACCAATAAATAAATAAATAAATAAATAAATAAATAAATAAATAAACAAAAATAGTAATTAATGTGGTACCAGGCGACCTTTTATAGACCTCTCCAATGTTCCTCAAGAGCCTTGGGAAGTTACTTAACAAATCCCTTTGTTTACAAGTATTTGACGCACTTGTACTGAGGAATTCGAACAGTTGAGATCGTAAAATAATACGTCTGATTTACCTGCTTTGCAGAGACCTGAATATTCAGCGCAAGTGACATTATCATGTAGGAAAATCACTACATTTGGCGTCGCCGACGAAAAAATTGCGGGGATACCCTCAATTTTTCTGAATTTTGTGTAAAATTTGATAAGTTTCAGTCACGAAATTCCGTGACAAAATCTCAAAAGTTCATCATTTTCTTTTCAAACATTTTTATTTTTTCTCAGCTGTTTCACCGGTTATGAGCTGTTGAAACAATGTTTTGATGCTCTGGCTTCAAGAAAATGATGATAAATGAAAAAATGTTTTTAAATTATTGTACAATTTCATTTTGAAGTGGAACTGATTTTCCCTTTGTTTATATCGGCATCGTCCAGTGTTACTGGCAAGGGAGGTAATCAAATGGAATTTACCACTATTTGATTACAATGAACTAAATAGTTCATCACTGCACATAACCCAGTCATGGTTATATTTTGCACTTCACATTAACACATTTGTTTACTTCTGTTTTAAATATTGTCCGGTTGCTTCTACAACTGCACACTGCACTGTCTTTTGTCCAATTCAAGGCGCAATTATACACTTTGTAAATTGAATGCGTGTATCATTCTGCATTGAAAACCAGACAGAATTTTTATTCACAATTTACTTCCACAATTCATCAACGTTATGAGGCAAATAAACATTCAAACTGCCACAGCTGAAGAGTTCCAGCAATTGAAGAACATTGACGAGCGAAAGGCGAACAAATTATTAAAATGTAGGGGAAGAAAACAATGTCTGGAACTGGTTGATTTAGAAAGAAAATCCAGCTTACCCATTGACTATTGGTCCCATCTGTTGGTGAAAGGGAAAATAACGCTCATACATCCATCATATGAGGAGAAATTACAAATCTCCAAATCCTCTCTTGAAAATGACTACTGGCATGGTATCGTACAACTTCTGAGGGAGGAGGTGAAGCATTTAGAGGCAGAGGTAGAAAAGAGAGAACAATTATGTGAAGAAAATTATTGGATGGCGGTGGAAGATACCGAAAGAAAGTGGGAAGCATACCTTGCAGACAATTACATTCTTCGAGAAGCCCATCTGATGGAACTAAAACAAACAGACCATCAGTGGGAGAACAAATATAGAAATTTGGAAAGAGAGTCGCAAACCTTCAAACATTACATCCAAGAATATCAAAAATTAAATGACAGATTAATAAAGTCACTTGGAAATGGAAATCAGAAATCTACGGATGACGAGATTCTAACATCTGAAAATCTCTCAGGCAGCTGGGAAAAAAATACGATAAAGTTAGATGAAATGGATAAACTGCCGAGTGGTCACATTTGCATCGATATTGACAAACCTATATCTGTAGATATTGCAGTTGATGTTGATTCTGATTTTGTGGCTGAGGAGTCAATCGAAAAGGAATTTGAAAGGCTAACGTCTCTTGCTGAATTATTTCATTTGCCTTCTCAAGAGATAAATTGTGCAAGTTCTGATGAAATCAGTGTAAAGTTGTCGGTAGAATTATCCGAATCAGCGCCAAGTAGATGTGACACTCGTACTCATGATATTCCAGTTATTAATGGTGTCAACATAATACCAGATGTAAATCCCGATGATGCCAAGAGTAATATGTCATTTTCAGAACTCAGCAAAAAAAGTGAGAGCCACTCTCGTCAATCAGGTGAAATTTGTCTTCATGATTTACAAACAGAAAATTCCAAAGCACCGCTGTCCAGTCAGATCGTTGACATTGTCAACTGTGGCTTATTCTCTCTTTTTGGAGAAGCAAACTGTAATGAACATGAATCTGTCATCCACAATGTTCCTTCCAAGAATGCCGAAGAAAATCATCCTTCTCAGTCGCCTGTACAAATTTCGACCAATGTGGAACAGTTCCAGAGCAGGCTACTTGAGAAAATTTCTGATTATGTCAGAGACCACCCACCTGTCTATCGTATCACTAAAAAGCACAACAAATCAAGGAGACGAAAACATTCAAAAAAAGCTGAGTCTCCAGTGACAGAGGCGTTATCTAAAAGTGGAATGGCATATCGCATTGATGTTGGGCACACTAAGGCCACCACACCAGCCTCGTATACCACGAGAGGATTATCAAGTAACGAAAGGGCACGAGAGCAATTTGTTCGTCAGAGTAGACAGAGTAACAAACTACCTATTTCAGCTGTACCTGCAGCCAATGTGCGCCACACACGCCCTTCACTTCCTGTACTACAATCTTCGCACAGTGTACGTGGTTGTTGTGGTCCAGTAATTCTCGGTAGCTCTTTCCAACAAGGTATTACATTCCCACAACATTATTTTCCAAGGGTATTTACAACACTGCCACCAATTCCAGAATATCATCATGCTACGAACCAACTGATTCCGTACAACTACACAATGATAGATGCCCATCAATTGAATAACTCATACCCGACACCCCCACTATTGAGAAACCAGTCTCTGAATTCAGGTCTTATTTCTAGACCACCACTATTACAGACCAACATCGGAATTACGCCTCCACGCCAATCCATCATACCGGTGTTTCTCTTACAATGAGTTTGTAAATAATGCACATAGTAGTGTCACAAAGCACCAAACAGCAATTTACCTATCAGCATCTAACTTTCTTGGTGAAACTGTGGAAACTGTTTCAAGAATAAATGTAAATAGATTGTCACTTGAAACAGATTCACAATACCTTTCACCATTAACAGTAGCCACGGAAACTACTAAACACAATCAGCATTACACTGTGTAATAAAGTAGAAAGTACACCAGTTGTACAATCTGCCAGGAGAATAAATTAATAATAGCATTTTATATATTTCACATTTGTAAATGTTTAAATCATTGTTAACTGGAGGTCATAAGCTTTAGGTTAACAGTGATTTGTCCATCACACTCTATTGCAGTTGCGACACTGCTATTGATTTTTCATCAGTGACGATTTTACCAGATTTTCCATGAGGCAAATTTTTAGATACACTGCGTAACTTTAAAATACACTGTGTAATATTGAACACATTGAGTTGCGTATATTTTGTATATAAATTGGATCAGATGCACAAAATAATATTGGTAGCTGCATTGTGAGCAAATCTACTATGTATATGCTTTTGTTCATTGCACATTTTATCCAAAAACATTTTGCCATTGTTAATTTGTACATAATGAATAGCAAATATTATGTGTATTTTGTACAGCAGATGCAGAAGTTTTTGCATGGTTGGAGATGTGAAAATGTAAATATCCTCTCAAATTCCAAAACCTTTTAACTGATTAGTGTTAAAGTTTATGGAATTTCTACCCTTTAGCTTTGATTCCAGTGTCCGCGTTGCTCAGATAATCAAACTGTAAACTTGTGGTACTAAATATGTTCAAGTACATTATTGTGGAAGTAAGGAATTGGAATCTGAATTTGAAAATATCTATATCAGTGGTGATTGGAGGTTATGTGCTTCAGATCAACACTGATTTTTGTCCCACAGAGGAATTTGACTCTTCTGCATATTTTATTCTGACTATTGTTGGACACTGTGAACAGTTTTATGACTACTGTTTTTATTTTTAGAGGAATTCAATCAGTGGAGATAAGAGGTTATGTACTTTAGAACACCCTTGATTTCCCCGGTGATTTTATTAAATTCCATATTAGGGAAGATTAGCTTTTAAGTACTTTAGATCTGCACTGATTTATTCTCTGAGAAAATTAATTGCTTCTCAATCAACATGCAGAATAATGAAAACACCCTTATGCTGAACACCGCTAAAAACACTTTGTGCTAATTCTTCTTTTTTTCGTAATTTCAGTCGCATACTTTTTTTTTTTACATTTTTAAAAAAGATTACGTTTTAGTTTTTACAAGATGGGGAGGAGTGTTGTACCAGGCGACCTTTTATAGACCTCTCCAATGTTCCTCAAGAGACTTGGGAAGTTACTTAACAAATCCCTTTGTTTACAAGTATTTGACGCACTTGTACTGAGGAATTCGAACCGTTGAGATCGTAAAATAATACGTCTGATTTACCTGCTTTGCAGAGACCTGAATATTCAGCGCAAGTGACATTATCATGTAGGAAAATCACTAAATTAATATAATAAATTTTTGCTTGTCTGTGTTGGGTAAAGGGTTAAAGCTAAGCAGTGATGTCAGTCTGAATTTTCAATAGGTGTATTTTTTATTCAATTAATTATTGTTTATTTAACTCTTTACCAGACATGAAAGATAGACGACACTTGCAAACAAAATTCCTGAATAACTAATTTTCGGATAGTGTTGTTGATTCTTATTATTTTCACAAAGTCTGACGTTACCTCTTCTCCTACATCTAGTTTAACTATCTGAACATCGGCTTCCCCCATGACATTTGGATAGCTAAAGTACCTGTCCTTCCACTTCGACTATATATGCTTACAGCTCTAAATTTTTGCTTGCAATAAATTTTCTGTATAACTCTTTCCTTTCTTCACTTCATTCAGCTAATCCTTCCTTATGCCATCATTAATTCCCCACCATACAAAAACTACTTCTTTATGCCTGAAAATCCAAATTTTTGCTGATTGTTTTTTACCAAAAATTGTGAACGATTTTGCTGTAAACAAAATGGCTGAGCCTAGCCATGCATCAAGGGGGCAACTCTAGCTTGATTCATAGAGGCCAAGATCTGTGCCATATCAGATGAGTTTGAAGTCATATTAGCCAAGCTCAATAATAGACAATTCTTGGAAAAAAAACATCTCTAATAAATAGATGTTTATACAGTCCAAAAAGGGCTGTAACTCTGTTAAGAATGAGTGAGCAAAACCCACCTTGTGTCAACAGCCTACTCTCATGCTGCTATATCATCAGAGTACAATCAAATTGGACTATTGAGGTTTTAGTAATGACTCAAACTGTTTGTACAGACATAGTTGCCATATGTACAGATGGACATACAGTTTGGAGCTCTCAACTATACTAATCAAAGTTTCCTAAGCACCACATATTTGACACACATCATTATGAAATTTTCTTATGACACATTTGCGATATTTTTTGGTGGATATGATTGAGGGATGTATTGAGATGATTCCCAGTGTTTACATTAGTTCTCTTGACAAGCAGACTTTTCATGTACCCCTTTATTTCCATGATGTTTTTGTGTACTGTCTACATGTACATGAGTTGTGAAGGGTATTCAGTCTTCATTTCGACACAAACCCTTGTGATTTAATGATTGAATATGGCGAATGCAAATGTAAGAAGACATTTGTCTAAAGCAGAAATGTGGTGGGCTGAGAACGTCCCGATGATCAAGGCCTAGTCTCCCTACTACCGGATGGTCTGACTTCACAGGTGAAGAGTGGTTGCTTCTTCATGCAACAGGCTGGATATCCGAAGTCGGGAAGCTAGGATGCAGTTGTGTGTGCTTAAATAATGTATCGGAGAAAGCTGTGACTGAAGCCGGCCCCAGCTGCAGACTAGATGGAGCGTCCCGTGTGACGGGCGGACATATGCACTGTCTTGTGCAAGTTTCCAATCAGAAAACTTCATTTCGGCTTTGTGAAACATAGCGGAGGAAGCCTTGACTGCAGCCTACCCCGGCTGCAGACTAAACAGAGCGTCGCGAGTGGAGAGCAGACATATGCTCTGGCTTGTGAAAGTTTCTCAAAACAACATCTGATCCTAGACGTTGCTAGATTAGAGAGGGGGAGGGGGGCCTCTCACGCTCGAGGTCTATCAGACCTCGCCAAGTATAAGAACTTACTGACTTCCTCCCTCTTTCCTCCCTATTTACGTCATTGCTGGGTGAGCTATTTATATTATAGTGCTCACTCTACCCAATCGACTTCTTAGACTGCAACAGACTTACCCGACGTCACGGCACCCACGGATGGAGTACCACTTCACCAGTCACACTAACTGCTTGCAAGAGATTTTACACCTTTAACAAAAGGCCCTAACACTTGCAATAATGAGCACTGCAGCTAGCTCTATATGCTCCATGGAGCGTGACGATGGTAGCACACTTGGATGGGTGTCAGAATATCATCACCATGTTCATATTCCTCTGAAATAGAAACTGACAGAATGAATTAAAACACAGTGAGAGGCTATAATCCTCAGAACCTCACCCCCAACAACGTACCGTGACACCCGGCTCCAACATCAGTCATCCCAGTGCAACACAAGAATGACAAGAGTCCGCAAGAGTGTATCAACTAAAGTCGATATCAGTCCTCCAAACTCCACAACAATACATAAATATAACTGAGATACATGAATAATAACAATCATAATTAAATTCAAAACAATTTTTGTAAGCAAAAAATTTAGAAAAAACGCCCAACTTTCCAAAGGGAACATTAAGAGCTCAAGGGCATCCTGATAGAGCCTAAGTGTGGACAGTGGACAAAATCCAAAATTTTGGAGCTGCACTACCCGAATAACAATCCATGTATCCTAAAGTATACTACAGTAATAGAATATAAAAAACTACCTATATATGAGGACGATGACAATGTAAACAACGGCAATGTAAAAAAGACATCAGGCACACAAAAAGGCCCAAAGTCAGAACCAACTGAAATGCTATCAGATGCAAAGCTAGATCTTCATACGAAACAAAAAAATGATACATCGGATAGAATATGCAAGACTAAATGGTGCAAAACCCCTAGGGTGAGGACGTAACCCTGGGGAAGAAACAGAATAATATTCTGTAATAAATGTTAAACTCCCAAGAAATTTAATAAAAAATTTCAATAAAAAATATCCAAAAAGCTTAAGAGTTTAACAGGAAGGGTTCATGGAAGGATAGGGAAGGAATACTTAAGAAACAGTGGAATAATCATTTTTAAAAATGCTGACGTCAGACATATGTTCCGAAATTGGGAAACATAAAATAATTTTATAATTATTATAAAGTTACAGCCTTGAAGCTAAAAATCAATCAAGATTTTTATTAAAAGCAAGGTTTAGACTGTCTGACAAAATTTAACAGATTTACTAAACTCAAGCTTTAGGTGACTGAATAAATACATAAAAACAGTAACAAAACTTTAATTCACAGAATAGTATAGGAACAGTACAAGGATGCATTGATATGTTGCTCAGAGCATCAGAATCAAGAGGTCATGAGTTTATAAGCAGCCCATATCACTTACATAATGTCTTTGAGCAAGACATTTAACATTCCCCACTGAAGTTGGAACATGCTGGCACAGTCAGCTTTCAACCAGTGTGACCAGACCTTGGTCATAAACAATTTTTGGAAAAGCCTGTCGTCTGCTTGCTACTACTAATGGTCCCCTCCTGATACCCCAGTTTCTACACCTATCCACTAAATGACCAAAGCTTTGCCACTGGGTATTGCAAGGGGCTTTACACCATAACATGGTTCCCATGGACCAAGAGTCTGCAAAATTCCTTCTCTATTTGGAATAACATCACTTTTTATACTGTTGTTCAGTAGATCTGTTTACTGAGACAAACAGCATGTCAACAGAACACTTATCTTCAACCAATGTTAACCCTGCTTGTGCTGGGATAGTATTTTGAAAAGGCTGATAGTTACTCAAAATTACTTGGAAGATCTCTATAAGTTCTCCAGCTTCATCCGTCCAAAAAACTCTCCCACACAATATGACCCTGACTGTTGAAAGTGCCATTAACTCCTTGTATGCTGCTGGTGGATATTCCTGTCCAGAACAAAATATCTCTTGCCACTGAAATAGGTACAATTTGGGCACATTTAACCAAATTTCACTCTTTAACTCTTAGAAGACGGCAGTCGAGTTTTCTTGCCTGTGATGTAATACAGCAGGTAATCTGGCTGTGATGGTTCAGCTATCTTTGGGCTAAGGGAGAATTAAACACTGAGCAGGTGCTTCTAGTGAAGTGTGAATAGGCAGATGACACTTGACTAGAAGCACCTGCTCTACTGTAAGTTTTTCGCGGTATGTCATGTTCAATAAATCTATTCTGATTCCCTAGCTTCTAAGAGTTAAACTGAATAGACTTTTTGACCAATGATTTCTTGAGTTAAATTTAGATGAATTTTTCATCAGATCTAGTCATGGCTGCTAGGAAGAAGCCATGACAAGATCTGATGAAAAATACTTCGAAAATTCTCAGCGTGTTAACCCTGTACCCAACGCAGATGATATCAAAATTTATTATTTTAAATATCATTTTTTCAAATTTTTCAAAAAATTTCAATAAAGCCATATCATGTGACCCCTCGTCAGAACGAGCTCAACGAGCTCCTTCCAACGAGGGGTCACATGATATGGTTTTGTTGAAATTTTTTGAAAAATAATAGTTTTTCAACTACTGAATATTACGCAGGCGGATGCGGCCGATTCGTTGGGTAAAGGGTTAAGAGTTGAAGTTCAATAAGCTAACAAACATAAACTGACACATTTTGGTGACTGTAGTTCCATAAATAGAGGTAATCTACACTTTTGAATATGCAAAATAATTTCACAAGTAAGACAAAAGTAATATATTTTCATATGGCAAAGACATACATAGATGTAGGTTATTTTTCATTCTCACGGGTTGGATAATTTCAGTACCCTCTTAACCCTTTGATACTTTTGTACGACTTATGGCATACAAAATTAAACAGTGCATTGATACTTTGTGGTCATTTGTTTTGTCATTATTTTTTAATTTTTTTTAAAGTTTTAACCTCATTTCCTATTTTCTCCTGAATAGTTCTCAGTGACAACCATTGAGCCAAATGTTATCGCAGCTTAAAATATTTAAATAATCCTCCTGTCAAGACTTCTTAACTGGCTGAGTGCTAGAAGCTACTATCAGGGCATTCAAAATGAAAGTGTCAATGACACTGTAGCTTAACTTGTCTGTGTGTTGTGTTTGATGAAAAGGATAATGTTCAGTGTTTATGAAAGGATTATGAAATAAGACAAGAATTGTGATAATTGGGAATATGTTAATTTCTGTTCCCCGTATGCTATGTTTTTAATAAAAATAATATGAGATGTACACTGTACTAAAGGGCGGAGGGTGGGTTAAAATACCTCACAGTTAATGTATGTGGCCCTCACAGTTAACGTATGTCAACGAAAGGTACCAAGTTACAGTGAAATTATTCCAAAACGAGTCATCCTATCAAGTTACACTGAAATCCCTTCAAAAATATAGTCTGTAGACTGTGCTAAATGTTTTCGGGCTTCAGGCCTGTGTAGCCATGACGGTTGACTGATTACTACTAAAAGGGGCTGTCTTCATCTCGACATTATACTGAGTCATTCTACTAAGTTACAATGAATTCCCTTCACAAATATGACCTGTAGTCTATACTAAAGTTTTTCAAGTTTGGGGCTCGGGAAGCCATCATGGTTGAATGATCGCGACCAAAAGGGGATGTTGTCATCTGGAGAGATCCTACAAATTACAATGAAATTCCTTCATAAATATGACCTGTAGACTGTGCTCAAAGTTTTCGGGCTTCGGGCCCCTGAAGCCGTCATGGTTGACCAATCATGACCAAAAGGGGATGACATCAACTAGGTATTATATGGAGTCAACCTAACAAGTTACAATAAAATCCTTACATAAATACGACCTATAGACTATGCTAAAGGTTTTTGAGTTTTGGGCTCGGGCAGCCATCAAGGCTGAATGATTGTGACCAAAAGAGGACATTCTCATCTAGACATTATTTGGAGTCATCCTACCAAGCTACAATGAAATCCCTTCAAAATATGACCTTTAGACTGTGCTAAAGGTTTTCAGGCTACGGACCCATGTAGCCGTCACAGTTGCCCAATCACGTCCAAAAGGGGACTTTCTCATCTAGACATTACATGAAGTCAATCTACCAGGTTACATTGAAATCCCTTCATAAGTATGACCTTATACTGTGCTAAAGGTTTTCGGGCTTCAGGCTAGGGCAGCCATCATAGTTGAATGGTCGCAACCAAAAGGGGACATTCTCATCTGGGCATCATCTGGAGCGATCCTACAAAATTACAATGAAATCCCTTCATAAATATGACCTGTAGACTGTGCTCAAGGTTTTTGGGCTTCAGGCCCCTGTAGGTGTCACAGTTGACCAATCATGACCAAAAGAGGATGTCATCATCTAGGCATTATATTGAGTCAACCTAACAAGTTACAATGAAATTCTTCCATAAATATGACCTGTAGACTATGCTAAAGGTTTTTGGGTTTGGGCAGCCATAAAGGCTGAATGATCGCGACCAAAAGAAGATGTTCTCATGTAGACATTATTTGGAGTCATCCTACCAAGCTACAATGAAATCCCTTCATAAATATGACCTGTAGACTGTGCTAAAGGTTTTTGGGCTTCGATCCCCTGTAGCCATCACAGTTGCCCAATCGTGTCCGAAAAGGGATGTTCTCATCTAGACATTATATGAAATCAACGTACCAAGTTACAATGAAATCCCTTCATAAAAATGACCTGTAGACTGTACTAAAGGTTTTCGGGCTTTGGGCCCCTGTAGCCATCACAGTTGCCCAATCGTGTCCAAAAAGGAACGTTCTCATCTAGACATTATATGAAGTCAACGTACCAAGTTACAATGAAATCCCTTCATAAATATGACCTGTAGACTGTGCTAAAGGTTTCTGGGGCTTCAGACCCCTGTAGCCATCACAGTTGCCCAATTGTGTCCAAAAAGGGATGTTCTCATCTAGACTTTATATGAAGTCAAAGTACCAAGTTACAATGAAATCCCTTCATAAATATGACCTGTAGACTGTGCTAAAGGTTTTCGGGTTTCGGGCCCCTGTAGCCATCACAGTTGCCCAGTCGTGTCCAAAAAGGGACGTTTTCATCTAGACATTATATGAAGTCAACGTACCAAGTTACAATGAAATCCCTTCATAAATATGACCTGTAGACTGTGCTAAAGGTTTTCAGGCTTCAGGCCCCTGTAGCCATCACAGTTGCCCAATCGTGTCCAAAAAGGGACGTTTTCATCTAGACATTATATGAAGTCAACATACCAAGTTACAATGAAATCCCTTCATAAATATGGCCTGTAGACTGTGCTAAAGGTTTTCAGGCTTCAGGCTCGGGCAGTCGTCACGGTTGACAGATCACGACCAAATGGGGAAGTTCTCAAGTAGACATCATCCGGATTCATCCTACCAAGTTACAATTATATCCCTTCATATTAAATATGACCTGCAGAATGTGTTAAAAGTTCTTGGGTTCAGGCTAGGGCAGCCATCACGGTTGACAGATCATGACCAAAAGGGGACGTTTTCATCTAGACATTATACAGAGGCATCCTACCAAGTTACAATGAAATCCCTTCATAAATACGGCCTGTAGACTGTTCTAAAAGTTTTCGGGCTTCGGGCCCCTGTAGCCATCACAGTTGCCCAATCGTGTCCAAAAGGGGACATTCTCATCTAGACATTATATGAAGTCAACCTACCTAGCTACAATGAAATCCCTTCATAATTATGACCTGTAGACTGTGCTAATGGTTTTCGGGTTTTGGGCTCGGGCAGCCATACCGTTTGACCAATGGTGACCAAAAGGGGAGGTTCTCATCTAGACATGACCCCAAACCTGCATATGAAATTTCGTGATGATCAGACAAGAAGTACGGGGTGTAGCCTGTGCTGAAGGGAAATGTTATCAGGATAGAATGAGAGGCCACAGGCCTTGAGTGCCATATCGATTAACCCATTCACACGCGTGTGTCATTCTGTGTTTATTACATGCCTTCACGTCTATAAAAAAAAATTATTAGAAGGACACTCAGCAATTCATTTGACAACTATCAACAAAAAGAACACATTTTATCGCCAATCACATTTGCAAGGGCAACCCGTGGTACTATTTTGCCCCTTGAGTTCCAATGTGTTCTATCTGCCTACTGGCACACAGAACATGTTGGAAATCAGGGGATGCTTTACAGCTATCGCTAGTGAGTCAAATTGTAATAACGTTGCACGATTTGTAGAAAATTACAATTTCACTTCTATTTTAACAAGCCAAGACCAATACCGGGTCTGGACCTGCGTTGCTGCATGAAGCAGATCTGAAAATTAGACACACGATACAACTCATCATTATGAAGCAGCAGACCAAATATAAAATCATTCTCTTTCATAGAAGCCAAGAAAACTTTGACGGAAAAAATGTTTCGGATGGACTGACGGACTGATGGAATGACAGACTGACAGACGGAGTCGAGCGGTTATTAGACCTGCTCTGCCACTGGCGACGCAGGTAAAAATAGTCCATGAACGATTTCTGTTCTACACACATGTGCAGAACAGATTTTCATTTTCTGTATGGTTTAGTGTTGCTGAAGATAAGGATTACATAGAACTGACGTGTAATAAAACTTAATACACCATCTCAGAAACTCACATTGTGGTAATAACCAATTTATCTTACAACATTACTCCCTTTCTTAACCTCTTAATAATGAAGGGAGTGGGTAGTTTTTAACAGCATCTGTTTTGACAATCATTCAGCATCTATGAATAGAGATGAGCCGATTAGTAAAATGCCCCATAAGACGAATGCCGATTATTTTAGACAACAATCGGCCGATACCGAATGCCGATGTCAGATGGTTTCTTTATTATTCAAGCTGACTGCAGAAACTGGGTGATTTACCTTAATCAGAATCCCCATCAACCCGGAAGATAACACACTTTTACCATACTGACTCGTGTCGAAGCCCATACTCGTGTCGAAGCCCACCCCCCGCTTTTTCAGATTTGTGAACCAGGGTGCCCTTCTCGAGTCAAAGCCCACCCCCCAAGTTTCAAATTGGACGAAAGTTGTTTGAGACAAGACGTCAAATTTACAGGCATCAAATGGAAAAATAGCTGACTTGTTGCAACACTGTACTTACCAAATAGAACTGCAATACTGTATTATGTATATTTTTTGGAGTTGAGATTTTTGTGTTGTTAAATTCGTCTTTTGTGTAATACATTATGTCTGTGTTCAGTGTAACAAGTCTTTATTAAAATATTATCCCAAGCAAAATTGACTTGTTTATTTTTTTGTCAACCTCGTTTTTGGAAGCTGTCACTTGTTTCAAATGAGAGTGCAGGCTGCTGTCAATAGTTGTCTGAAACACGCCCACAACATATAGTTTTCACAGTTTTCACAGTGGTCGAATATCATCAGAAAGATACTGATTGAACACTGCCACTTTCAAGCGGGGCACAACTCATTGTAAAAGAACACTGCCACTTTCGAGCGTGCACATCTCATTGTGAAAAACAGGTATTCAGAAATTAATGAGAAAGTGGTAACTAAAAATAAAAAATAATTACAACTCTGGTATTTGAGAATTTTTTAACAATATAACCAGGAATATGATTTATGACATATTGGTTCAATAAATCATGCTCATTTATCATTTCATCATGCTCTGCAACATGTGAAGTTATGACTTTCAGTGTAAAATCAAATTTTCGAATTTGCCAAGGGAGGCAACTATTTTGTTATTCATATTCCGCTGTGTAAATTTTATCTGGTCTTCATATGAAGAATTTTTTTATTGATTTTTTGTGAAGCTTTATTTTGTTTTATTCATAATTAAATGTACATATTAAAAAAAACAGCTATTTTTAAACAGACTATGTTTGCCTGTTTTCAAGGGGGTGGTTTGCAGTGTTGATTGTCAACTTACGTCCATTTCTGGCTTTGAGAGTAACCTGTACAAAAAAAAAAAAAAAATGAAAACACCACATGGTTTTCTGATTGTTTTATTCATTAAATTGAGGATTAAAACCCAAAATCTGAACTGTATGTACAAGATAATTATGAGAATTTTTAAAGCAAATTCTATAAAATTGGTAGGTGGTTTCCAAAGAAACGTAACATACCCAGTGGATACTTACTTGTCTTATATTGACAATTTCCGACGCATCCCAACGCGACTTGCAAGCACTAAGCCCCCCCCCCACCTCCCATTACCACCACTTTGCAATTTATCCACTGCAAGCACCCCCTGGGCTTCGACACGAGTCAGTACGGTAATACTCACTTAAATAAATTAAATAACAGACATCAAAGGGTTAATTTTATGTCAATGAAGCACCATCAGTGCAGAATATTTTCAATTTAAAATAAACAGCTAACAACTGAGTCGAGAACTCATCACGTGCATCGTCACGGTAAATTGTGTTCTGAACCTTTGATGCAGTTTACATCAACAATGGAAACAATTCATTTCAAAGTCGGGTCTTTGCCGAATCGCCCCCTACACAGGCTTTGAAGTCGATTATCAGTTATTTGGAAGAAAATGTTTAGTGAAAATCAAAAGCCGTTGTTGGAACCACACATTTTAAAGTGGGAATTTCTTTTCGGTAAACCCATATATGGGATTGTGTCACACGAGTTATGACGTTGCACTGCATTATCTATTTTTATCACGTGCTCCACACATTTCAACATGAGAAAAATTCTTGTTGATAAATCCCACCCCGAATGGCCCGATATTAAACTTATTGCACCCAAACCTTTCACAATTAACATGGATTACTAATATGGAGGAATTATCTGTCCAATATATATTTAATGAGACGATGAGCATGGTTGAAAGAAATATTGCAACATTTTGCAGAATGAAGTACAGTTTGGGCAGTGAAGAGCGTCCGTATTCACATGACGGATAAAAAACAACTCGGTACACAGTTACACAATCAAAATCTTTAATATAATATTCTGCCTTTTCTTTCACGAACCAACATTTACATGGTATCAGTAACAGATGAGTTACGTACCGATCGCTTGCCACTGGTTGTCCCATGAAGTGGAAGAAAGTTCATCCATAACACTTTCACTTTCACTGAGTTTCAGACAATTGGCAAGGGCCGATGTTGAATCATGAGTGCCGATGGTGAACCGACGGGTGCTTATCGGCCGAGTGTCGATGTTACACTGATTAATCGTCTCATCTCTATCTATGAATTGATTTTTTTTTTTATGAATGAAGATCCTGATGTCATGATATTGCATTCTTGCACTGTTCATGACATAATCCCCATTCATTGTTCTGCTTGTACTGCAGACATGTTAACTCTCCCAGAATGCCCAGGAAAATCCAGAAATTTTAGTGTAGTTCCCGGCTTCCTGGACGGGAATCAGTTGAGGACCACAAATCCCAGAAAACAACAGTCGAATATTTCTTTCCCATTGTAACTTATGTAAAATGTTCTGAGTCAAATCACATGCATTTCTAACTCTGGTAAAATCTCACGCTGCACAAAAATTTGGGTTTATGTTAAACAAGAGCGCATGTATCACTGAAGCAATACAATGTCCCCTACCGGGTTAATCAGCATTAATAATTATACAAATGTTATAACCTAGATGTGATCAGCATGAATTCCGTTGAAGCGTTTCCAAAAAATGTCCGGAAAACTGATATTTTAGTGCTATTCCATATTTCCAAGGGCCATAACTCACACAAGAATAATGCAATCAGCATGAAACTCAAACTTGATCTGTAAGTCATCGTTCTATAGCAGGTTACCAAGAATGAAATCATTCGGTTGAAGCATTTCCATAAAAAGTCCGGAAAACTAAAGTATGACTGACAGACTGACTGACAGACTGACGGATGGATGGACAGAGTACAAATGAAATTTGATCTGTAAGTCATCGTTCTATAGTAGGTTACCAAAAATGAAATCATTCCTTTGATGTGTTTCCAAAAAAAGTCTGGAAAGTTAAAAAATTTATAGTAATTTATATATTTTTTATACTTACCAATGACCCAGACTTAGCTGGTGCTAACTCTTAAATTCTAGGGCCAAACACAAATTTTACCCCCCAATCCCCAAAATTTGCATCTAAAACCGAAAATTCCATGCCCTATATGGTCCTCCATACCTTTCCTCCACTGCGCATGCGCAGTGTCAAGGAGGTCTCGAAGGCGCCAAAAGTCATTCTTACAAGCAGTGCCTGGAAAAGCGTTATGTACTCAGCGGGGAGGTATGAGTTCCCAACTCATGGGAGGGCCATCCCCGTCTGGGTCATTGGTAAGTATAAAAAATATATAAATTAGTATAAATTTTTTAACATTTTTATACTGTACCAATGACCCAGACTTAGCTGAATAGTAAAAAGGTTGGAGGACCTAGGACATAAAGCAATCCAATAACTCAACTATATATATACAGAATTATCCCCTCAAGGAGAAAGGAGAAATAGGCTTTACATGTATCTTTCTATTCTGCATCAAAACGAGAAAGACACAACACCATTCTGTACTTCAGCATAATAACATCACTGATGTCTATTAACCTCCAGTATAATCCATTATGGTAATTGTTTTTAAAGGAAAGCCGATAAATAAAGTAGTCCAGATAAATGAGACTCTTAAATTCATTAAAAGTGACCGATAATTGTATATTAACGTCTGCATGATATGTGACATATACAAATACTACACACCGAGGTACACTTAAAAATATTACATGGATGAGTAAAAAATTATCTTTACACTTTAAAAATCATCCCGGTACCGACTAGAATTACTGACTCTAGAGGAGGTATTCCCTTGCTTTTCACTATAAAGCAGGTGACCTAAGGGAACACCCCCCCCCCCCCCCCCCCTTCCCCTTGCCCTGGGTCAAATACCCCAGAGCGAAGAGGGCGGCAGCACAGAGTCACTGCCGGAACCAAAAGCCTACACAACTATAGTTGCAACTGTTTAGTGGACGACATTCTGAGCAACAGATAACGAACCTAAACAATGCCGGTCTCTAGAAATGGACTCAATATTTCTGAGGTATAAATTCATGCAAGTGAAAGGCTAACACCAATATGCAGCCATCATTAGAACTGTAATAGCAACGCTATTAGCATAAGCCTCTGAAGTAGAAAGAACTCTTACTTCAAGAGCTAAAATCTTAATCGCAGACTGCTGTGTTGAAGATATTATCATAAGCAGTACTGAAAGCTAATAGAATCCATCTAGCTATAGAATGGACCAAAATGTGGAGGAAGCTTCCACAGCATAAGCCACAACAGACACCTGAATAGATTAATGCACAGTCTTTGTGGAGACAGAGGTGCTACCAACAGAATTGCATTGAGATTATTTAACTTAAGCAATATCTGCTGAATCAACGGCGCTGGAGGATACCCATATCCTATTATCCCGTCTCACGAGATGGATAGAGCGTCAACTGCAAACGCTCGAGGATCCGAACATGTTGACACATACACTTGCAACTGATTGTTGAGATGCATCGCAAATAAGTCCATCATTGGCCGCTCTCATAGGTAGCAAATCTGATATAAATACTCGTTGTTAAAAGTCCATTTGACTGCAACAAGTGGCCTTTTCGTGAAAGGGAGTCCGCTAATACATTCAGACGACACGGAATACGACGGACCGATAGGAGAACTTGATGTTCTAGTACCAACAGAAGGATTCATTCCGTTACAGTGAATAACAGAATGGAATGAGTACCTCCCTAGTTCCGAAAATACGCTTATACCGACGAATTGTCAGACAGAATTGCCTGTGGGCAATCTGGATAACATTCATGCAATGACATAACGCAAGCCAAAATAACATCAATTCCTGATGATTATGTGCTTGATTAGGAACTACGGATCCCAAGGACCCTGGCACTTAAAAACCGTTGGGCTCAATGTTGGGTCCCAACCTATTTAACTGGCATCCGTCAAAACTGTAAAACTTGGATCCGGCAATTGCAGTGGAAGTTATTTCCCTGAATAAACCTCTGAATATCTGCCCAAGTCTGAATCTGTTTCACTTGACTTACAAGAGGATGTACGTAACGAGCGAAAGAATCTTCACCCTCCAACTCTGTTCTTTTTGAGTCAAAAAGATTTGGAGAGGACAAGTGCGTAGACGCCCCATTGGAATAAAATCCACGGCAGCTCCACACAACTCTATCAGTCTGATGAATTCTCTCGCTGTAACTTTGTCTGAGTGAAGACAATAGCGAGCGCAACAACTGATTAATTTCGCTCTGGTTAACGGCAGACGAACAAGATTGTTGTGCGTCTCGAAGCTCATTCCCAAGTGGGTGAATGACTTGGACGGCACCAGATCCGACTTCTCCTCGTTTATTATAAAACCGAGACGTCGGAGTAATAGAAGCAGATTCTGCACATCGTTCTGAAGGGTTAACTCATTGCCGTACCTCTGAAGAATGTCGTCCAGGTAGGCCGACATTACCACAGACGAATGAGCTCGGAAATGTATCATTACCGAGTTCATTATTCGAGTGAAAGCCCAGGGCGCTAGGTTCAAACCGAAGCACATCGCTCGGAACTGATATACAACTCCTAGGACTGCGAAGCGTAGATACTTTCTGAATGTCGGATGTACCATGACGTGAAAGTACGCATCCTTAAGATCTATGCTTGTAACATAGTCGTTCACCCGAATACTCGCTCTGACTGATCGAATTGTCTCCATATAGAACTTCGGAGCGACGATCAGCTTGTTTATCCAGCTCAGATCTATATCTGGACGGAACGAGCCGTCTGGTTTCGGAACCAGAAACAGATGGCTGTAGAAACCCGGTGATTCCTGGTCTTCTACGACCTCTACCGCGTTCTTCTCCAGAAGAGACTGTACTTCTGATAGAAGAGCATCTCTTTTCTGCAGATTTGACGGAAGCTGAGTACATTTTGGACTTCGAGTTAATGGAGGCTTTCGTTTGAAGGATATTCTTAGTCCTTCCGAAATTACCCCTCGAACCCAGGGGTCGTCCGTAATTGACGCCCAATTGTTTATAAAACTCAACAATCTTCCGCCTACCGGAACACGATAGAGGTTCATACCATCACCTCCTAGACTTGCAAGGCTTGCGGAAGGAGAAACTACATCCTCCACGACCCGCACCTCGCCCCGTCGACCTAGGGACGTCTGACCGGTTATCTCGGCCAGAATAACGTCCCCCACGTGAGTCGCTGCCTTGACGGTCTCTAAAATAAGACCTAGAGGACGCATAGGAACCTCTATGGGAACTTCCCTTGGGCGTACTTGTCCCAGAAGTGCCTGTCTTACTCTTTTCTGCTGTATCCGACTTTTTAGAAGTGGATTTGAATAGCAGAGAATCCAAAGCTTTCTTAGTTATCTGATCATAGATTGCTGAAAGCTTGCCATCGAAGAGAAGCTCTCCGGAGACCGAAGCGACTCTGAGAGTTTTTCACCTTACCATCCATGCGTGTGGATGTAGCTAGGGCCGCGTCACGTCTAACCAACTCCAGGTTTGCCACTGAAAGGGCAGAGTTATACGTGGAATAAGCTATTGCCCTTGAAAGAACTCTTAAGGAAGATAGTACATCCTGGAATTCTTTCCCTTTAAGGCGTAATGAAAACGCTTTAGTAAGGTGATCTGCGTACGATAATGCATCTAAGATAACTCTGTTAGACATTATTGTCATTTCCAACATCACGGTTGAAATTGACATAGATGACGGTATAGATCATTCTAGATCTTCGGCCTGATCGTCTAGACGCAGAGGAACTCTCGGTATGCCCTGTCCTGCCGTTTCGAAATTATTCCTTGAATTGATGAAAGGCAGATGTAGAGCATTTGCCGATAAGAAACCTGACTTGCTCATTTTGGTAGCAAGCTTATATATAGCGTCCTACAATAGTTCAAATGTTCTTGTGACATTATTGGACTGTGTCGGAAACTCAGGGATGATGTCCCTAAACTGATAAAATTATTCCGTGTCCAGTGACGCTTCTTATCTGGCATCGCAGCCTTTTGGTCAGACAGAACAACTTCTGAAAGATAATGCCGGATGATATCTACAGCAACTTTATGTTGTTCCGAAAGGGAAAAAACCAACTCCTCGGTATCCCTTTGCCATCCTGTCGGACCACTTGAAATTCTCGGTCGTCCGTACCTGATGCTTCAGCAGAGCGTACCGACCCAGCGTCGTCGGATAAATCCTGATCCGACAGAGATTCTGTCATCTGCTGGGATGCTGCGATAATTTGTGCTATTTGTAATAGCACGTGCGTTACGGAGACCTGTGGAGCAGCGGTCTTACGTTACTTAGCCGCTGAAAGCTCCCAGGACGTTAACTCCTGCATATTTCTTATGCGAACGTCCGGAGTCTATAGGCCTCGTATTCCTGACTACTGGATGGCGTGACCTGGTCGCCGTGAAATCCTTGGTCAGTGAGACTGGCTAGATAACAGTGGTCACGTAGGTGCAGTCGTGTGCGCTGCCGTGAGGATGAGGAAGCCATTAGAGCAGTCTCTCCGGACTGTCAAAATAACGGAGTCTCCCGAGCGGTGGACGTATGCTCCGAATGAGAAACATTTGTACCACAACATCTGTTCTCAGATGTTGTTGTACGAGAGAGGGACCTCTTTCACTCACAGCCCGGGTGGACCTGGACGAGCTAGGAACTGGACTTAAAGGCTTCCTCCGTACCCTCCTCGTATCCATCGTCACTGGGTGTGCACGTAGTATATTTTATAGTGCTCGCATCACCCAAATCTCCTTCCTGGACCGCAACGGACAAACCCGGTTACCGAACCATTAGATGAATGGACGCTACACTGGGCGAGCTAGCGGATGCCAAAGCCGTCGATCCTACTTGGGACCTCTTAGGCAATTGACGTAATATCATGAGCACTTATCCGCTAGCTCTTCATTTGACTGTGACGACGGAAGCAAACTTTTTGAAGACATCACAGAAAATCACCGCATTCTTATTCCTGAATGAGGCCTGTGGAGCCGTGATTTACATAATATCCACTGGCAGATCCAGGGACGTTCATTCCTGCATTTATATAATATGCGAACGTCCCATCAGGAAAGACCTCATATCCTTGGCTAACAGATGAAGTAACCTGGTCGACAATATTCCCTGGTCGGCAAAGCAGGAGCTCTATGAACGTTCATTCCTGCACTTATATAATATGCAAACGTCCCCTGGAACTCTGTGGTCACAAGCCAAGGTGCGGTGGTGTGTGTTGACATGAGGATGAGGAAGCCCATAACACAGCCAGTTCAGACTGTGTATGTGACGGAACGTCCTGAACAGGAGGACTGGACGTATGTTCCGACTAACAAACAAACATACAACAACAATGCGGCTCAAATGTAGTTGTAAGAGAGAGGGGGGCCTCTCTCACTCGCGGTCCAGATAGACCTGGACGAGCTAGCTACTAGACTGACAGGCTTCCTCCGTACTATCCTCGGATCCATCGTTGCTGGGTGTGCACGTTCCAAGTTTATAGTGCTCGCATCACCCACACTGCTTCCCAGAACCGTAATGGACAAACCCGGCTGCCGAGCCATTCGATGAATGGTCGCTACACTGGGCGGACTAGCGGATGATCAATGCCTTCGATCCAACTAGGGACCTCTTCGGCAATTGTCGTATTACCCTGAGCACTTAGCCGCTAGCCCAAACACTGCAACGACGGAGACACACTTGTTGAAGACATCACGAAAACATCACTCTGAATTCTGAAAAATAAAATGATAATATAGAGTGACCCTACGGAGAGAGGACCAGTATGGACCCCTCCCCGCAAACACAATATCGTGACACACGCCTCCAATGTTGTCATTTCAATCAACACACACAGAGCAGGAATTAGTGCGAATACATTGAACCTGAGAATTAGAGGAAGATATCCTCGCATTATAAATAAAAATTTTTTTTTTTTTTTTTTTTTATCAATAAAAAATACAGTCATATTAGTCGCACTATCCCTTGAAATAAAGATACATAATATAACATAATCCATTATAATCTTTGAAAGAAAATAATTTTCAAAAAAAAATTTTTTTTTTTTAATTTTTCAGAAGAGCCCAAGTTCCCAATGGGAACAACGAGCCCAAATGGATCCCAAAAAAGCCTAAGTGTGGACAAAAATTTTTAAAACATTTCCAAAAATTAATGCAACACTTACATACAATATTAATGTATCTTGCTATGTCTAAACTAATGTAAAGACAAGAAATCACTATCAGTAGTAACCGTGGTCAATGTAAACAAGAAGTTGTACAAAAAACAGAAACATGACTCCAGGCACTGATAAACATGGCCCGAAATCAGTTACCAATTTAAACACTATCTGATGCAAAACAGAGATTTCCATAGAAGAAACTGCAGAACATCAGATGGTAGATGCAGATCACAACACCTAAACACCCAAGGGTGAGGACGTCAACATGGGGAAAAGAACAGAAATTCATTCTGTTACGAAGCCAAAACTCCCAAGAAATTTTAGTAATAATATTACAGAAAATATGCAAAAAGCATGGGAGAATAGCAAGAGGGGAATAAAGGAAAGGGAGAGAGGCAACACTGATCAAGCAGTGGAACTTTCATAGCAAGAATGATAACAACAGGCTCATGCCTCGAAATTAGGGAACATAACATAATTTCATAAAAAAATTTTTAAGTTACAGCCCTGATTATTTCCTGCCACTGAATTTTCCTCTCATCCTTCTATTTCCTCTTTAGATCCATCATTTCTCTCATATTTATGTGTCTGGCATCATTTAAACTGAGATTTACAAGCACAAATATCAGTCAGATGTGAACTGATGAAGGGCCAAACAAAGAATGACTTTTGGCGCCAATTTCGAGACCTCCTTGACACTGCGCATGCGCAGTGGAGGAAAGGTATGGAGGAATATATAGGACATGTAATTTTCGGTTTTAGATGCAAATTTTGGGGATTGGGGGGTAAAATTTGTGTTTGGCCCTAGAATTTAAGAGTTAGCACCAGCTAAGTCTGGGTCATTGGTACAGTATAAAAATACTGATATTTTGGCGCTTTTCCATATTTCCTAGGGCCATAACTCACACAAGAATAATGAAACTCAAACTTGATCTGTAAGACATCGTTCTATAGTAGTTTCCAAAAATGAAATCATTCCGTTTTTGTGTTTCCAAAAAAAACCTCCGGAAAACTGATATTTTGGTGCTTTTCCATGCCGTAACTCACTCAAGAATAATGCAATCAGCATGAAACTCAAACTTGATCTGTAAGTCGTCATCGTTCTATAGTAGTTTACCACAAATGAAATCATTCCGTTGAAGCGTTTCCAAAAAAACTCCGGAAAACTAAAGTGTGACTGACAGACTGACAGACGAACAGATTGACAGACTGACAGACTGATGGATGGACAGAGTGCAAACCTATAGGCCCCTCTGACATTGCCGGTAGGGGACTAAAAATTTCAGAAAACAGTATTTTATGATATATATTTCAACTGCATTCATGTTTATTTCTGTTTTTATCTTAGTAATCGGAGATTCGTGATCAATGTGTGAGTGTCGACGTGAAAATAGGCGACTTACTTTGAAAAAAATTGAAAACTCCACCTTCATTTAAATGCAGTTTTTTCGTAAATAAAATATATGAAAAGGAATTAAATAATATATATTTATTCATTTATAGAATAGCTTTAATTCTCATCCCTTTTCCAAATCAAAACGTAAACAACATCTTGACCTCAACTATTTAACACAGTTTAAAAATATGTTAAAGTCACTTAGGATGTCGAAAAATTATGACAGCATATTTATACACAATGGACTTATTTTCTAACACTACATTTATTCCGTTGTGCTGACTACAGAACTGTTAAGTGTTGTCAGTCTGTACCCAGAAAATTTCGAAAGGAATTACAAAAACCAAAAAAAAAAACCAATGCTTCAATGATGAAAAGAAAAGTTTTGTACAGGGCACAAACGTCCACACATGCATGAAGGATTTTGGTAAAGATACTCTCCAAGTACTAATCTTCTTGAAGTAACTGAACATTAGGACAGATTTTCCTGTTAACATTTCCAGACTTGGGAAATTATTAGCTTAGAAGACTTTGATAAAAGCAAATCACAGGGGGTTGTGCTCTGTGGGTGGGGGGTCATGAAGAAGAGGATGGCCGGGGGGGGGGGGGGGGGGTTTCAAATCAACAATTATTTTATGATTTTTTAACATAGCATAAATGCATGAGCATAACTGACAGCTAGATCTGGATATAACCTGGTGTTAATGGTGGTCCATGAACTGATAATTTGCCAGTTTTTTCTGTTGTTTTGACCCAGTGCGAACCTTTCCCTGAAATCCATCCCATTTCCCTGAAAATCACCCTCAGGTTTCCTGAAAAATTATTCTGGAGGTTAACATGTCTGTTGTACTGTAACCGCTGAAGTGTGTAGTAATGTTTCAGTTGTGTGTTTCTTTGTTTCATTGTTCATGTTTACGCATAGTAAGCCTAAATAAAAATATCGCCATGTTAAAAATGATCTAGTCTAAATTATTTCATTGAGCTGGTGATGTATTTATCATTTATTAACTCTACCAAAAATGATAGCCTCATAACTCGATGTTCTTAATTGTATTGGAGAAATACATTCTTGTTGTAATTAGATAAAAAGTTTTATTTATAGTTACAAGGCTCATAAAATAAAACAACTGGAAAAGTACACAATCTCTATCTAAATAATTACATACAGTCCCACGAATCCAGTCACAGGGTACCATTTTTCTTTCTTGAACACAACAACTGCTGATGTATCAGTCTGTTGATAAATACCTTGAGGCGATTCACTAAGACCTGTAATTATTAAAAAATAAAACAAAACATCACACATATATTGTGGTGTTGATACAGTTGACCCATTCTCGTAATTGCCATAATTATGAATTAATAAAGAAAACATCACATATGCATTGTAGTGTTGATACAGTCGACCCATTCTCGTAATTAATTATTAAATAATAAAAACATCATACATGCATTGTAGTGCTGAAACAGTTGACCCATTCTCATAATTAATTATTAAATAATAAACAAAACATCTTACAGTAAAACCTGTTGTGAGAGATCACTGTAATGAGAGACCACCTGTCTTGAGAGACTGCTGTAACCTTGTACCATTTGTTGTTTTACTTACTCTGTAATGGACCTGTCATGAGAGACACCTGTTTTGAGAGAACACTTTTGCTTGGCAAAAAGTGTGGTCTCTCAAGGCAGGTTGTACTGTATATACATTGTATTGCTGAAATAATTGACCCATCCTCATAATTAATTATAAAATAATAAACAAAACATATATACATTGCAGTGCTGAAACAGTTGACCCATTCTCGTAATTAATTATAAAATAATAAATAAAACATCATATATACACTGTAGTGCTGAAACTGTTGACCCATTCTCGTAATTAATTATAAAATAATAAATAAAACATCATATATACATTGTAGTGCTGAAACTGTTGACCCATTCTTGTAATTAATTATAAAATAATAAATAAAACATCATATATACACTGTAATGCTGAAACTGTTGACCCATTCTCATAATTAGTAAATAATTAACAAAACATCATACATACATTGTAGTGCTGAAACAGTTGACCCATTCTCGTAATTAATTATAAAATAATAAATAAAACATCGTATATACATTGTAGTGCTGAAACAGTTGACCCATTCTCATAATTAATTATTAAACAATAAACAAAACATCATATATACATCGTAATGCTAAAACAGTTGACTCATTCTCATAATTAATTAAGAAATAAGTGGTGTTTTCTTTCGGTTTATGTAATATAAACCAAAAATTTTCAGCACAAGCTTCATAACTTGCCTAGCGAATTATGATTATATTTTTATATCACATAAACTGAATGCAAACAACAGTTATTTCTTATGATTTAATCTGGCGTTAACAGAAAAATATACTAACTATGTGTATTTGAATGAAAAACATGTAATTTCTGCAAAAATACAACAGGTAAACACAGGAAAGCATCAATCATTTTTCAATTTGACAATCAATGCTTTGCACGTCATAAAGTTACTTTTGTTGATTTGGATTGTCAACATTCATCATAGGAGTTCAACTGTTCACCAGATATATGCACAAATCTTGGGTTTTGCTTGTTAAACAAAGATTGTAAGTTATCATTTGTCCCTCCTCTTAAATTGATAAAATCTGCACGATCACCGATATTGAAATTCCCATAACACTCTTCAGCCATGATGAATTCAGATACTGAATTTATGAAAATAATAGTACGAAGTCTTTTTTATTAGGCTTTTCCCTCTGGAAAAGACTATTGTTTTTCTACGGATTATTATTTTTTTTTTTTTTTTTTTTTTTAGGCTTTTCCCTCTGGAAAAGACTATTGTTTTTCTACGGATTATTATTTTTTTTTTTTTTTTTTTTTTTGGGGTTTTTTTTTTTTTTTTTTTTTTTCCACACATTTTTGTCCGTACGATTCAGAAGCCATTTTCGAACCGATTTTCACACAATTCGGAACACGCATAGAGTGGCAAAAAATCTAAAAATGTACCGAAGCGGAATTTTCGATTTAACCCTTATTTTGCCAGAATTAGCAAAAAACTGCCAAAATTGGGGTTTATCGGCACTTTCTCGAAACACGTCTTTAGGATTTTTTTTAAATATTCATAATTACTAGACCTGCCTATGACACAACCTTTGATACACACGACATATTAGGCGATGCATATGGTAACCCTCCACAGGCTGCCAAACATCGAAATTTTGATGAAATGGGCCGGTTTCAGACCCCCACAGCACCCAAACGATACCCGAGAGGTAAACATAACTTCCTTTATTGGAAGTGGAATTCACCGAGGATTATTTTTGTAAGTAATAAGGGTGTTCAGAAAACCAAGTGTTAACCCGTTTTGGGCTGGTTAAACAGCAATACCCCAAAAAAGCTCCAAACTTCATGTTTTCCATGGATTTCTCTAAACGAGTCTTGTAGATTTTCAAAAAAAATTGGTCACTCTCAGGTCTTGGTGTGACATTACAAGTTGCATGGATAAAATATTCCGGTCAGCATTAGTTAACCCTCCCCGAGCTGCTAAACGTAAAAATTGTGATAAAATGGGCTGTTTTTAGATACCAACAGCACCCAAACGATATACCACAAAGAAAGGGGCCTTCATTTATCGGACGCAAAATTGATCGGAAAATATTTTTGAAAGTGGTAAGGGTATTCAAAATTTGACGTCTTAACCCATTTTGGGCTGGTTAAAGAGAGATACCCATTAAAATCTTAAAATCCCCGTTTTCTGTGGATTTCTCTAACAACATCGCGTAGGTTTTCAAGAAAAATCGGCTATTTGCAGGTCTTGGTGTGACATTACAAGTCGCATGAACAAAATATTACGGTCAGCATTAGTTAACCCTCCCCGGGCTGCTGAAGGTCAAAATTGCGATAAAATGGGCTGTTTTTGCACACCAACAGCACCCAAAGGGTACACCACAAAGAAAAGTGCCTTCTTTTATCGCGGTTACAATTTATACAGAAACATTTTTGTAAGTAGTAAGTGTATTCAAAAGTCGACGTCTTAACCCATTTTGGGCAGGCTAAAGAGAGATATCCCTTGAAAGCTTTAAATTCCCATTTTCTGTGAATTTCCCTAACGGTAACTTGTAGGGTTTCAAGACAAATTGACTATTCGTAGGTCTTTATGTGACATTACAAGTTGCATGGACAAAATACTCCGGTGAGCGTTTTTTAACCATCTACAAGCTGCCAAGCATCGTAATGTTGTTAACATGGGACTGTTTTCAGACACGCACAGCACCTAATGTATACATGAGAGATAAACATAATCTCCTTTGTTTGAAGTGGAATTCACAGAGGACCATTTTTGTAAGTAATAAAGGTATTCAAAAAGCCAAGCGTTAACCCCTGTTGGGGAGGTTAACAGGGATACCCATCAAAAGCTTAAAAAATCATTTCCCCTGGATTTCTACAAACATTTTGTGGGGTTTTCAAGAGAAAATGGCCGTTGATAGGTCTTGGTGTCATATGACCAGTTGCATGGATCAATTATTCTGGTAGGCATTTGTTAACCCTTCATGGGCGGCTAAATGTAAAAAAATTGAGAAAATAGTCTGTTTTTGGACACCAACAACATCAAATGGAAATGCCACAGAGAAACGTAACTTCTTTTACCGGATGCAAAACTGATAGGGAAACATTGATATTGATATTAACCCATTCTACCATTAATGATGGGTTTTACCTAAACATTTTTTTATCAAACCCAAACCGAGTCATTTGAGACTACTATACTCACCTTTCTCATAACATCAATGAAGGAACTTTAGTGAGACAGTTAAAAACAATTCATCAGACACTGTGGGGTCAAAAAAAATCATGGAATCTAATCGGGAAAAGCCATGATTCTCCAGAATCATAAAGTCTAGTTTTTTTGGGTTTTTTTTTTTTTTTCCACACATTTTGTCCGCACGATTCCGAAGCCATTTTCGGACCGATTTTCACAAAATTTTGCACACGCATAGAGGGGCACAAAATCTAAAAATGTACCGAAGCGGAATTTTCGATTTAACCCTTATTTCGTCAGAATTGGCAAAAAACTGTCAAAATTGGGGTTTATCGGCACTTTCTCGAAACACGTCTTGTAGATTTTTTTTAAACCTTCACCACTGATAGACCTGCCTGTGCCACGACCTTTGATACACATGAAATATCTGGCGATGCATATGGTAACCCTCCACAGACTGCCAAACATCGAAATTTTGATGAAATGGGCCGGTTTTAGGCCCCCAGAGAACCCAAACGATACATGAGAGATAAACATAACTTCATTTATTGGAAGTGGAATTCACCGAGGATCATTTTTGTAAGTAATAAGGGTGTTCAAAAAACCAAGCGTTAACCCGTTTTGGGCTGGTTAAACAGCAATACCCCCATAAAGCTAAAAAATTCAGGTTTTCCGTGGATTTCTCTAAACGAGTCTTGTAGATTTTCAAGAAAAAATTGTCACTCCCAGGCCTTGATGTGACAATAGAAGTTGCATGGACAAAATACTGCGGTGAGCATTTGTTAACCCTCCACGGGCTGCTAAAAGTCAAAATTGTGATAAAATGGGCTGTTTTTGGACGCCAACAGCACCCAAACGGTATACAACAGAGAAAGTGGCCTTCATTTATCGGACGCAAAATTGATCGGAAAATATTTTTGAAAGTGGTAAGGGTATTCAAGATTCGACGTCTTAACCCATTTTGGGCTGGTTAAAGAGAGGTACCCATTAAAATCTTAAAATACCCATTTTCTGTGGATTTCTCTAAAAACATCTTGTAGGTTTTCAAGAAAAAATCGGCTATTCGCAGGTCTTGGTGCGACATTACAAGTTGCATGGACAAAATATTCCGTTCAGCATTAGTTAACCCTCCCAGGGCTCCCCAACTTCAAAATTGTGATAAAATGGGCTGTTTTGGACACCAACAGCACCCAATGGGTACACCACAAAGAAAAGCGCCTCCTTGTATCGAGTGTACAATTTATACAGAAACATTTTTGTAAGTAGTAAGGGTATTCAAAAGTCGAAGTCTTAACCCATTTTGGGTAGGCTAAGAGAGATATCCCTTAAAAGCTTTAAATTCCCATTTTCTGTGAATTTCCCTAACAGTAACTTGTAGGGGTTCACGAAAAATTGACTATTCGTAGGTCTTTATGTGACATTACAAGTTGCAGGGACAAAATACTCTGGTGAGCGTTTATTAACCATCTACAAGCTGCCAAGCATCGTAATTTTGTTGACATGGGCTGTTTTCGGACACGCACAGCACCCCAAGTATACACGAGATATAAACATAATCACCTTTGTTGCAAGTGAAATTCACAGAGGACCATTTTTGTAAGTAATAAGGGTATTCAAAAAACCAAGCGTTAACCCCTGTTGTGGAGGTTAACAGGGATATCCATCGTAAGCTTAAAAATCGTTTTCCCTGGATTTCTTTACAAACATCTTGTAGGGTTTCAAGAGAAAATGGCCGTTGATAGGTCTTGGTATCACATTACCAGCTGCATACATTATTCTGGTAGGTATTTGTTAACCCTCCATGGGCTGCTAAATGTCAAAAATTTTGAAGAAATAGTCTGTTTTTGGACACTGACAACATCAAATGGAAATGCCACAGAGAAACGTAACTTCTTAACTTCTTTTACTGGACGCAAACCTGATAGAGAAACATTTTTGTAAGTAGTAAGGATATTCAAAAATCGAGGTCTTAACCCATTGCCGACTAGTTAAGGAGATATACCCCTCAAAAGCTTAAAAGTCCCGTTTTCTGTGGATTTCTCAAAAAAATCTAGCACGTTTTCAAGAAAAATTGACCATTTGCAGGTCTTTGAGTGACATTACAAGTTGCATGGACAAAATATTCCGGTAAGCAATTATTAACCCCCCAGAGCCTGCAAAGTATAGACATTTTGAGAAAATGGGCTGTTTTGGGGCACCCATAACACCCAATGTGTACCTGCGTGATAAACATAACCTTCCTCATTGGAAGTGAAATTCACTGAGGATCATTTTTGTAAGTAATGAAGGTATTCATAAAACCAAGCATTAATCCGTTTAGGGCTGATTACAGAGCGATACCCCTCAAAAGGTTAAAAATTCGTATTTTCCGAGGATTTCTCTAAAAGCCTCTCGTAGGTTTTCAAGACAAATATTGGCCATTCTCATTTGAGACTACTATACTCACCTTGTATGAACTCAAAAGTAAGTGTATAGTTATTTATTATCAAGAATAACTGCCCATAAGTTCCACTCTCACTGTGTCCCGCTTCATCGGTCAATTCCACGGTGTCCCACGCCAGCAGTCGATTTATCCAAACAAAATTACCAAGGTTACCACATCCTCCCTGCCTCTTTCTCCAACCAAACACACATTGAAAGGTACGCGTCCCCTCGTATTCCACACTGCCCTGCATGATATCATTTATTATTATGTTTAAGGGCATATACTTATGCACAATGGCTAATCATGACCGTGACTGTTTTACGGGTGGAGGAAGCCACGGTACCTGGAGAGAACCACCGAGCAACGACGAGCAGCTGCCAGCTTCCCAACATTGTAACTCAGAACTGCAGCACAGGCAGGGTTAGATTGGTTGAAGACATGCGTACCGTCGACGTGCAGTACGCCTTAGCACATGGCGGCATCATGCCCCCTATGGACAATCAGAGTTAAGTGCCTTGCCCAAGGACACAGCATGGGAGTCCGAATTGATCGCTCAGACGACCACCCATCCAATGATAAACCAGGCTCAACGTTGCTTTACTTCGGTGATCTGACGAGAACCGGCTACCACAATGCCACCGTGCCCCGCCACTGCATGATAAGAAAGCAGTAAATAACGTTAGCTGCAATGGGATCAGTTACCTATAATATCAAATAGTGTTGACACTATAGCATTTCCCCGACAGTGGGTCCAGGTATATACTAGTCTGTAAAACGGCTATACACTGCCCCTCCTCCGCCCCAGGGTGGCGACGTGGCAGTATATATCCATCTTACTGGCGCTATGTTGTGCCTAAGGAACCTTACAATAAAAGGTGGGGGGTCCCCAACATGGGAAGGGGGGTAGGTATATTTACTACTCTGTAAGGCGGTTATCAAATGCAGTGGTGCATGGCGCCAAGATTTCCCCGGCAGTGGGGCTAGATATATACTAGTTTGTAAGACGGCTATACTCCCCTTCTCCGTCCCAGGGTATATTTTATCTACACATATGTACAAACAACACTTCCTATTTATGAATGTAATAACTTCATGTTTGTCGTTGTATGTATGGATATCTTCATTGTAATAAATAAAACTAATCCTACGGGGGAAAAACCAATTGGAGAGAAATTTACTTCTGCTATTAACAGACATGTGATAGGTGAGCTCTACAAGGTGTGAAAAAATGACATAATAATGCATAACAACTGTGGTCTAATAGGAGATAATTGATACAGGACCAGACATCAATATTTTTGATACATTTGAGATAAAATGGACCATTTTCAAACAGACACAGCACTCAGTGGGTATGTGTCAAACAAACGTAACTCTCTTTGTCGGACATTGACTCGTAGGACGACAATATTGATATTAACCCCTCCACCGTTAATGATGGTTTTTACGTAAACAATGTTTTATCAAACTGAGTCATTTGAGACTACTACATTCACCTTTCTCTTAAAATCAATGGAGGAACTTCAGTGAGACAGTTAAAAACAATTCATCAGACACTGTGGCGTCATGAAGAATCATGGAATCTCATCGGGAAAAGCCATGATTCTCCAGAATCATAAAGTCTAGTTTTTTTGGGGGGGGGGGGGGGGGGTTTGTTTTTCTGTTTTTTTTCCACACATTTTGTCCGCACGATTCCGAAGCCATTTTTGGACCGATTTTCTCAAAATTTTGCACACGCATAGAGGGGCACAAAATTTAAAAATGTACCGAAGCGGAATTTTCGATTTAACCCTTATTTCGTCAGAATTGGCAAAAAACTGACAAAATTGGGGTTTATCGGCACTTTCTCGAAACACGTCTTGTAGATTTTTTTTAAACCTTCATCATTGATAGACCTGTCTGTGCCACGATCTTTGATACACATGAGATATCAGGCGATGCATATGGTAACCCTCCACAGGCTGCCAAACATCGAAATTTTGATGAAATGGGCCAGTTTCAGGCCCCCAGAGCACCCAAACGATACACGAGAGATAAACATAACTTCCTTCATTGGGAGTGGAATTCACCGGAGATCATTTTTGTAAGTAATAATGGTGTTCAAAAAACCAAGCATTAACCCGTTTTGGGCTGGTTAAACAGCAATACCCCCAAAAAGCTAAAAAATTCAGGTTTTCCGTGGATTTCTCTAAACGCGTCTTGTAGATTTTCATGAAAAAATTGTCACTCCCCAGGCCTTGATGTGACAATAGAAGTTGCATGGACAAAATACTCCGGTGAGCATTTGTTAACCCTCCACGGGCTGCTAAAAGTCAAAATTGTGATAAAATGGGCTGTTTTTGGACGCCAACGGCACCCAACGCTTACGCCACAAAGAAAAGTGATTTCTTTTATCGAGCGCACAATCTATAGGGAAACATTTTTGTAAGTAGTAAGGGTATTCAAAAAACGAAGTCTTAACCCATTTTGAGCAGGCTAAAGAGAGAGACCCCTTAAAATCTAAAAATTCCCATTTTCTGTGGATTTCTCTAAATACATTCCATAGGTTTTCAAGAAAAATTGACTACTTGCAGGTCTTTGTGTGACATTACAAGTGGCATGGACAAAATATTTCGCTGAGCGTTTATTAACCCTCTACAGAATGCCAAGCATCATAATTTTGTTGAAATGGGCTGTTTTCGGACACACACAGCACGCAATGTATGTCCGAGAGTTACACATAATCTCCTTTGTTGGAAGTGGAATTCACTGAGGACCATTTTTGTAAGTAATAAGGGTATTCAAAAACCAAAGCGTTAACCCCTTTTGGGGTGGTTATTAGCGATACCCATCAAAAGCTAAAAAAAAATCATGTTTTCCGTGGATTTCGTTACAAACATCTTGTAAGTTTTCAACAGAAAATGGCCATTGATAGGTCTTGGAGTCACATTACCGGTTGCATGGATAAAATATTCCAGTAAGCATTTGTTAACCCTCCATGGGCTGCTAAATGTCAACATTTTGAAAAAATAGTCTGTTTTTGGACGCCAACAACAACAAATGGGAATGCCACAGAAATACATAACTTCTTTTACCGGATGCAAAACTGACAGAGAAAAATTTAGTAAGTAGTTAGGGTATCCAAAAAACAAGGTCTTAACCCATTTTCGCCTGGTTAAGATGTACCCCTTAAAAGCTTAAAATTCCAGTTTTCTGTGGATTTCTCAAAAAAATCTAGTAAGTATTCAAGAAAAATTGACCATTTGCAGGTCTTGGAGTGACATTACAAGTTACATAGACAAAATATTCCGGTAAGCGTTAGTTAACTCTCCAGATTCTGCAAAGCATAGAAATTTTGAGAAAATGGACTGTCCTTGGGCACCCATTGCACGCAATGTGTACTTGCGAGATAAACATAACCTCCTTCTTTGGAAGTGGAATTCATCAGACCAAGCATTAACCCTTTTAGGGCTGGTCTTAACCCGTTTTGGGCTGGTTAAACAGCAGTACCCATCAAAGACTTAAAATTTCATGCTTTCCCTGGATTTCTTTAAAAACATCTTGTAGTTTTCAAGAAAAATGGCCATTTACGGGTCTTCATGTGACATTACAAGTTACATGGACAAAATATTCCGTTGAGCATTCGTTAACTCTCCACGAGCTGCTAAACATCAAAATGTTGATAAAATGGATTGTTTTCAGACACCAAGAGCACCCAACGGATATGTAACAGAGAAATATAACTTCTTTTACTGCGCACAGAATTCACAGAGGATCAGTTTTGTAAGTAGTAAGGGTATTTAAAAGAATGAAACTTAACCTATTTTAGACTGGATAAGGAGAGATACCCCTTAAAAGCTTAAAATTTACATTTTCTGTGGATTTCGCTAACTGCTTGTTGGCAATTTTCAAGAACAATTGGACATTGGCAGGTCTTACAAATTGCATAGATAGAATATTCCGCTAGTCGTTTGTTAATCCCGCTACAGGCTGCTAAACGTCAAAATTTTGATAAAATCGGCTGTTTTCGGACAGCAAATGGGTATGTAATAGGTAAACATAACCTCTTTTATCAGACTCAGAATTCATGAGGGATAATGTATGATAGTGTTAAGGGTATTCAAGGGAGCGTGGTGGCTCAGTGGTAGACTGTTGTACTTCTATGCTAGAGGTCCCGAGTTCGATCCCCGTCCGGGACGACTCACGTTGTGTCCTTGGGCAAGGCACTTTAGCCCGGTTGCCGACATGGGGGCACGATGACGCCGTGTACTAAGGCATACTGCACGTCGATGTTTCATATGTCTTCACCCTCTGTAACCCTGCTTGAGCAGAGCTTGAACAGAGTTAGAATGTTGAGGAGCTGACAGTTGCTCGTCGATGCTTGGTGGTTCTCTCCGTGTACTTCCTCCACCTATAAAACTGTCACGACCACGATTAGCCATTGTGCATAAGTATGTGACCTTAAACACCAATAAGCAAATAAATAAATAAATAAATAAATAAATAAATAAATAAGGGTATTCAAAAACCAAGCCTTAACCCTGTTTATAGGATTATTTATTATTTATTTATTGGTGTTTAAGGTCACATACTTATGCACAATGGCTAATCGTGACCGTGACAGTTTTACAGGTGGAGGAAGCCGGAGTACCCGCAGAGAACCACCGAGCAACGACGAGCAGCTGTCAGCTCTCCAACATCGTAACTCTGAACTCAGCACAGGCAGGGTTAGATTGGTTGAAGACATGCGCACCAACGACGTGCAGTACGCCTCAGTACACAGCGTCATCGTGTCCCCATGTAGGCAATCGGGGTGAAGTGTCTTGCCCAAGGACACAACGCGGTTGCCGCAGGTGGGATTCGAACCGAGTTTATAGGATTAAAGACAGACAGCCCATGCCGTGAACGCTGCCTACATTACTTGTAAAATCGACACCCCCACTAAATCTACTTCGAGGTGCGGTGTCGGACCCGACCACCTGATGGTTCTGACCTCATTAGATAACACTCCTTCGTTGTATTATCAGCATGGATTTCCCCAAGAAGCAAAGACAAAAATACGTCTGCGGAAAATTATGGCAAATATTTTATTTAGTCTGTATTTTGTCCGTGTAGAAAATGTCTCGCCCACATATACCTAAACATGATTCATTGATACAATTGGACATATTTCTCTTGTAAAACCTGAAACAAGACTTGATTTATTTCATTTTAGGATTACGCGTGTATATTCTTAGAAGATTCTCTGTGTGTTATTAATATACAGCGTCAGTCTTTGATCTCGTTTGGGACGATCAGTGATTAACACCTTTTCGACAAGAGCCATCGAAATTGAAAATAAAAAAAAATAATCAAATTTCACTAAAACCTTTTGCAGAATCGTGTTTTTCAGAAAACTCTTTCGCGATTGCATGTGTCGTTTTCAAAACTCCGATCAGTAATCACGAAATTATAAATATGCTGTTGTCAATAACAAAATTGAAAGCATGTCCGTCAAACTTGCATGACGTCAGAACTCGACTCGGGTGAAATACTGCAGTGAAAGGACGAGAGTAATAAACGCTGATATCGCAGTAGGCTTTAAACTGGCCATGGAATGGTCCTAAAATCATGTTTATATTTGCAGCTTTACTGCAAATAGGTTTCCCATTGTTTCTTCTTGAAGTGTTGTTTCCGTCAAGGCCAAGTACCATAGAAAATTTGGAACACCGAGCAGTGGGCCTGCCCCATGAACACCTGCCTGTTATTAAAATTAATTAGCGGGGACATCTGCCCCCCCCCCCCCCCCCCCTTCCTGCTGTTTTTTTTTTACCTAGGACACCTATCCCCTATTGTTTCTTTTACCTAGCACACGTGCCCCCCCCCCCCCCCTGCTGTTTTTCACCAACTACAGCTGCCCCTGTTTGTTTGCTAACGGGCCCCTCCCCATTGACCTTTCTATCTTTAGAAGCACCCGGGCCGACGGGGAGAGGGCTAGATTTCGCTGAAGGAAGGTGCCCTCAAATCTGGGTCGAAAGTGGCGAAAATGACAAAAGGCCACTTCAACATATGGTAACGGTATAAACTTCAGACGATCTGGGCGATGTACAGACGAAAGATCATACCTTGGAGCCGGTTAGGTAATTTGGCACAAAAAACTCTGATTTTATGCTCAATCGCTGCTCTACAATAGTCTACAATAGTGCCCAATTCCATTCCAAACTGATAGAGTCGGACGAATAGTACTCTCACTTTCCACGCGATGCGTGGTGTTCTCCACGCAGTCTTGACACTTGTAACAGATGCCAAAATGTCGGCCAGGGTGTGTAGAACAAATTCTGAAAATTAGAAGTCGCTGCCTTCAGCGGTCTGGACACGGTTCGTGTTTGTGAGAAGTGCAATTTTAACGTCAAATTGGCAAATTTTCGTTAATCGTTTCCCGCCAAAACACCTACTCACCGCCGATTTCTTTTCACTGCAACTTCTTCCAATTATCTAAGGTTTAAAGATAGTGTCAGGATACCCCCCCCCCCTCGCCGCTACAGCCCCCCCTCGCCACTACAGCCCCCCACCCACCCCCAGCCCCCCACCCCCCACCCCGCACTTCCTCACTTTGGCGGCGTTCTGGGTTGAAAGTCTCGAAAATGGCAAGAGGCTACATTAACGTACGGCAACGGTATAAACTACAAGTAGTAAGGACGATATTGAGACAAAAAATCATACAATGGAGCCGCTTAGGCAATGAGGCACCGAAACCTGGGACTTTATGCTCAATCGCAGCTCCACAGTCGTCTACAACACTGCCCATGTCCATTCTGAACTGATAGAGTCGGGACGAATAGTACTCTCTCATTCCAAGCGATGGGTGGTGTTTTCCAGGTGGCTCGGACGCTCCAAACAGATCCCAAAATGTCGGCCAGGGTTCGTAGAACAAGTTCTGAAAATTTCAAGTCGCTGCCTCCAGCGGTCTGGACACGGTTCGTGTATGTCAGAAGTGCTATTTTAATGTCCAATATGCAAATCTTCGTCAATCTTTTCCTGTCTGCCAGAAACCCAATCACCGCCAATTTCTTTTCACTTTAAACTTCTGACGATTCTCTTATGTCTAAAGGTTGTGTTGGGATCCCTGGGTGGCGGTCTTAAAGAAGCAACTTCCATTTACGGAGAGAGGGGGGGGGGGGGCTCTAAAGGAGTCTGCGCCCATTCACGACGTCTTTTTTCGAACTGGCTTGAAAAGGAAGGACCAAATTCAAACAGTTACCTCCTCTCTTCAAAACGCTATATCCCAACCGATTCTAGGCAGATTTCCATGAAATTTTCACTCGTTGTTCATGGATAGTTGCGGCATCACTTTCCATGAAGAGCGATACGCATTTTGCATTTCGTCACGTCGAATTCGAAAAGAGCGCATGTGCATGGATTTCTCTGAAAACATCTTATAGATTTTAAGTAAAAATGGCCATTCGCACTTTTTGGTTTGAAATTGCAAGTTGCATGGAATACATATGCCTGTTAGCACATGTTAAACCTCTACAATCTGCCAGACATCAATATTTTGGTTACATTTGAGATAAAATGGACCATTTTCAAATAGACAGAGCACTCAAATGGTATGTGTCAAACAAACATAACTCCTTTTGTCGGTCATTAACTTGTGGGACGACGATATTGATATTAACCCACTCTACCATTAATGATGGTTTTTACCTAAACTATAACCACCTTTCTCATAACATCAATGAAAGAACTTCAGTGAGACAGTTAAAAACAATTCATCAGACACTGAGGGGGCATGAAAAATCAAGGAATCTCATCGGGAAAAGCCATGATTCTCCAGAATCATAAAGTCTAGTTTTTTGGGTTTTTTTTTTTTTTTTTTTTTTCCACACATTTTGTCCGTACGATTCAGAAGCCATTTTCGAACCGATTTTCACGAAATTTTGCACACGCATAGAGGAGCACAAAATCTAAAAATGTACCGAAGCGGAATTTTCGATTTAACCCTTATTTCGTCAGAATTGGCAAAAAAATGCAGAAATTGGGGATTATCGGCACTTACTCGAAACACGTCTTGTAGATTTTTTTTATACATTCGTCATTGCTAGACCTGTCTGTGACACGCCCTTTGATACACACGACATATCAGGCGATGCATATGGTAACCCTCCACAGGCTGCCAAACATCGAAATTTTGATGAAATAGGCCGGTTTCAGGCCCCCACTGCACCCAAACAATACACGAGAGATAAACATAACTTCCTTTATTGGGAGTGGAATTCACCGAGGATCATTTTTGTCAGTAATAAGGGTGTTCAGAAAACCAAGCGTTAACCCATTTTGAATTGGTTAAAGAGCAATACCCCCATAAAGCTAAAAAATTCGTGTTTTCCGTGGATTTCTCTAAATGAGTCTGGTAGATTTTCAAGAAAAATTTGTCACTCCCAGGCCTTGGTGTGACAATAGATGTTGCATGGACAAAATACTGTGGTGAGCATTTGTTAACCCTTCACGGGCTGCTAAAAGTGAAAATTGTGATAAAATGGGCTGTTTTTGGACGCCAACAGCACCCAATGGGTACGCCACAAAGAAAAGTGCCTTCTTTTATCGAGCGCACAATCTATATGGAAACATTTTTGTAAGTAGTAAGGGTATTCAAAAGTCGAAGTCTTAACCCATTTTGGGGAGGCTAAAGAGAGAGACCCCTTAAAATCTTAAAATTCCCATTTTCTGTGGATTTCTCTAAATACATCCTGTAGGTTCTCAAGAAAAATTGACTACTCGCAGGTCTTTGTGTGACATTGTAAGCTGCATGGACAAAATATTCCGGTGAGCGTTTATTAACCCTCTACAGACTGCCAAGCATCGTAATTTTGTTGAAATGGGCTGTTTTCAGACACGCACAGCAACCAACGTGTACCTGAAAAATACACATAATCTCCTTTGTTGGAAGAGGAATTCACCGAGGACCATTTTTGTAAGTAATAAGGGTATTCAAAAAACCAATCGTTAACCCCTTTTGTGGTTGTTAATAGTGATACCCATCAAAGGCTTCAAAATTTATGTTTTCCCTGGATTTCTTTACAAACATCTGGTAGCGTTTTCAAGAGAAAATGGCCATTGATAGGTCATAGTGTCACTTTACCAGCTGATTGGATAAATTATTCCGGTAAGCATTTGTTAACCCTCCATGGGCTGCTAAATGTCAAAATTTTGAAAAAAATAGTCTGTTTTTGAACAACAACAACATCAAAAGGGAATCCAACAGAGAAACGTAACTTCTTTTACCGGACGCAAAACTGACAGGGAAACATTTTTGTAAGTAGTAAATGTATTCACAAATCGAGGTCTTAACCCATTTTTGACTTGTTAAGGAGATATACCCCTTAAAAGCTTAAAATTCCAGTTTTCTGTGGATTTCTCAAAAATAATTTCAAGAACAATTGACCATTCGCAGGTCTTCGAGTGACATTACAAGCATGAACAAAATGTTTCGGTAAACATATGTTAACCCCCCAGAGGCTGCCAGGCATATACATTTCGAGAAAATGGGCTGTGCTTGGGCAACCATAACACCAAATGTGTACCTACGAGATAAACATAACCTCCTTCATTGGAAATGGAATTCACAGTCGATCATTTTTGTAAGTAATGAAGGTATTAACAAAACCAAGCATTAACCCTTTAGAGCTGGTTACAGAGAGATACCCCTCAAAAGGTTAAAAATTTGTCGATTCTGAGGATTTCTTTTAAAAACATCCAGTAGATTTTCAAGAAAAAATGGCCATTCTCAGATCTTAGTGTGACATTACAAGTTGCATGTACAAAATATTCCTGTAAGCATTTGTTAACCCTATGCAGGTTCTCAAACATCAAAATGTTGATAAAATGGGCTGTGTTTGCGTACCCACAGCACCCAAAGTTGGGAGGAGAGATCAAAATAAGTGGAAGTAGAATTCACTGAGAATTATTTTTGGAAGTAATAAGAGTATTCAAAAAACAACACTTAACCCGTTTCGGGCTGGATAAACAATGATACCCATCAAAAGCTTAAAATTCATGTTCTCCCTGGATTTCTCTGAAAACATCTTGTAGATTTTAAAGAAAAGAATGGCCATTCACAGTTCTTGGAGAGTGACATTACAAGTTGCATGAATAAATATTCCTGTTAGCACTTGTTAACAACCCTCTACAGGGGGGGGGGGGGGGGGGGGGCACTAAAGGAGTCTGCGCCCATTCACGACGTCTTTTTTCGAACTGGCTTGAAAAGGAAGGACCAAATGCAATTTCAAAAAGCTATATCCCAGCCAATTCTAGGCAGATTTCCATGAAATTTTCACTCGTTGTTCATGGATAGTTGCGGCATCACTTCCCATGAAGAGTGATACGAATTTCGCATTTCGTCACGTCGAATTCGAAAAGAGCGTATGCGCATGGCTTTCTCTGAAAACATCTTGTAGATTTTAAGTAAAAATGGCCATTCGCACTTTTGGGTTTGGAATTGCAAGCTGCATGAATAAATATTCCTGTTAGCACATGTTAACCCTCTACAAACTGCCAGACATCAATATTTTGGATACATTTGAGATAAAATGGACCATTTTCAAATAGACAGAGCACTCAGTGCGTATGTGTCAAACAAACATAACTTCTTTTGTCGGTCATTAACTTGTGGGACGACGATATTAATATTAACCCACTCCACCGTTAATGATGGTTTTACCTAAATAATTTTTTATCAAACTGAGTCATTTGAGACTACTATAATCACCTTTCTCATGACATCACTGAAGGAACTTCAGTGAGACAGTTAAGAACAATTTATCAGACACTGTGGGGGCATGAAAAATCATGGAATCTCATCGGGAAAAGCCATGATTCTCCAGAATCATAAAGTCTAGTTTTTTGGGTTTTTTTTTTTTTCCACACATTTTGTCCGTATGATTCAGAAGCCATTTTTGAACTGATTTTCACGAAATTTTGCACAAGCATAGAGGGGCACAAAATCTAAAAATGTACCAAAGCGGAATTTTCGATTTAACCCTTATTTCGTCAGAATTGGCAAAAACTGCCAAAATGGGGTTTATCGGCACTTTCTCGAAACACGTCTTGTAGATTTTTTTTATACATTCGTCATTGCTAGACCTGTCTGTGACATGCCCTTTGATACACACGACATATCAGGCGATGCATATGGTAACCCTCCACAGGCTGCCAAACATCGAAATTTTGATGAAATAGGCCGGTTTCAGGCCCCCACTGCACCCTAACAATACACGAGAGAAAAACAAAACTTCCTTTATTGGGATTGGAATTCACCGAGGATCATTTTTGTCAGTAATAAAGGTGTTCAAAAAAACAAGCGTTAACCCGTTTTGGGCTGGTTAAACAGCAATACCCCCATAAAGCTCAAAAATTTGTATTTTCCGTGTATTTCTCTAAACGAGTCTTGTAGATTTTCAAGAAAACTTTGTCACTCCCAGGCCTTGGTGTGACAATAGAATTTGCATGGACAAAATACTGCGGTGAGCATTTGTTAACCCTCCACGGGCTGCTAAAAGTCAAAATTGTGATAAAATGGGCGGTTTTTGAACGCCAACAGCACCCAATTGGTGTACCACCGAGAAAGGTTCCTTCTTTTATCGGACGCAAAATTGATGGGGAAACATTTTTGATAGTGGTAAGGGTATTCAAAAGTCGAAGTCTTAACCCATTTTGGGCTGGTTAAAGAGAGATACCCCTTAAAAGCTTAAAATTTCCATTTTCTGTGGATTTCTCTAAAAGCAACTTGAAGGTTTTCAGGAAAAATTGACTATTCGCAGGTCCTTGTGTGACATTACAAGTTGCATGAACAAAATATTCTGGTGAGCATTTATTAACCCTCTACAGGCTGCTAAGCATCGTAATTTTGTTGAAATAGGCTGTTTTCAGACGTGCTCAACACCCAATGCATACCCGAGAGATAAACATAATCTACTTTGTTGGAAGTGGAATTCACCGAGGACCAAATTTGTTAGTAATAAGTGTATTCAAAAAGCCAATCATTAGCCCCTTTTGGAATGGTTAATAGCAATACCCATCAAAAACTTAAAAAATCATGTTTTCCCAGAATTTCTTTACAAACGTCTCGTAGGGTTTCAAGAGAAAATGGCCGTTGATAGGTCTTAGAGTCACATCACCAGTTGCATGCATAAAATATTCAGATAAGCATTTGTTAACCCTCCATGGGCTGCTAAATGTCAAAATTTCGAAAAAAATAGTCTGTTTTTGGACACCAACAACATCAAATGGGGACGCTGAAGAGAAACATAACATCTTTTACCGGATGCAAAACTGATAGAGAACATTTTTAGTAAGTAGTAAGGGTATTCAAAAATTGAGGTCTTAACCCATTTTCGCCCAGTTAAGGAGATGTACCCCTTAAAAGCTTAAAATTCCCATTTTCTGTAGATTTCTCCAAAAAATCTGGTAAGTATTCAAGAGAAATTGACCATTTGCAGGTCTTGGAGTGACATTACAAGTTGCATGAACAAAATATTCCGGTAAGCGTTTGTTAACCCTCCAGAGGCAGCAAATTTTGAGAACATGGGCTGTACTTGGCAACCCATTACACCCAATGTGTACCTGCGAGATGAACATAACCACCGTCATTGGAAGTGGGATTCACCGAGGATCATTTTTGTAAGTAATGAAGGTATTCATAAAACCAAGCAATAACCCGTTTAGAGCTGGTTACAGGGTGATACCCCTCAAAAGGTTAAAAATTCATGTTATCCGAGGATTTCTCTAAAAACATCACATAGATTTTCAAGAAAAATTGGCCATTCTCAGATCTTAGTGTGTGAATTACAAGTTGCATGTACAAAATATTCCAGTAAACATTTGTTAACCCTATGCTGGTTCTCAAACATCAAAATGTTGAAAAAGTGGGCTGTGTTTGCATACCCGCAGCACCCAAAGTTAAGAGGAGAAATCAACATAAGTGGAAGTAGAATTCACTGAGAATTATTTTTATAAGTAATAAGCATATTAAAAAAATGACCCTTAACCCGTTTTGGGTTGGATAAACAATTATACCCATCAACAGCTTAACATTCATGTTCTCCCTGGATTTCTCTGAAAACATCTCGTAGATTTTTAAGTAAAAATGGTCATTCACAGTTTTTGGTGTGAAATTACAAGTTGCATGAATAAATATTCCTGTTAGCACTTGTTAACCCTTAACAAGCTGCCAGACATCAATATTTTGGATACATTTGAGATAAAACAGACCATTTTCAAATAGATACAGCACTCAGTGGGTATGTGTCAAACAAACATAACTCCTTTTGCCGGTCATTAACTTGTTGGACGACAATATTGATATTAACCCTCTCCACCGTTAATGATGGTTTTTGCCTAAACAATTTTTTTATCAAACTGAGTCATTTGAGACTTCTATACACACCTTTTTCATGACATCAATGAAGGATCTTCAGTGAGACAGTCAAAAGCAATTCATCATACACTGTGGGGTCATGACAAATCATGGAATCTCATCGGGAAAAGCCATGATTCTCCAGAATCATAAAGTCTAGTTTACATTTTGAATTTTGATCGCAGATGATGGTTATTTAGCAAGTCACATAACAATATCATTAAAAACAATTTTTTCAGCTTCCCTCAAAATTATGTTTGAATATAAGACCCTTTATTTATCTCCCTCTTTGGTGTTTCTATTAAATTATTTGTTCTCAAGAAATTATCACTGTTTTCTCACTCACTGGAGGTGATAGGAATATTGATCGATCAGTCAACTATGACTTTGTCAATTATGATGAGTGGGCAGGGCTTACCAAGTCTTCAAAGTTTGACCAGGCATGCGAACATGTAGACATTCTAAATCATTACGTGATCTGCAGCCAGGTGCATGTATATGTGGTAGTTATTAACCTAAAATTAAACTGAGGACTTAAGGGATTTATTTATTTATTCATTTATTTATTAATGTTTAATGTTACTTTAACAGCCAAGGTCAAATCGCGTCAGTGACAGTTTTACGGGTGGAGAAAGCCAGAAAACCTGGAGAGAACCACCGAGCAATGACCAGCAGCTGCCAGCTCTGCAACATCATAACTCCACACTACAGCACAGACAGGGTTAGATTGGTTGAAGACATGCGTACCATCGACATGCAGTATGCCTTAGTGCGTGGCATCACAGTGCCCCCCATGCGGACAATCAGGGTTAAGTGCCTTGCCCAAGGACACAATACGGGAGTCCAAATCGATCGCTCAGATGGTCACCCATCCAAGGACTAACTGGGCTCGAAATTGTTTAACTTTGGTGATCTGATGAGAACCGGTTACTGCAATGCCACTGCGCCCCAGACTTAAGGGATAATGGTACCAGTACTTGATGTTAATAATTGGAAAGCTCTGGATTAGAACTTTCCAGTAATTAATGTCAGGATATAAATGAAATTAACCACAATCTTCTTGATCTGATATCTACTGCTTTCTTTGTCAATCCCTTACCAAGAGCTGCAGAAAAACTTGTTTTCTACTTTCAAACATTATTTAGCTCCTAATCTTGACTAATGCCTACCAGAATGGATTCCTGTACAGCCAGTAAGACAATTACCTTTGAATATACCTCCACCACAGCCGCCTGTATAAATATAGGGATTCCCATCATGTCCAAGGCCCCATGTTACTCCAAGAGGACAAGTTTCAATCATTTCCATATGTCCACCAATTTGCATGTGATGCCTACAATATGAAAAAATATAAAAATTACATTATTTGGTGGTCTCCTTTCTTTACAGTACAGAACTGTGATTACAGAAGTAATCTACAAGCAGACGATTCGATCACAACACACTTTCACAAATCGGTAAAGACTTCCTTAACTCCTTCGCTACTGCTCAATTTTGTAATGCCCTGTGCTCAGCGCTATATTGGGAAAAATGGAAGAAAATGATGTGGGTAACAGTTAGATGCTAAACTAGAAAAGAAATCTCCATGGGGTTAATGTTACAATGGGGATCCTTGTATGGTGCATCATAAGCCAAATGTTAGCAATTGTTTTGGCCTGTTTGACTCAAACCCTTCTACGGTTGATTCCTACTAATTAATAAATATTTGTCCAGACCTTCTTAAAATATAGGTATTTGAATTTTTTGTCTTTAGCTCATAGGGTTCCCACCGATGAGGAGGTTTTATTTTTCTCATTGGAAACAGAAAACTGGGTTATGCTAATAATGTTTACCCTCCCCAAACAACACCAAATATTAACACAGCCGAACCCAAAAGCACTCGTTACCAGCCCATGATGATAACAAGCATAGTCCTAGGAGTTCTGTACAAAAAACTGATTGCACCTTATTTTGGTATAAAATGGCCACTGGCAGCCATCTTGAATTTCCAACCGTACCCCAAAACACCAGTTCTCATCCCAAGGTGATAACAAAGGTACCCAAGAAGTTTTGTGAAGATCGGTTCATAAATACAGCTTCTAGCCCGAGCCGTATTGACATGTGCACTTACTGTGTATAAGTTGCGCTGAATAAATCAAAGTTCATCTAATTTGCATAATTTCTGCACGAGCAAAAAACACGTATGATATGTAATGTATTCCATGTTACTAAACATTCATACAAAAATTTCAGAACTTTCATACAGAAGTTCTGTACAAAAAACTGATTGCACTAATTTCTGTACAAAATAGCTGCCAGTGGCCATCTTTAATTTTGGACTGCACCCCAAAACACTCGTTCTCAACCCACGGTGATAACAAAGGTACCCAAGAAGTTTTGTAAAGATCGGTTCATAAATACGGCCTCTAGCCCAAACTGTATAGAAGTTCTGTACAAAAAACTTACTGTACCTAATTTCGGTACAAAATGTCCACCGGCAACCACCTTGAATTTTGGACCGCACCCAAAAACACTCGTTCTCGTCCCAAGGTGATAATAAAGGTACCCAAAAAGTTTCGTGAAGGTCAGTTCATATATACAGCCCCTAACCCGAGCCGTATTGACATGTCCACTTACTGTGTATAAGAAGCAATGAATACATTAAAGTTTATCTAATTTGCATAATTTCAGCACAAGAAAAAAACCTGTATTATATGTGATGTATTCCATGTTACTAAACATTCATACAAAAAATTTATTCAAATTAGAACTTTCATTCAGACGTTCTGTACAAAAAACTGATTGCACTAATTTTGGCACAAAATGGCTGCTAGTGGCCATCTTGAATTTTGGACTGCACCCAAAAACACTTGTTCTTGTCCCAGGGTGATAACAAAGGTACCCAAGAAGTTTCGTAAAGATCGGTTCATAAATACAGCCTGTAGCCGGAGCCGTATTGAATTGTTGATGCCAGACAGATGGACATATGGATGACGGGCCATGGCATAACCTCAAATTTGACTATGTCAAAGTTGTGTTAAAAATTGAAAAAAGACAGAAATGTAAAAGAATTTGTAATTCTAAACCTACTAGAACATAACTGAATGCTTTTGGAGTCTAATGTTTAGTTTCAATATCCAATTTTGGTGTGGTGTAACACGAAACATGGGTAATAACATAGCCCAGGGCCACTTGAACTGTAGAGATGAGCAGTTTTCAAATTTCATGTCAGTTCCGGTTTTGGTTTCATTGAGTTGGGTTTTCAATTTCAGTTTTTAATGTACAAACATAACAATACACATATTGCATTTGCATATACAAAAGATGTATTTGGCAGAACATGCACTTGCATCAAACAAATAAGAACCTCCAATCGACCCATTTATAAAATGAAACAGAACATGACACTTTGTTGAGATATCCAAATCAAATTCAATCTTTTATAGCAGACTCTCCGTCTCAAATTGCTTGAAACTGTAATTATTCAACTGGGGGAACTACAGTAGGTGGATACTGGATGGTGAATTACTACTAAATTGCAGCAGGATACATTTTCCACTGGCAATTATTCAAAATTTCTGAGAACACAAGAAGTATTTGCAAACTGGCATCTCGTGGGTCACCTGGTACAATCCAGTGGTCCATGAGATAAAAGGTTCACAAGTGCCTCTTGTGTTTTTATGAGAAAGATTAATATATTTTTGGGCAGAAAATCTCATAAGGTGTTGATTCAGGCACCAGTCAGTGTCGACATAGACATCTTTCCAGGACAATGCACCTGTTAATATACCGGTACTCTGATTTCCTTAGCATCATGTGTTTGCATAAATTATCTCAAGAGTTTCAAGTTTAAAAAAAATGAGTTTTGCCTCGAGTCTATTGCAAAATTAGCCCCCCACCTCCAAATACCTGAGTTTAGGGTAACCAGACCGACACTACAAAATTATGCTGGCCCTAAACATTTATCGAGAAAAAGTCATTCATTTAGGTCATTGTAACTCTAAATTTCCAAATTTCCATCTGACTTCAACTGTGATTTTGAAGCCAGTTTTGGAGTTCAAAATTTCAAAATAACATGTAGAAATAAATATATTTGACATTATAAACATGAAACAAGTGGTAAGCTCCAGTTCTGCATATGAAAACGTATTTGATAAACAGATGAATACTGAAAACACGATGTGTAGGAACCAATTTTGTCACCCTATTTTCGCAGTAAATGCCATGCTCAAATGCAATACCAATTAGTGCAGCTGTTCCGAAAAACAGGTGACGCAACTCTAAAGATTGAAAATAAAGTTAACTTTAGGTTGTTTCTCTCATTATTCTGAGAAGTGAAGATCTGATTAGAGTTTTTCAACACTGAAGTTGGAAACTGCACTGACAGGTTTTCTGTAATTCTTATGGTTTTGGTTTCGGTTTTGATAACAAAAACTTTAGGTTAACTGCACATCTCTACTGGACAAGCTAAACAGTAATATCTGGATTCGCTAAAGTCACTTGATTTATCAAAATCGCCTGCATCATTATCATTATCAGCAAATAATTCCACAACAACTTCATCGGTTGTCAACATTTTTTTAGACATGTTTCAAGAACATCAGGAACTGTAAATCTTCCTGGAAACTTGACATGCGGTTGACTCGGGTATTTCCATAAAAATGACAGAAAAAATATTTGTTTCTTTCATTTGTTACAATGTGCACTGTAATGAGAAAAACACTGTACGGTGTATCCATTCTATGTATGTAATAACTCTGTACTCAGTACGGACGTATAGCACATGGCATCAAAGTTTGGGTCCATATTCAGTACAGACCTATAGCAGCAAAAAGGTTAACTCTTTCAACACTGGTGCATTGGATGGTTTATCATCTCATAAAAATACTGTTGTCAGTGATGTGGGCGAATCCATTCTGTTTTTATAGGGAGGTTCAGAAGTAATTTAATCCTACAGCTTTGCCGTGTTATAGGATTCAATTATTACTGATCCTTTTTACTGATTTACCGTTTATTGTCTGTTTGTTTGTTTTACTAGGATTTAATGACACTTTCAAAAGCCAGGCTCACCTCGTGTCAGACAGTTTTATGAGTGTAGGAAGACAGAGAACCTGGAGAGAACCACCGAGCAATGGCAAGCAACCATCACTTCCCAACATACTCACTTCAGAGAAGCAGGGTTAGCACTGGCTGAAGACAAGTGATCCATCGACGTTCAGTATGCCTTAGTACCCAGTGCAACCATGCCCCCACATCGGTAATCAGGGTTAAGTACTTTGCCCCAGTTACTTCTGGCAGTGATCAAACCATGGACCCTTCCATTTGAATTCCATAATCACTGAGCCACCACATTCCCCTATCACAGTACTACATTAACATAAGTCACTGACAGATTTCTTTCCTAAGTGACAATAAATAATCATTTTTTTCTTCCATAATAATATGACCTCTAATTGGAAAATATTTTGCTCCACCTAAATTTTACATTTTGGAAACCAAAGTGCTGATTCAAATGGAGTTTGGCATACACACACCTTTTAGTTATCATGAAAAGGCAGACAACACTTTCAAACACAATGCTTGGGTAACAAATGCTTTTTTCCATTTTTGCATCAAAAACATAGACTATGCCCCCCTCATTGGACAAGCTTGTTCCAATGAGGAGATATCAGCTATGTTTTTGAGAAATAAAAATAAAAATATAATGAAAAATGAATGGTGATTTTTGCAAATTTCACTGGCCGTTTTTGGCCATTATGTTGGGTAAAGGTTCAAGTGTGGATGACAAGTTCTTGATTTATGCCAAATGAATGTGTCAATGACACTGTAGCTTATATATTTATTTATTGGTGTTTAAGGTCACATATTTATCACTGTAGCTTAACTTGTGTGTTGTGTTTGATGAAAAAGATAATGTTCAATGTTTATGAAAGGATTATGAAATAAGACAAGAATTGTGATAATTGGGAATATGTTCAGTTCTGTTCCCTGTATGCTACATTTTTTATAAAAATAATATGAGGTGTACACTGTACTAAAGAGCTGAGGGGTGGGTTAATATGTCCTCACAGTTAATGTATGTGGCCCTCACAGTTAACATGTATCAACGAAAGTTACTAAGTTACAGTGAAATTATTCCAAAATGAGTCATACTATCAAGTTACATTGAAATCCCTTCATAAATATGGCCTGTAGACTGTGCTAAAGGTTTTCAGGCTTCGGGCCTCTGTAGCCATCAGTTTCCCAATTGTGTCCAAAGGGGACGTTCTCATCTAGACATTATACGAAGACAACCTACCAAGTTACAATGAAATCCCTTCATAAATATGACCTGTAGACTGTGCTAAAGATTTTTGGGCTTTGGGCTCAGGCAGCCGTCATAGTTGAATGATCGCAACCAGCACTGAACATTCTCATCTGGGCATCATCTAGAGTGATCCTATGAAGTTACAATGAAATCCCTTCATAAATATGACCTGTAGACTGTGTTCAAGGTTTTCGAGCTTCGGGCCCCTGAAGCCGTCACAGTTGACCAATCATGACCAAAAGGAAATGTCATCATCTAGGCATTATATGGAGTCTAACTAACAGGTTACAATGAAATCCTTCCATAAATATAAACTATGGACTATGCTATAAGTTTTGGGATTTTGGGCTCGGGCAGCCATCAAGGCTGAATGATCGCAACCAAAAGGGGACGTTCTCATCTAGACATTATTTGGAGTCATCCTTCCAAGGTACAATGAAATCCCTTCATAAATATCACCTGTAGACTGTGCTAAAGGTTTTTGGGCTTCAGGCCCCTGTAGCCATCACAGTTGCCTAATGGTGTCCAAAAGGGGCTGTTCTCATCTAGACATTATAAGAAGTCAACCTACCAAGTTACAATGAAATCTCTTCATAAATATGAACTGAATACTGTGCTAAAGGTTTCCAGGCTTTGGGCTTGTGCAGCCATCATGACTGAATGATCGCAACCAAAAGGGGATACTCTCATCTGGGCATCATCTGGAGTGATCCTACAAAGTTACAATGAAATCCCTTCATAAATATGACCTGCTGACTGTGCTCAAGATTTTCGGGTTTTGGGCACCTGTAGCCATCACAGTTGACCAATCACAACCAAAAGGGGATGTCATCATCTAGGCATTATATGGAGTCAACCTAACAAGTTACAATGAAATCTTTCCATAAATATGACCTATAATCTATGCTAAAGGTTTTTGGGCTCAGGCAGCCATCAAGGCTGAATGATAGCGACCAAAAGGGGATGTTTTCATCTAGACAGTATTTGGAGTCATCCTACCAAACTACAATGAAATCCCTTCATAATTACGGCCTGTAGACTGTTCTAAAGGTTTTTGGGCTTTGGGCCCCTGTAGCCGTCACAGTTGCCCAATCATGTCCAAAAGGGGACGTTCTCATCTAGACATTATATGAAGTCAACCTACCAAGCTACAATGAAATCCCTTCATAATTATGACCTGTAGACTGTTCTAAACATTTTCTGGTTTCGGGCCCCTGTAGCTGTCACAGTTGCCCAATCATGTCCAAAGGGGATGTTCTCATCTAGACATAATATGAAGTCAAACCTACCAAGTTACAATGAAATCCCTTCATAAATATAACCTGTAAACTGTGCTAAAGGTATTCAGGCTTTGTGCTCTGGCAGCCATAATGGTTGAATGATCGCAACCAAAAGGGGACATTCTCACCTGGGCATCATCTTGAGTGGTCCTATGAAGTTACAATGAAATCCCTTCATAAATATGACCTGTAGACTGTGCTCAAGATTTTCGGGCTTCAGGCACCTGTAGCCATCACAGTTGATCAACCACGACCAAAAGGGGATGTCATCATCTAGGCATTGTATGGAGTCAACCTAACAAGTTACAATGAAATCCTTCCACAAATATGACCTATAGACTATGCTGACTATGCTAAAGGTCTTTGGGCTTGGGCAGCCATAAAGGCTGAATGATCACGACCAAAAGGGGATGTTCTCATCTAGACATTATTTGGAGTCATCCTACCAAACTACAATGAAATCCCTTCATAATTATGACCTGCAGACTGTTCTAAAGGTTTTTGGGCTTCGGGCCCCTGTAGCCATCACAGTGGCCCAATCGTGTCCAAAAGGGGACATTCTCATCTAGACATTATATGAAGTCAACTTACCAAGTTACAATGAAATCCCTTCATAAATATGACCTGTAGACTGTGCTAAAGGTTTTCGGGCCTCGGGCTCAGGCAGCCATTATGGCTGAATTATCGCAACCACATGAGACAATCTCATCTGGGCATCATCCGGAGTGATCCTACGAAGTTACACTGAAATCCCTTTATAAATATGACCTGTAGACTGTGCTCAAGGTTTTCGGGCTTTGGGCACCTGTAGCCATCACAGTTGACCAATCGCGACCAAAAGGGGATGTCATCATCTAGGCATTATATGGAGTCAACCTAACAGGTTACAATGAAATCCTTCCATAAATATGACCTTTTGCCTATGCTAAAGGTTTTTGGGCTTGGGCACCCATCAAGGCTGAATGATCGTGATCAAAATGGGACGTTCTCATCTAGACATTATTTGGAGTCATCCTACCAAGTTACAATGAAATCTCTACATAAATATGACCTGTAGACTGTGCTAAAGGTTTTCGGGCTTTGGGCCCTGTAGCCGTCACAGTTGCCCAATCGGGACCAAAAGTGGACTTTCTTATCTAGACATAAATATGACCTTTGCCTATGCTAAAGGTTTTTGGGTTCGGGCACCCATCAAGGCTGAACGATCGCGATCAAAATGGGACGTTCTTATCTAGACATTATTTGGAGTCATCCTACCAAGTTACAATTAAATTCTTCAATAAATATGACCTTTAGACTTTGCTAAAGGTTTTCGGGTTTTGGGCTCGGCAGTTGTCACGGCTGGCAGATCACGCCCAAATGGGGAAATTCTCATCTAGACATCATAAGGAGTCATCCTACCAAGTTACAATGAAATCCCTCCATATTAAACATTACCTGCAGACTGTGCTAAAAGTTTTTAGGTTTCGTGCTTGGACAGCCATCATTGTTGATAGATCATGCCCAAAAGGGGACGTTCTCATCTAGGCATTATACAGAGGCATCCTACCAAGTTACAATGAAATCCCTTCATAAATACGACCGACCTGTAGACTGTGCTAATGGTTTTCAGCCATACCGGTTGACCGATCGTGACCAAAAGGGGACGTTCTCATCTAGACATGACCCCAAACCTGCATATGAAATTTTGTGACGATCGGACAAGAACTGTGGGGTGTAGCCCGTGCTAAAGGAAAATGTGAACACACTCACAGACTCATCACAGACTCACAGACTTCCGTACGCGTGATGGCAATAGCTTATCTTGACTATGTCAAGTTAAGCTAAAAATTACTCTGCACCCCATGGGATAAATAACAATAAAGGCTGAAAATAGTAAAACTTAGGAAAAATACTTTTTAATTTCCTGATTTGGGGTGGATAAGACCTCAAAATGGCCAAAACTAAAAATGCATCAATGTATCTTGAATAATTTTCCCTAATAATAACCCCCTCGACCTCCTTTCACCTGGAAATCTCTCTTTGGCATTATTTTGCACTTGTAGGACAAATATTTAACCAACTATATCTTGTTTCACAGAGCTCTGTCAAACAAGATATAGTTGATTAAATTTTCAACTACATCATGGGAAATTTTCACTGTTGAATGTTATAAATTTAAAGTAATTTGTATAATTTTTATACTTACCAATGTCCCAGACATAGCTGGTGCAAACTCGATGAAATTCAGGGCCAAACACTAAATGTTGAACCCCCCAATCCCCAAAATTTGCATACAAAACCAAAAACTTAAAGTCCTATCTGGTCCTCCATACTTTTGTTTTGGTAACCAGGAAGGTACCAGAATTGGCGCCAAGCATCATTCTCTCTATAGTGCCTGCTAAATGTTATAATCAGCGGGGAGGTATGAGTACCCACTCATGGGAGGGCCATCCCCATCTGGGCCATTGGTAAGTATAAAAAATATACAAATTACTTTAAATTTATAATATTTTTATACTACAACCAATGGCCCAGACTTAGCTGAATAGTAAAAAGGCTGGAGGGCTTAGGACTTAGAGGAAAATACAATCTCCCAATTACTTTGATAAAGAATAGCTCCTACAGGAGAACAGGAGAAGGTAGAGGAATTACATATGTCCTTCTCTTTTAAAAAAAGAGAATGACATAACACCAACAATGTAATTGAGAATTGCATAATTTCTTAATTTAATGCCAGTAACCCCTGATGCTAATTCGGTGAAGGAAACCAATTATAAAGCTAGTCCAGAGAATGAGACGCTTTATACTCATTTAAAAGTGTCCGAGGATTGTACAGAAATGCTCGTTTGACACGAGACATAAACAAATGCTTCACAGTGAGCTACACTTTAAAAACAGTACATAAATTAGACATAGTTATTGCTTCACACCGAGCTACACATTAAAACCACCCAGCACAGACACTGGACACCTGTCTCTGGAGGAGGTTTTCCCTTGCTTTTCACTATAAAGCCAGATAACATAAGGGAAAAAACACCCCCCCCCCCCCCCACCCCTTTCCCCTTGTTCTAAAGGAAAATTCCTCAAAATGAAGAGGGCTGCGGAATGGCGTCAGTGCTCAAGCAGACTGCCTAAGACATCTTCTAGATGTAAGATTAATGGACGACATTCTGAGCAACAGAAAAAGGACCTAAAGATCTAAGGTCACCAGAGATAGACTGTAAATTTCTATGGTAAAACTTGGTAAATGAAGAGGGCTGTGTCCAATAGGCAACCTTCATAAGATCAGTGATGAGGGTTCTAGGTCTATTAATAGAGAAATTTCTGACTAGCTTGGATAAGGAAGAATCTGATCCAATAGCCAAGTTATCACGATGAGCGTAAGTGTCTGATAACATAGTTCTATAGCCCTTAATTGTGACGGGCTGAAAGTTTAATATGTCAAACAAGTAGACCAGAAAATTGGCAATCTGAGGAATGGACAGATCTTAAATGTCTACAGACTGGTCCGTACACCAACAGAAGAAAACCCTCCACTTTGCTGCATAATTCAACGAAGAGGAGGTGCTCCTACAGTTAGAAATTGCATTCACTGCTCATCCTGTAAAATGTTTTCCATGCAAGAGGGACCGCATAACGGAAATACGTGAAGGTTGAGAGCTTCCAAGTTGTGATGAAGTGCGCGGGACTTCCCTTGATATAGAAGGTCCTTTCAAGGAGGAAGCTTCCGGGGAAAGTCCCATAACAGACACCTGAGAAGATTGATCCAAGGTTTCTGTGCTACTAGCAGGATTTTGCAGTGAGACTGTTTGATTTTTTAACAGAATCTGCTGAATCAACAGAGCAGGAAGATATGCATATCCTGTCATTCCGTCCCATGAGATCGATAGAGAGTCTACTGCATACGCTTGATGATCTGGGCATGGCGACACAAATGCCAGTAATTGATTGTTCAGGTGTGTCGCAAAAAGATCTATCCTGGGACAATCCCACTGGTAGCAGATCTGACTGAATACTCGCTTGTTGAGAGTCCACTCCGATGGTAACATGCGACCTTTTTGAGAGAGCGAGTCTGCTAGTACGTTCAGATGACATGGTATATGATGAACTGAGAGATGAACATGATGACTCAGAGCAAATAGGAGGATCTTCTCCGTTAATTCGCATAACAGAATCGAATGAGTGCCTCCCTGGTTCGTGAGATAAGCCACTACTGCCAAGTTGTCAGACAGAATCTGAACAATGAAGTTTGCTACTTGAGCAATCCATTGTTGTAGTGCTAGCCAGATAGATATTATCTCCTTGATGTTTATGTGCTTCTCTATGAACCAAGGGTCCCAAAGACCCTGACACTTCAAGTCTGCAGGACTTAGGGACGCACGTCAGACTTGCATCTGTCATAATTGTGAAGACCGGATCCAGTGGTTGAAGTGGAACTCCCTGAGTCAGCCACTGGAGATCTGCCCAAATCTGAACCTTTTGTTTTACTAGGTCTGTTAAAACAATCTGGGTTTCAAGCGAATGCATCTTCACATTCCAGTTCTGAGTAAAGAGAATCTGGAGGGGACATGTGCACAGGTGGCCCATCGGAATAAGATCCGCAGCCACTCTGCACAGCCCCATCAGTCGCATAAACTCCCTCGCAGTCACTGCAGGAGAGTTTAGACAAAAGTGACCATAACAACTGACTAATTTCACTCTGGGTAACAACAGACAAACCAGATTGTTGTGAGTCTCGAAGCTCATTCCCAAGTGAACGATGAACTTGGACAGAGCTAGATCCGACGTTTTTACTATGAAACCGAGATGTCAGAACAACTGAAGCAGACTCTGAACATCGTTCTGAAGAATAATTTCTGTCACCGTATATCTGAAGAATGTCATCCAAGTAATCCGATGTTACCACTGCTGAATGAGCTCAGAAGTATGACATTACCGAGTTCATTATTTGAGTGAAAGCCCAAGGAGCCAGGTTCAGACCAAAGCACATTGCTGTGGTAAACCTCTCCTTGCACGGGAAAATGCAGGTACTTTCTGAATGCCGGATGTACCAGGATATGAAAGTATGCGTCCTTTAGATCTATGCTTGCCACATAGTCATCCACTCGAATGCTCGCTCTTACCGACTGTATGGTTTCCATATAGAACGTTGGAGCGATGATCTATCTGTTTACCTGTCAGAACGAGCCGTCTGGCTTTAGTATGAGAAACAGGTGACTGTAAAAACCTGGAGATTTTTGATTCACGACGACCTTTATTGCTTTCTTAGATGGGAGAGTCTGTATCTCCACAAGGAGAGACTACCTGTTGGAAGAATTTGCTGGAAGACTTTTCCAACACGGACTTCTTTTAAGTGGGGGCTTTGCTCGGAATGATAGCCGCAGGTCTGCCGAGACTACATTTCTCACCCACTGATCTTCCATAATTTTTTAGACATCACCTGTTCGACTTGCAAGGCTTGTGGGAGAAGAAACTATGTCCTCCCCGCAAAGAACCTCATCCCGTCGACCTAGGGGCATCTGACTTATAGACTTGATAAGACTTGCGCCCCTTTCCCGAGTTGCTATATTGGCGATCTCTGGAGTAACTGTAAGAGGGTATCCTAGACCCTCGCGAGGAGCTTCCTTTCGATGATTGGGAACTGGAACGACTTCCTTTCGATGATTGGGAACTGGAACGACCTTGCCTACTCAGGCCAGCTGATGCATGTTGTTGAGACGCTGATCTCAGTAGCAGTGCCCTGGAAGCTTTTTTGGTAGCTTGTTCCTAGACTAAGTAAAGCCTGTCATCAAACAGTGTATGTCCGGATTGACTTGGAGAGAGCTTTTCACCAAGTCATCAATAATTGATGACGACTGAAGGGCTGCATCACATCTAACCAACTCCAAATTTGCCACTGAAAGGGCGCTGTGGTACATGGCATACATGACTGTCCTGGAAAAAACTCTTAGCGAGGAACTAAATTCCTTTCCATTTAGACGCTGCGCCAGAGCCCTGGTGATATGATCTGCATAGGACATAGCGTCCAGAATCGCTCTATTAGATGAAATAGAAGATTCCATCACATCCGAGCGAAAATTGAATGATGTAGGCAAGGATATATCCAAATCCCCAACCTGCTCATCCAGACGCAGAGGAGCTTTCTGAACATCTTCTCCAACTGTTTCAAAATAAAGTTATACAGGAAACGGTGTACTGATTGAAGATGCAGATAAGAAACTGCCTTTCTTTTTCAAACTTGCTAGGTTGAATATGGCGTTTTTAATGTGCCGAAGGCCTCCGACACTTGCCAAGATAGTCCCGGGAAGGAAAGAACATCATCTTTCCTTCGCACGACATCTCTGTCTAGGGACGACAGCAGTTTCTGCCTAGGAGACATAGCTTGCTGATCAGGTGGAACAAGGTCAGGATAGTATTGCATTTGCATTTGCTGGGAAGCTGTGATGAGCTGCGCAATTTGTAACAGCAAGTCCTTACAGAGGCTTGAAGAGCAACAGACTTCTGTCTTTTCGCTGTTTGCTGCTCCTGGGATGGAGATCCCATCGTAGATCTCTTCTCTGAACATCCCAATGAATGAAGCCTCAGGTCACTATCTACGGCATGGTCCGACTTCACGGAGAGGCAAGTGTGGACGTTAGCTCCGACTCAGTGAAGTTTCTCAAAACAACACTTGGCCCCAAATGTTGCTGGGTTAGAGAAGGCTCTCCCGCTCACAGTCTATCAGACCTCGCTGAGCTTCCCAAAGAGAAACTTGCAGGCTTCTTCCCTTTTGCCGTCGCTGCCAGGTGAGCTTTAGTTTTTGAGGTGCTCGCTCTACCTGATTCTACACTTCCCTCAAGTGTTGAAATAGCTGCTAGAATGAGAGGCCTTATTCCTTGTTTAATATTGAAGAGCACCTTTGCAGCCAGTTCTGTTTGCTCATCAGAGAGCAATGACGGCAGCACACTTTGGATGGGTGTTGCAATACCATCACCATGTTCTTGTTCCTCTGAAAAAGAAACTGAAAAATTTGAATTATCCTGCGGTGACAGCTCCAACATCGGAACTTCACTGCCAACGACGTACCATGACATCCGTCTCCAACGTCTGGTATCCCAAGTAGATCAAGAATCTGTAGAAGAGCATCGACTACAGGCAAAACAACAAGCATGTAAATGCGAGGTAGACTTCCTTTCCTTGTATTTAGAGCAGTAAGTTTTCATAATTAATTACAATCAAAAACTGAGTCGATAGCACTCCTATAAGTTCAACAACAAAAATACATGATAAGGATACATAAGAGCAATAAAATTAATTTTGAAACAATTATAAAAAAAATTTAAAAAAAAACAAACTTTTTTGAAAATACAAACATCATGATCCCAAGGGCATCCCGATAGAGCCTAAGTGTGGACAAACGCCAATTTTTTTGCGCTACACTACCAGAATCATAATCAATGTATCCTACAATAATTCTGAAGTATTATAATATTAAAATGCTACACGTTAAAGGCGTTGCTAAATATAAACAACGTCAATAGAAAAAAATGGAAACAAGACAACCGGCACACAGAAGGGCCCAAAGTCAGTAACCGATTTAAATGCTACCAGATGCAAAGCTAGGTCTTCATACGAAGAAAAAATGATACATCAGATAGAAGATGCAAGACCAAAACAACCCAACACCCTTAGGGTGAGGACGTAACCATGGGATAAACAGAATAAACATTCTGTAACACATGTTAAACTACAAAGAAATTTAATAAAACATTTCAATAAAAACAGCCATAAAGCCTAGGAGTTTAAAAGGAGGGTTCATGGAAGGATAGGGAAGGAACACTTAACAAACAGTAGATAATCATTAGCAAGAATGATGACATCAGGCGCATGTGCTGAAAATGGGAAACATGAAATAATTTTTATAATTACTGTAAAGTTACAGCCCTGAACATCTCAAATCACCATTGCTCACTTCCATCATCCATTTATAGCCTTGAATCCACCAATTCTTTCATTGATTTGTATCTGGCATCCTCAAAAAAAGGAGATTTAAAGCACAGATGTCAGTTCATTGTTCACTGACTTAGGGCCAAACAAAGAATGCTGCTTGGCTCCAATTCCAGTACCTTCCTAGTTACTGCGCATGTGCAGTAAACAAAAGTATGGAGGACCAGATAGGACTTTGTTTGGTTTTGTATGCAAATTTTGGGGAAGGGGGGGGGGGGGGGTAAAATTTGTGTTTGGCCCAGGGTTTGGGCCACTGGTTGTAGTATAAAAAAATATATTGGTTTGCCACATAATAGTAAATGTAAGTAGTTAAATTTCTGATTCCAACTCTTTTCAGATCTTTTTTATGAATAAACAAAAAAAGCCTCCCCCCGTCATCATAAAATTAAGGAAAAATTGCTCGAGAAACAAGAAATTTTTTGTATAGGCCTAACTACATATTTTCACATTTTGCCTCAAAAACACAGCTCATGACCAGTGTTCTTGCAGGATCAAAACTGTCTGGTGCCACATTTTTAGCAAACAAAGGGTTTTGGTGCTAAAATGCTAATAGGAGGTCAGGGGTGTACTTCGCTACTGGCAATTATTTCATGAGTGAATGGACAATTGGTCATGGAAAAAGTCTGACAGAACATGAAAGGTCTGACAAAATCCTCAGTTGGCAAAACGGGCAGTCACCAAAGTTATATCTAAGTCAATGATTCAATTAATGGTCAGGTTGAATGATGTTGGTACAGAAATCTGTTGTTGCACTTTGATAATAATAGGTTAATTGACAAATTACAGTTAATACACTCATTACGTGTACACTCCATATAAAAAAAATATTCCAATATCGACTGAGTGTGTTATGTATGATTATCTAACAGCAGGTATTTACTCACTAATCACTAATCAGTGTTGAAAAACACCTTGCAATTTACATAATAAGTTCGCTTCACTAAATCCTTTTTCTGCGCCTGAAATATTGTTGGGGGGAATTTTCTGTATCAAAAAATCCTTTAAAGGTGAAAATCGGTCCAATAATTCACATTTTGTGTTCTAATAAATCTTGAAAAAAAAATGCGAATTTTGACAGTGCCGTGAAGCAGTGTGGCTCTTCCATCTATTGGATTTACATGACATAAAACAGATAACTACACATTTTTCTTTTTGAACATACTGGCAATTTATCTATTTTTCGCCGGGGATATAACATCATAATCCGCCCAAATGTTAAATTAAAATGCATTTTATATTCTATATGACAGCCGCTATTTAACCCCAGGCACGGGGGAGATTATCTTCAAAACATGGATCAGATCCAATTCGGGTAAAACCGGTCTGTGCTTCTCTTATCTTTTACCCGTATCTACTTTAAAACACAGTATCAAAATTCAACTCAAGACCATTCTGATCGATAAAGTGTGTTCCCACAGGAACAAAATGACACCACCCAGGAATACATTACTTGAGTTTATGGTCACGAGAACACCGTCGTAACATCTTATTCAACAAAGGGAATCGGTCATATCAGCGGTGACTGATATAGGTGATGAAACGAGATTTGGCTTCCATTCTTTTCTTTCTGGTTTTTTTTTGGGGGGGGGGGGTGGATTTTGAAAAGATTAGGACCAAAACGCATGCTCTATTCAATTCGGCCAAGAGAACTTCATGAACTGCAACTGCGGGAACCACAGGATCATTCCGGTTGTCCCTTAACCCAACGTGAACCCCACAGGTGACACTTACAAAATAAATTCTAGGATTACAACTACCAATGTCCAGTTTTGTCTCTAAACATAGCTTGTGGCCCCTCACTGGAATGACTCGTGATTTATTTACTTATTTACCAGTAAAACAGCGAGAGATTGGCCCGCCTGTAATAAAACTTTCACGCCCAAAAGTGCATGAAATGTGGTTTGCTGTCAAAAAATATATAGATTCTTATTAAATGTCAATTTTGGCATAGGCTTTGGGGATTAACAACAAACAAAGGATTTAATTTAACACGCCACTGAACAGAAGTAACTAACTGAGCTTAATTGTATACTGGTATGTCATATCTTCAACACCTTTTCCAAGGCTAATTTACTTATTAATCTGTATCTGTCAAAAGGCCGAAGCATTTGACGCATCTATTGAAAAGAAGCCCATGCTGGCTGGGGAGAATTATTATTACCAAAACACCAACATACAGGCGACAGTTTCCATCCACGAAAATAAACATACTATTTCCAAGAAAAAAGGTACCAAATGCTAGGAAGATAAACCCGGTGATTCATTAGTCTCCACTGGCCTACAGGCCCAGGTGGCACTTGATAAATTCTTTAATAACAACTAAAAATTTGAAATTTTTTGTCTCAAAACAGAGCTTGGGACCCCTCAATGGAACATCTCAATATCCACTAGCTCATTCCAATAAAGGGTCATAAGCCATGTTTTTGACACAAAAACTTAAACATAATAAAATTTGAATGCAGATTTTAGCATAGCCTGAGTGCTGGCCAAATTCAGCCATTGGCGTTGGATGTAGGGCCATAGTGAATTTCCATATTTTGTCTCAGCCACATAGTTTACGGCACCTCATTGGAATGCTCCCCCTCCCCCGTCAATGAGGGCCACAAGCTGTAAAAAAAGGAAGCTATATAAAATTTTAAGGGAGAATTTTTCCAGGGGTGGCGGATCAGATTTAGAAGTGGAGAGACCATACTGTCGATCACTAACTCACAGGAAACAAGTTCAATATCTCGAAAAATACTGGGCGAATTGTTTAATATCGGACATTATTCCGGGGTGCAGTGATCTGGAAAAGACAGATATGGTATTTTTATGTCATTATTTTATGAACTACAGGTTTTTGAAATTCGCTGACTGAAGACTAATATTGCTAATCAGGATCAGACTCTGGAAGAAATTTCTCGTCGAGCACTAATTGATTATGTAATGCTTCTCTCTAACCACACTTGGGTACCCCACTTATCTACACAAAAGTGGGGTACACGAAGTGCGGTTTTATATGGAGTGTACATGTAATGCTGGACTAAGCGGGTTGCAAGTCTATACAAAAGGCAGTATTTAATTAGATTATGAAGTATTTAGTTAATCAAATGCAGCATTTTATAAAGTTGATAACCTACAATGTTTTGCTGAAGAAAAAATAATGCCTCATCGCATGTCACTCACTAACAATTAACGTTGAAAGTTTATCCAAACACAATTTCCAACACCTTATTGACAAAAGAAGTAATAACATATTTCTTTTGTTCGTCATCGATTGTGCTCTTCACTGCCACAATGGCTTTCCTTCACATGCCAGAAAATAAGCAGACTGTCATCTGCAAAATGAGGTCCCCAGAGGGTTAATTTAGTGATCCTACCCTGCACAGCAGGGGAACATCACTAAATTTACCCTTTGTGAACCTCAGTCTGAATCAGGGTCTCAAAACTAAACAGAAAGAGGTACCCAGGGGATAAATTGGCCCACTGTATGGGATAGCATCATCAAATTCACCTTCTGGGGAATGCATTCTGCAAATGTCATTTTTCGGCCTGTTCCTTCACAAGTGAAAGAAACTTTTTTGGTGCCAAAATTTTAGCCAACAAAGAAAGACTGTTTGGTGCCAAATCAAACGTTTTAGTGCAGTTGGCTAAATTGGCACCCGACAGCATGAACGCTGCTCATAACCCTTTACTGGAATTAGGAATCACAACCTATGCTTTAGAGACAAAAATAAAAAATAAAAAAACTTAAATGGGAAGTTTTGTAAATACCACTGGCCATCTAAGGTCATTACATTGGGTAAAGGAATAAATTGATCTCTGAGTGGTGTATCAGGGTAAATAAAAAATTCTAAAAAATCTCAAGGAATTAATTTTTCAAATCAATGAGGGAAGAAGGCATTTATTTTTATTTTTTGTGTTTGATAACTGATAGAGTGTTATGCAACTTGTGTGCGTAGCAGGTAACCCAAATGCCCAAGTGCAGAGGTCACAAGTTACATTGCTACAACAGTACTTATAAGAGCGGGGCATTATATTCCTGAACTCCACTTTATAAATACAGCTGTAACAATGTAATGTGTAAGCCAGACAAGCATGCTGATAAGATGATTGAACCCTAAACACAACAGGAAACTATTCTTTCAGTTTTGCGATGTGTGATTTGTCTGATAAAAGACATTTATTTGCAAATGTCCCTTCATGAAAAAGCGTGAATAAGACCAAATAAAAAAAAATGCATTTGGTTCTTGAGCAATTAATTTTTCAAATCAGTGAGGGAGGGAGGCCATTATTTTTATTTTTTGTTTGATAACAGGTAGAGTGTGAAGTTACATTTGGTAAGAAAAATTTGTTCACATGTTCTTGCTTTGTTAAAATTTATGGGAGAGTGCATACAAGCACTCTCCCATATATTTATAATAGGGTACACCCATACAGGCTAAATAATTTCACTTCACAGATTTTCTGAAGCACAATCACAAAATATGAGGCCTTTATGTTGTGGCACCTGCATTTCAGAAAAACACCCAAATTTGGACTTCAAGCCCTTAACCAGTTAACCCTTAAAGGCCTATTTTCAAATTTTCTGACCTCAGAACAGGTGCCCTTAACATGCCATCATGAGAAGGTCTGGCAGACAATAGACAAATTACCTAACCAGTGGTTTCTAGTCAAGGCTTGGCTGCCATAACAGGCAGCCAAGACTTAACTAGAAATCAGTGCTAAGCTATTAGACATATAGAGACTGTAGAAAGGTTGTAATTCAAGACACTTGTCCAGGCCCTTAAGGGTTAAGAAAGAAATATGAAATACATTTGTGTTTAGTTATATTTATGCACCTTTTACGAAAAACAAATACCAGACACATAATATTTGAGACATTTTCTGTAGAACAGAGCAAACTGGATGTTCATAAAACAAATATAACAGACACTGTATTTTAATCATGCATTGTTGAAAACATGTGTAAATGAGTGTACATCAAGCAAATTGGGTGCTAAACGGGGCTCAATTTGAGGTGCCTGAGAACCAAATACCTTTTTTGAGCCTTACAGTCAGTGAAATTCTACTTACATGTCAGTTATCTTTCTTGTTTTCTCTGTCTGGCAAACGAATATGTCATGGAAAAATGTTGTTCCCCAAAAAGATTCTAATTTCACTGGATTTCTGAGTATTTGTGTTGGAACAATAGTGTAATGCAGGGCATTCATCTATAATTAAATCAAAACAAATTCTGAAAATGGTTACCAGCCATTTAGGTTTGCCTAATTTGCATCAGCAAATACAAATCCACAGTGTTGTGGTCTGGCAGGAGAAAAAAAACCACTGGTATTTACATTCTCAGCATGTTTCATATACTTTCAGGGCTCCAATAGGGAGCCCAAACATGACCTCAGGGACTTCATTTGAAGAAACTTCAAGCTGACCTCCCACCCCTAAAGATGCAGTATACCAAATAGCAAAAAATGTTTACTGGTAGAGCTGAAGAAGGATTTTTTCTATAAATTTCCTCATATTGCACCAAGTTAATATTCAGGTTCCCATAGAGAGCCCAAATATGAACCCAGGGACTTGATCTGAAGAAACTTGAATCTGAATCTCCTAAGGGTGCTGCATAATAAATATCAAATGATTCTGACCAGTAGATCTGAAGAAGAATATATTTAAATAATATTCCTCATATTGCACTGTGTTAAAGTTCAACTTCCAACAGGGAACCTAAATATTACCCCAGGGACTCGATTTCAACAATTTGAATTGACCCCTCTAAGGATGTTCTTTACCAACAATCAAAACTTTCTGACTGGTGGATGTGAAAAAGATTTTTAAAAAATGTTTGTTATATTGGGCTGAGTTAAAATTTGGGTTCCCATAGGGAGTCCAAATATAAATAAACATAAACCTAGGAACTTGAATTGAACAAACTTGAATCTCACCTCACTGAGAATATTACACACCAAATGCAGTTAAACCTGTCTTGAGGGACTGCCCCTTCTGCAAGGCAAAAGCGGTCCTCTCAAGACAAGTGGCATCTCAAGACAGAATTTTTGCATTTTCAGAATAAGCAATAGGCTCTCAGAATACACTTGGCAGCCGTGAACCACTCGCTTAATCGCTACCTTGTAATAAACGAATGACTTGTTTTCTAAGATCTCTGATAGATGCTTGAGTTAAAAAAATAAAACTCTTATGTTTGTTGATGAGTGAAACAAATGAAGTGACATCAAATATATACAAGATTGATGATTTATTGATAATATGGACAACCAATGAACAAGACTACGTAAGTACACAAATATAATTTTATTGCTCATCACCAAAATATAACCACACTGTTGATTTAATAAAGTCAACTGCCAAGATGTTCAGGCATGAAAACGTTCTTGTAACAAGTCACTCTTTACAAAAGTGGTTGCTCATAACAGGTAAAAATCGTAACTTTGGTCCAAAATCTGTTGTTGCTTGTGGCATCTGGGAGGTGGATGCTGATGACAGTGTCATTATAGAGTGAAAATGATTGGTCTTTGAAAGTGTGATCATAAATGGCAGGTGGTCGCCCAAGATGGGTTTTACTGCATCAAAAGATTCTGACTGATAGTTCTGAAGAAGATTTTTAAAGAATATTCCTCATATATACCAAGTTAAAATTTGGGCTCCCACAGAGAGTCCAAATATAACTCCAAGGACTTGATTTGAATATACTTCAAGCTGACACCCACTCACCCCACCCCTTCCCCTTACAGATGGAGTGTACCAAATATTAAGAGATTGTGACTGGTAGATCTGAAGAAGAAGATTTTTAAATATATTTCCTCATGTTGCACGATGTTAAAATTCAGGTTTTAACAGGAAGCGGTCCTAAATAGGGTTCTGACAGAATTCGAAATAGTAAAACTTGTCGGGTTGTTTATGGTAATTCTACGAATTGGGAAAATACTCCTGTACAAAGGAACATACCCTTCGAACATGCCCCTGTCCTGTAAGAAAGTTTTAGGTAACATAGCAATCATATGCTACCATAGAAACCAAGAGGGCAGCCTCCAGTATACAAAATGGACGATGGAAACACATATCACCCTAACAACACGTGCTGCGCATGCGCACTAACACCACGTATCACTATGAGGATGATGTCACAACATGGCCGCTCATGCAGGTTACCATGACAACACAACATGGCGCCACTAGGTCACGTGACATGACGTCACTTCCGAGGTCCTGCACCGAGGTCCTGCCAATGGGGGGTGAAAACCACATTACATACTACTCACACCCTTCCACAAAGGGGGCACCACTATAAACAAGTCTAACTGCATTATGATCACTATCAAGGTGTCTGAGCAAACTATTTCACAAGATCTTAGACAATAGGCTAGTCAGGCATTTGGAGTTAAAAATGCAATTATTAACCACCCTCCCCCTCCCTCAAATTGGCTTTTGAACTGACAGTTGTACCACTGACCATATTTTTACAATTTGCCACTTTGTTGACAAATTTCTCAAAAAAGGTGAATAGTAAGCTAGTTGATGAAAAACCATGAATTCTGCCTTAAAGCTATAAGACAGCCTAATGGCAGAGTGAGTGTATGACCATTCTGAAGTAAAACACCAATCCTGGAGTAAAACAGGGCTGCATTTTGAGACCCAGACTTTTTAACCCTTTGATACTTTAGTACGTCTTATGATGTACGTAATCAAACAGTGCCTTGATACTTTTTTTGTGATTATTTGTTTTGTTATTATTTTTCGATTTTTTAAAGTTTTAACCTCAATTCCTATTTTCTCCCTAACAGTGCTAAGCGACAACCATTGAGACAAATGTTATTGCAGCTTAAAATACTAATATAATCCTGCTGTCAAGACTTCTTAACTGGTTGAGTGCAAGAAGCCACTATCAGGGCTTTCAAAAATGAGGATACCAGAGCAAAAGCCAACACTTCCCTTGCTTATATTTCATATTTAGTGAAACACAAATAACATTTTGTTTATATAAATTTGTTTTATAACAAATTATTGGAGAGTGTCTGTGATCACTCTCCAATAACTTCTAATAAAACAAGTTTTGACTAACAAATTCAGACCACCAAAAATAATCTAGCCCTCAACCAGATAATCACTAATGTGAAAAATATCTTGTTATTTGTACTTTCCAACGTTTGACATTGCATTTTCAAAAATGTTGAAAAAACTGAATTCCCAGTGACGTTTGAACGTCAGAATAATTAAAGTCTCAAAGGGTTAATATATATGATCGTCCAGATATTTTTGACAGAGAATGTGGAGCCGTAGAACTACATGGGTTATACATACACTGCCATCTGTATGCAGATGATCTTGTACTTCTCTCAGTAAGTAAGATCAGCCTACAAAGCAAATTAATCTACTTGCATGCTTATCTTGCTTCTTGGTCACTAAAACTCAATGAGGAGTAAACAAAAATAACGATTTTTAATACAGGTGGGAAATGAATAGACATCACACTTAACTATAAAAATGATGTTATTGGCATGTGCAGGCAATAGATATAGTGTACTGTCCAGAAAAATTGGCACTGATCAACTTTCTAATAAAAGTCTAAAAGCCATTTACCTATTGAAACAAAAACTGCCCCTTGGCGAAATGCGTGTACACATGATTAAAAAGCTCCTCGGCCTCGATATATCCCATTCTCGCCTATAGATGTGACATTTGTGGAGATGAGAAACTTAATCTTTCTCAGCTGGACATCAATCAGGGATTAAATCAGAAGTCGACAAAACTAAATACGATCTTGTTCAATACAAATTTTTTAAACAGGAATTAGGCATAACTATAGACTTGAGCACACTTGCAGATTAGGAGCCAATCCCCTGGATATCTTTATAGTGAAACATAATGTTAGCTAGCTGTTTTTTCATCTGATCTGCAAGACACAAGAATGGTGGATTGGTCACTTTTCACAAGTGGGCAATATTCCCACGGAGGCAACAATATTAGATTCCACATACTAATTATAGGAATAATCATCAAATATTTAATTAATGAAGCACCGAGTACCGGGTACAACCCAGTGCTTCATTAATAACAATTTTGGTGATGATGATTTTTATTAGCTGGTATTTTAAATACATGCATGGACATCACAGCCTACGAGTATTGTATATTGCATAGAATGGGAAGCACTATTACTGGAAGTGAACCACATCCTGACAGACTCACCACATATGAGGGATCTGGAGCTAGCTGAAATATTAACAGAGGTATCTGACTATGACATAACCTCTTTAGTTATGCATTATGTCATCAAAATACATTTACAAAGACAAGACATGGATGAATAGGCCCCATATACACACATAATATGGAACCGATGGTCTTACTTTCTTCTTTTGTCTCCGTATTGTGAAGTGTGTATTAATATAAATATGCTTTCCTTTTCTTTGTTACCTGTCATGTTCCCATGTTTGGGAATGAACAAAAACAGACTTATCTTTTGGATTTATGCTGTTTGGATGCACGTGTCCATTCATGGATTTTGAATCTGCAAATTCATGTTCAACAACACAATTGTGCTATTTTTGCCCTTGGACCATACTGTGTTTTTAACATACAATTTACAAAGAATATCAGATATTTCTCTTTGTATTTCAGTGGATGTAGACTGGTGAGTAGACATATACACAGATATGGCCACGCCAAAAGAAATATATTAATTGATTCTCAGGCACTGCCACAGTGAAATAAAGGAGGGGGGGGGGGGGAGGGCAGGAAAGAATTTGTTGCAGATATGAGGCAGAAAAAAAGTATTTTCTGCCCAATGGGCAGACAACCCATCCAATCTACCCTTGCATTTTTTTTTCCACTCTCAAATGAGGACCCACCCTTAAAATTACAAAAATTGGTTCTTCTCCACGGACCAACCCAATATAGGCTTCAGCTATTCAAATAGAAACCAGTGATAAAATGCTGACACTCAACCAGTTAACACTTGAAAGTTAACCCTTTATATAACAGAACAGATGAATGACCAACTGAGGAATGACATTTGCCAATGTTTTTCTGGAATAACTGAAAATTTTTATTTTTACCCTCAGAAACATAGTGCACGACCCGTTTTGAACAAGATCAACAACAACGAGTCATAAGCTATGTTTTGGAGATAATGTTTTTTAAAGTAATCAATTCTGAATGGCAGTTTTTAAAAAATTGAAATATTATAGTAAATTTTCTTTCTTATTATACCTACTGCAATTGTTTACAACAAGCTTGCACTACAGTGGAAGTCCCTAACTCAGAAAATTACTCTCTATTTTCTTCTTTCCCAAGCGATTTGGGAAAGAAAAAGGGTGCGAAAGCACCAAGAAAAAATAAGCTAAAACTGGGTCGAGTGCGACGGGCGCACACCCAGTAGGGAACACCCTTCTCCTTGTACTAATCCACGGCTTACGGAATCAGTGCGCAGACATATAACAAACATGACATTCTATTGAACCCGCCAACATTGGAGTTATGTGATAAGTGGGGAGGAAGGATTCTTACCCGAAAAAGAAGATGGGAGAGCCTCCACGTACACAATTGCGGTAGGTATAATAAAAAAGGAAATTTACTATAAAATTTCTTACCAACCTACCTTACAATTATTTACAACAGGCTGAATAGACAATAGGACGAGGGAATCAAATAACCAAACTCCATAAAGCCCAACTACGCTGGAACTATGGACCGAAGAAGAGTTCCCTAGGCCTATAAAACCATAGCATGACAACCTTTAATAAATGACAATGGGAGATGAGGCGTATGGCCCTGTGTGACAAACAAACAGAAAGGACAGCACCAAGAACAGAGCTGGAACTGACCTTGCAAGAACTCTAATGGCTAGGGTTGATGACAGCCAGAGCAGAAGAAAAAAGGTCCTCGGACTGCTCCTGCAAATGATGCAGATAAGTGGAAAAAGTAGAAGCATTTATCCAGTAGGCTGCCTGCATAACATCCTACAACTGATGGAGTTAGGATAAGCCCAGGAGGTAGACAATGCACACACCTCGTGGGCAGAAAAATGATTGGTAATACAATCATCAGTTGCTAGACGAGCATATGACGTGCGAATAGCAAGACAAATCCATCTAGAAAAGAATTGAGGAGAGATCTTTTGTCGAGCATGGATAAGAGACAGAAATATATCTTTTCCTGTCATTCCTAATGAACTGCGTCTGGTTGAGGAAAATGCGAACTGCACGAACTGAACAGAGCAAAGGGCAATTACCATCAGAAGAAGAAAGAGCCTTGATACAGATTGGAGGTTGAATAGTTACTGGCATCTGATTCTTGGCCAGAAAGGAGCAATCAGTGGTAAAGTAACACTGTTGGCGGAGCACCTGAAAAAGGCCAGATCAACAGAGAGCTCACTAACCCTGCAAGCTGCAAAAATCCTAGGCCTTTTCAAAGAAAAGTGCCGAATAAGCTTGGAGAGGTATGGATTGGTGCCGATACGACACTTTCCCACATATGAAGAAGTCTCCGAAAGCATGGACCTGTACCCTTAGATGGTAACAGGTTGGAGACCCCGAGAAACAGATATACCAGAAACTCTGCAATCTGTGTTATCGAAGGATCGGCATAATCAACAGAGTAATCAACACACCATCGACAGAAGACCTTCCATTTAGCCGCATTGGCTAAACCAGTGGAGTGCCACCTTGAAGAAGAAATGCGCTCCACTTCTAGTCTCGAAAAACCTCTCGAAAACTGACAAAAGATATGCGTGAAGGCACAATGAAGTTAGGTCGATGAGAAAACTCATCAGGTGATCTTGGCAGAGAAGGTCGTGATGTAGAGGGAGATGTGCCAGAACTGCCACCAACAGAGAGTGGAGATGATTGGTCCACACCGGCTGAGGTAACAGGGGAGCGATCAGAATGATTTGACAACTGCAGGTTCGTATCTTGGCTAGAACCTGAGGCAGAATCGGAACCGGCGGGAAGCATTGCATAGTAGACTGTTCCAATTGAGTGACAGAGCATCCACGACAAAAGCCAGAGGATCTAGACACAGGGACATGAAAGTGTACATCTTAGGGTTCCAACAGGCCGCAAAAAAATCAATGTGGGGATGACCCCAGAGATCGCAAAGCGACAGGAACACTGCACTGTGAAGCATCCACTCAGTGGAAATGAACCTGCCCTGTCGGGACAGGGAGTCAACTAGGACGTTCAGACAACCAGGAATATGACGAACCACAACCCCGGCGTTGACATCCTGAGTAAGCAGTAGAAGATCCCAAGCCAATTCGTACATGGGAACCGAGTGTGTGACGCCCTGGTTCCAAATGTAAGCAACCACTGTCGAATTGTCGAACAACAGAAGGACCTGATGATTTGAAAGGTGGGGGATCCACTGCCGGAAACTCAGAAGAATAGCAAGAAACTGCTTCGGGTTGATGTGAAGAGCTGCTTGATCCTAGTCCCATACACCGTGAAGGGAAAGACCAGAGGATCCAATATCACACACTATCCGAGATCACTGGCATCAGCCGTCAGAACACGATCGGACATGGGCAAGTCCAACAGAACTCCCTCAGGGATTTTTCTAGGTGTATTGGGAATGGGGCCAGGGGCCCGTGCAATTGGAAAAAAAGCCATCTCATTGGACCAAATTGAGAATCCTGTTGACGCTGTAGAGTGGAAAAAAGTGCACATTTCTTTTCTACAGAGGCACATTAAAATGAAGAAGCTGGATTTATTATTTGAAATTATGGTTTACAGTTCTTTTATCAGAATAATAAGGCCTACTTTTGCAGCAAAAATCATAAATGTTATGAACAAGTTGATACTGGGTACAAATTGGGAATTTTATGTTAGAAATTGGGAAAAATCCTGCCTAAATCTCATTGGGAATGGGGCCTATATTCGGCCCCTGTCGTCACCTATAAAAATCCCTGTCCCTACATAATCCACTGAACAACCGTCTAGGAAAGAAGGTGATGAAGGGATGCTGGTAACTGAAGCACCAGATCCAGAGGATTGACATTTGGCCTCCAACAACTGAGGAAGTGTTGGAGAGGTCTGACATGCAGCCAATCTAGAGGAATGAGATCCGTCACTGAACTGCAGAGACCGAGCAGCCGGAGAATACTCCGAGGTGTCATGGATGTGGACTGGGTCACAGCGTCAGGGTTTGTCTGGGTTTTTAACCACAAACTTGGAGTCATCCTACCAAGCTACAATGAAATCCCTTCATAATTATGGCCTGTGGAATATTCTAATGGTTTTCGGGCTCCGGGCCTCTGTTGTTGTCACAGTTGCCCAAAAGGGGACGTTCTCATCTAGACATTATAAGAAGTCAACCTATCAAGTTACAATGAAATCTCTCCATAAATATGACCTGTAGACTGTGCTAAAGGTTTTCAGGCTTCGGGCCCCTGTTGCCATCACAGTTGCCCAAAAGGGGATGTTCTCATGTAGACATTATATGAAGTCAGCCTATCAAGTTACAATGAAATCCCTCCATAAATATGACGTGTAGACTGTGCTAAAGGTTTTCGGGCTTCGGGTTCAGGCAGCCATCATGGTTGAATGATCGCAACCAAAAGGGGACATTCTCATCTGGACATCATGTGGATTGATCCTACGAAGTTACAATGAAATCCCTTCATAAATATGACCTGTAGACTGTGCTGAAGGTTTTTGGGATTCGGGCACCTGTAGCCGCCACAGTTGCCCAATCACGTCCAAAAGGGGACTTTCTCATGTAGACATTATATGAAGTCAACCTATTAAGTTACAATGAAATCCCTCCATAAATATAACCTGTAGACTGTGCTAAAGGTTTTCGGGTTTTGGGCTCGGGCAGTCATGATGGTTGATAGATCACGCCCAAATGGAAAAATTCTAATATAGACATCATACGGATTCATCGTATCAAGTTACAATGAAATCCGTCCATATTAAACATGACTTGCAGACTGTGCTAAAAGTTTTTGGGTTTCGGGCTTGGCCAGCCATCATGATGGACAGATCATGCCCAAACAGGGATGTTCTCATCTAGGTATTATACAGAGGCATTCTATGAAATTGCAATGAAATCCCTTCATAATCACGATCTGTAGACTGTGCTAATGGTTTTGGGGTTTTGGGCTCGGGCAGTCATACCGGTTGACCGATCATGACCAAAAGGGGGCGTTCTCATGTAGACATGACCTAAAACCTGTATATGAAATTTTGTGACGATCAGACAAGAACTACCGGGTGTAGCCTGTACATGAAGGTTGAATAAAAAACTTTAACCACAAACTTTAACCAAAACTCCAAATGTCAACTAAACAGGAAAAGAAAAACAACCCCAAAAAACCCACTTGAACCTTCAGTAAAAAACTTTAACCACAAACTTTAACCAAAACTCTAAATGTTAACAGATGGACAGACGGATGGACGGACAGACAAAAGTCATTACTATAGCCCTCACTGTAAACAGTCGGGCTAAAAATGGCCCGCAAGGTATCGTCCTAGGCATATCTGGCGAGAGCAATGTAGATGGGATGGTGAACCCTAAGAAAAAATAAATCAGGACACCCCCAGCAACCAGAGTAAGGTGCAGGAAACAGGCCCAACAGGAACAGAAAGTACCCCAACAGCCAAAAGGGAACTGGCAGAAATTCTACCCTCAACAGAGGGGAGAAAAGCTGCAACAACTGCCCCCAGCTGACACCTAACTCAGTTAAAAGCAGAACCCAAAGGGTTAGCATTAATGAACAAAAGACCGAAATGGCACGGTACGCAAAAATCATGCACTAAATCAGTATAGAGAATTATCACGAAAAATACAGTGAATAATTGAGAGAATATATAAAAACACAGCCCTGTATGTCTGGATAGTGAAAAAAACAGCTATAAATCCACATATCAAAACAGGAAACATCGTTAACATCAAGTCAAAAGGTATCACTGTTGAAGAGCGAGATGATCCGCATTCTTGTAAGATGGCGAAAAAATAGAATTACACGTTGGTTATACATCTGCGCACTGGTTCTGGAAGCTGTGGATTAGTACAAGAAGAGTGCCCCCCCACTGGGTGAGCGTCAGTCGCACTCGACCCAGTTTTGGCTTATTTTTTTGGGGTGCTTTTGCACTACTTTACTTTCCCAAATCGCTTGGGAAAGAAGCAAATAAAAAGTATATTTCCGAGTTAGGGACTTCCACCGTAGTGCAAGCCTGTTGTAAACAATTGTAAGTTAGATTGATAAGAAATAGCACCAGGTGGATATGGCCATTACATTATAGGTTATTGTGATGAATTAACGGCAACATGGTCTGAGGTTTGTGGCTCGGAGCTTGTGTTCAACCAAGCTACAAACCTCATACCATATTACCGTCAATTCATTACAATAATGTATACTGTATTTTATCTAAATTTTCGGTCACTTTTTGTTTTCGGACACCATTTTTTCATCAAAAAATAATTTTTTTAAGCCTCAAAATTTTCGGACACCCACTCAAAAATAGTCCTGGGCTGGTGTGGTGGGAAAATCACAGTGAAACATAAATCCAAAATGACAATGATTTTCTTTTCAGTTGAATATTTCACCTATATGTCTTTGTTTTATGTTAAAAACATGCATTGTATGCACAGTAAATTGTACAATGGAAATAGAATTATTGAAACAACATTATTTGCAAACTTGTTCTTTATTTATTGACAGGTGAGTATTGTTTTCCTTCTGAAACTGACATGTCTGACGAACTGACCAATCAAAGTTTTGTTTTCAAAACGTGTGCTTTCATTAGTCTCCTTCGAGATTTGGAAAGAGAAAAACCCACAGATGATAATAATGAAAGGGTCCCATAAATAAATCCATATAATGCCGTATAAACCATGCACCAGCAACAGAACAGTGTAATTATTGCTTCGAATAAACATATTCAATGCACTGAACACCAACAAAATTTTCCAATATTAAAAATAGAACATGAGGCCCCAGGGGGCCTGAGGGCGTTCACCTGACATGATAGTCTAAATATCAAAGCAGGGACTTGAATAAGCTGCATACGCCCCTCCTAAGAAAAGCATATACCAACTAGATGAAGCCCACACAATATACAGGATTTTCCTTCTATTTTCAGTTCCTGCACTTTTACGTCCCAAAATTGAGATAAACGCATAAAAAACAGATTTTCTTCCTAAACAAAATATTTTCAGCCTAAATTTTATTTTTTTCTTAAAACGCATAAAAAAACAAAAAACTAATTTCCGGATTTTGATCCCAATTTTTCTAAGGCCCACCTGGACCCCAAACTTTCAGTGTAAAAAAAAAAAATTTAGTTTGTCTTACAATTTACCGAAACGCATAAAAAACCAAAAAAACATTTCTGGATTTTGGTCCATAATTTTGTAGGTCCCACCCGGACCCCAAATTTTCAGTGTAAAAAAAAAAAATGACCGAAACGCATAAAAAAAACAAAAAAAAAATTTCTGCATTTTGGTCCAAACTTTCTAAGTCCGGAACGGGGCCCCAAATTTTCAGCCTAAATATGAACTCAGGGACTTGGCTTGAACAAACTTGAATCTCACGCCCCTAAGGATGATGCATACCAAATATCAAAAGATTCTTATTGGCAGATCTGAAGAAGAAGATTTTTAAAGAATATTCCTCATACTGCACTAATTTAAACATTTGGGCTCCCATAGAGAGCCCAAATATCGACCCAAGGAATTCATTTCAATCAACATATGAAACAATCTTCCAAAGATGTTATATGTGAAATTTGAAAGTTTTTGGAGTAGTGGTTTGGGAGAAAAGTAGTCTTACATGTTTTTCCCATTACCCACAGTGTTAAAAAATGCTGACTCGGCACTTTTTCAAAGTCCCCAAAAAGTACCCATGATAAAACCGATAGCAATTTTTTTCGATCATTCCATTCTGTTGGTCCTAAGGAAGTTTCACAACAAATAAGGATTCTCAGTGCCATGTAGTTTTGGAGATATGGGTGTTTTAATTTTTTATATTTTTAGCTCCTGCAGTTCCCATGGGGCGACGGAAAAAACATTTTTTGCATAAATTAAATACTTATGACCCAATAAGCCCTCATATCAAATTTGGTCCAAATCTGCCTCTCAGTTTGGAAAATAGAAATTTTGGGAGAGGCAAATATTCTTGCCCCTCCCATTATGATGCCAAATATAGCCCCACAAACTTCTCTTGAACAAATATGAGTCTACACCTTAAAAGAAAGCTGCACACCAAATATCAAGTCTCTGCTACTGCTGGTTCATGAGAAAAAGATTTTTTAAGATTTCAGCACACTTTTTGGGTGTGGCCCTACCAATGGGCGAGGCAACTTGATTAGAACAAAATGAAATTGCGATGTCATAACAAACTATTATCTCAAATATCAATTAAATTGGTTTAGTGGTTTGGGAGGAGAAGACGCAAACACCATGTTCACGGATGATGGACGGTGAGTGATCACTATAGCTCTCCTGACTGAAAGTCAGGTGAGCTAACAAACGACAATGAGGTCAACACGTGCTGCTGCAGGGCTTCACAAAAATTAACACATGGACCCAAACACTGTCTGTTAAAGCATACCAGTTTTCGATATTATTTTTTGATAAACATCAGTAGTGTATGTGGGGAGGGCATGCTTCCAAAAACAAAAATAAGAAATACAGTAGGAACTGTGGAGCTAATACCAGTCATTATGTTTTTAAAATTAATTTTGTATTCGCTTTTATAAAATGTAACATTTTGCGTTGCACATCTGGGGGCATGCTAACATAAAATAGGAACCATGGCAATATGCTACAAGGTAAGTCTCCACTTTAAAGAAAAGAAAGACAAACCTCAAAACCTGCACATAAAAGTAAAAAAAAAAAAAAGTATCACATTTGTTTCAATGGGTTAAATTGAGAAAAATACCCTGATAATGTCACAGTAACCACCATGGCAATATGCCAGTAAGGTGAAACTCTACCTGAAAAATATCCACTTGGAAGAAAAGAAAGAAAAACATCAAAACCTGCACACAAATGTCCAAAAAGTATCGCATTTGTTTCAAAGGGTTCAGATTTAGAAAAATACCCTGAATACGTTACAGTAACCACCATGGCAATATGCCAGTGAGGTAAAACTCCACTTAAAAAATATCAAAACCTGAACACAAAAGTCAAGAACCTGCACACAAAAGTGCAAAATGAAGGTAAATAAGCAGCTAAAGGGTTAAATAATATAATACTAGCCCCAAGAAGCTTCCTAACATAAAATAGGAACCATGGCAATATGCTACAAGGTAAGTCGTCCCTTGGAAGAAAAGAAAGACAAACCTCAAAACCTGCACACAAAAGTAAAAAAAAAGTATCACATTTGTTTCAAAGGGTTAAAATTGGGAAAAATACCCTTCAAATGTCACAGTAACCACAATGGCAATATGCCACTAAGGTGAAACTCTACTTGAAAAATATCCACCTGGAAGAAAAGCAAGACAAACCTCAAAACCTGCACATAAAAGTCAAAAAAGTATCACATTTGTTTCAAAGGGTTAAAATTGAGAAAAATACCCTGAAATGTTAAGGTAACCACCAAGGCAATATGTCAGTAAGGTAAAACTCCACTTGAAGACAAAATTTCAAAATCTGTACACAAAAGTCAAAAACCTGCACAGAAAAGTCAAACACCTGTACACAAAAGTCCAAAATTCAAGTAACTAAGTATGGAAAGGGTTGAATAAAATATTACTATCCCTGAAAAGCATGCTGACATAAAAAAAAGCAAAATAAAAAAAAAACAAGAGCTGGACTGTGGTCCTGTGCATAGCCCCACATGGTGTACCACCTAGTGTAGGCATACCTATGACCAACAAATATTATTTATGAATATTCTCGTATGGACTGATGGATGGATGCACAGACAGATGGACGCAATCCAGTATAACCCTCCAGGGCCCCCTCCATTTTCTTCCAAAATTTTCAACAATTTCCAATAATTTCTAAGTCAAAAGGTATGGTAAACTGTTTGGTGTTTGGAAGTTTTATGCAATGAGGCAGAAGCCTTTGTCATAGGCAAACTGCATGCTGTATTTCACTGAAATCTGATAACCCATACCTGAGATACAGGCTGAACAGACAAATAATGTCTATTTCCTACAATTTCTAAGTCAAAAAGGGGGATAACTCTAAAAAGGAGAATGTGGGAAATATTGTTGTATCCTTTTTTTAAAGCCTATACCATAAGCAGTGTTCACGGCAAACTTCATTGCCATAGAACATTCGATACCCGAGATAAGGGCTGAACAGACAAAATTTGGCTCAGACAGACACAATTTCTAAGTGAACAAGTAATAAAAAAAAAAAATCACTACCAGTATAGAAAAACAAATATTATAGAAAATAATAATTTACTTAAGTTATGAAAGTTATGAATATTCTCGGACGGACACACAGATAGCTGGGCAGACAGATGTACAGATGGATGGACAGACGAACGGACGGTCGGACAGACAGAGGGATGGATGGACAGACGCATGTAATGCAGTATACCCCCATTTTCTTCGAAAGTGGGGGTATAAAAAATAAAAACCAGCACACAAAAGTTGAAAATGAATGAATCCGGATGCCGACAATGCCAACATGAGAGCTATGCCAACTATCGTTGGTGAGCCAATAAAAACAGAACAAACAATCGGAAACTTTTCCGTTCATTCATTTGGTATGTTCATTTTATTCATTTATGCTGATGATTAAAGTCGCTGTATTGAACAGCTATTTTATCTTTCCCATTTCCGAGGTACCCCTGGTAGTTCGTGTACAATAAATTTATTAACCGATGCAGTGTGTTTTTCAAAATTTCCACCTGCACTTGCTATCCACCTGTATTTTGGACATTTCCAAAGTTTTTGGACGTTGGAAAATTTAATTATTTTTTGGTGTCCCAAAATTTAGATGAAATACGGTATGTTCCAATAAGAATATGTGATATGAACTGTGCAAGTTTTAATGATAATGAGTTTAGTAAATAAACCTTGTGTGTACTCCACGATGTTATTGGGCTAAATAATCAATAAAACAATTACAGGTCGAGGTTACTCCAGCTTACTTCAAGTCATAAACTGATTTGTAATTTAAAGAATGCTTCACTCAGAACATTGTCTGTTGTTGCATGTGTGAAAAATCTAGAAAAATTCTGTTGATGGAATAATTGTGAAATTGGCAACGTCATTTCAAATATTTCGTGTGGTGACATCAGATGGTAACATATTAGTAACATAACTGCAGCCGTAAATAGAAGAAACTATGCAAGTTCTCATCGAATCATTGGGAGAGGATTTGTGTTATTGGAACATTTGGTAATGGCTAAACAACTGAGTAAAAATTGAAAATCAAGAAAGTCAAAAGTTTATAGTTTCAAAATGAAACATACCCAGTCCAGCATTTCCTGTTCATTTGAAGCACAGAACATCACAGGAACCAGATGCTGTATTGTTCTTATAGTATGCATAGCAAATGTCCACTGCTGGTTACTTATAGTTCTCCATATACACAATATGTCTTTTACAGGAAACTGCATTAACTGTAACAAAAATCATAAGACCATGAAGGTGAAAATTTGTGGCTTACAAATAGCTTCTACATAAATCTAAGCTGCCTATACAGGCCAATCGCAAATTCAGATAATATCGACCCTAAAAATAGGTAATATATGTTTTGTCAAATGATTGTTTTGTAATGATAATTTTACAAATTTTCTCAAAATTGAAAGAAGTTTCAGGAGATGTGCAAATTTTTTAACAAAATACATTTACTACAGTGAACTCGACTAGAAAGAGGTCTGGTGTATAATAAAAGAATGTCCACATGAACTGCAAATATTTTTGAGAACCAGATCATTTTGAATACCTTATATAAATATTTGATCTGTTAACTACAGAAAAGTTGAAGAAAAATATTGAGTATTGAAACACTCTTCAAAGAGAAATTTCAAGAAAATATCCCTGTTTCCATAAGTCTAAAAAAATATAGGATATCTAGTGTTTATGAGTGGATACCGAAAATTATCTCATGAGTGACCGAGACAAATATTTATTTTTTGCGAGCACTTGCGCGAGCGAAATTAACCATTTATCTAGGTCACAAGTGAGATAATTTTTGGTATCCACTCAAAAACACTAGATTTTCTTTTATTATACGCTTTTTATAAGAATCTGATAATTCCACTCATTTCAACCTTGAATTGATGCATGAAAGTAAACAGCGCATTGAATCATTGATACGTGGAAGTGATTTGATCGATACTGAGAACAGATAGCCTCTTGCAATCTGATTTAGCTGGTGGGTTTCTAGTCCAGACATGGCCTGAAAGTCCATAATATAAGTTTTTGGTTTGTACGTCCTTTCAAAGGATGTACAAACCCAAAACTTATATTACAGACTTTCAGGCCACGTTTGGACTAGCGGGTTTCATGCATCAATTCAAGGTGAATATGTGTTGAACTATTGCTAGAAATGATCAGTATCCACTCAAAAACACTAGATTTACTTTTCATTATATTCGTTTTTAGAACAAATTGATAATTTCCAGTGATAATTTGACTCATATTCACCTTGAAGTGATGCTTTGAAAGCTGCCATTTTGATTGATACCGTGAAAGTGAAAATTTCTATATCTTCACAGTGGGGGGTACAATTTATATCTTTCTGCAATTTCTTCAATAATCTATCGTTTAGCATATAATAAACAACCATATCTTGAAATTTAAGAATCAGGCTTGCAAAAACTGCATGATTTATTGATCAGCTTATGAAAAACTCATGCAGACCTCAGGCCATAAAATTTGTGAGGAACGATTTTATCATTCCTCTGGTGGTTATCTAAATGAAAAAAACAGATAACCGAAAGATGGTTCGTCTAGAACTACTAATAGTTTGTCAAAAAGTTGTCTTATCACCTTATTTGAAAGCACGGTTTTAAAATGTTCCTGTGGGAAGACCTCTCTCTTCAATGCTCAAACTCCCTAAGATAGTTTACACCCCATGTGCTTGCCACAGATGCTTTCGAATCTGTGAACTGTCATACAGTAGGGCCATCGTGGATGGGGCAAAATCCACGGGTTGTCATTTTTTCCATGCATATAATTCAGAGATGATCCACTATGACCCCTAGCAAAATTTCCACCAATTGCCCGCTGGGATTACCCCAGTTCTTCATTGGCAGAAATTTTGCTAGGTATCATAGTGGATCATCTCTGAATTGTATGCCTGGAAAAATGACCACCCATAGATTTTGACCTATCCATGATGGCCATACTATAATCAGTCCTCTTTATTATATCCAGATAAACAGTAAATAGGTTATTTCAAACTTCAAGATTTTATTCTCTGAGACCTGCCATTTGGTTGGCAATTTTCAGATCACCACACAGTTAGGCCAAAGCTGTTGCACTCAACTTGAAATGTGTAAACCATTTTAGTGTTGACCTGTATTGCCAGTACTCATGAAAGTATTGTGTAATGGCAGAACAGATAGCTTTACAAGTCTAAAAAGCAAATCATAGATCACATTTTATTGGCATTAACTGTATTACTAAGGGATACCCACATGTGAAGTAGGACCCTGTGAATCTAAATTTATATCCTCGAATTAACTTTTTTACCCTCAAAATGAATCTTCAAATCTGAATCGGGACTCAATGTGAACATCAAATCCGAATCAAACAAGACCAATACCAGGTCTGGACCTGCATCGCTGCATGCAATTGATTAAAGTATCGGTAAAGAGGAAGTGGCTGCACGGCAGATCTGAACATTTCATACACGATACAACTCAACATTATCAAGCTCCAGGTGAAATATTGAATGAATCCGTCACACAGAAGCCGAGAAAAGTGTGACGAAAAATTTCAATGTTCAGTGAGTACAGTCAAATTTCAAAGTATCGGCAAACAGGAAGTGGCTGCACGACAGATCTGAAAATTAGATACACGATACAACTCATCATTATGAAGCAGCAGACCAAATATAAAATCATTCCCTTTCATAGAAGCCAAGAAAACTTGACTGATGGACGGACTGACGGATGGACTGACGGATGGAGTTGAGCGGTTATTAGACCTACTCTGCCGCTGGCGACGCAGGTAACAAGAAACAGTGTCAAACAATTTTCATGAAATCACTTGTCATTTTGCCTCATTTCCATACATTTCCTTTCTACTTGCAAGTGCCACAGGTAGCATGAGTACTGACTGCAGAGGTAACAAGACTTTTCAGCATGCTGGTCTGCCTTGCAAGTTACATTGTTACCACAACACTTACAAAGTGAAGGGTGGAAATCCTGCACTCCACTTTATAAGTACTGTTGTAACAGTGTAACTTGTAAGGCAGACGAGCATGAAGATATGCTGATTGAACAGACAATACAACAGGCAACTATTCTTCCATTTCTGCAGCATGATTCTACCAATACTAGACATTCATTTGCCATTGTCCCTTAATGAAAAAACTTGAGTTACCCAATTTAACCCTTTGAGACTTCAATTATACCAATGTTCAAATGTCACCGGGAATTTAGTTTCTTCCAACATTTCTCAAAATGTGACGTCAAATGTCGGAAAGTACAAATAACAAGATATTTTTCACATAAGTGATTAACTGGTTGAGGGTGAGATTAATTTTGGTTGTCTGACTTCGTTATTCAAACTTGTTTATTACAAATTATTGGAGAGTACCACAGGAAAGTGTTGGCTTTTGTTCTGGTATCCTCATTTTTTGAAAGCCCTGATAATGGATTCTAGCACTCAACCAGATAAGAAGTCTTGACAGCAGGATTAAATTAGTATTTTAAGCTGCAATAATTATTATCGCTAGCTCCCTGGGCATTAATACGGGGGAAAATAGGAATTGAGGTTGAAACTTTAAAAAATCGAAAAATAATAACAAAACAAATTACCACAAAGTATCAACGTGCTGTTTGACTTCTTACATCACAAGATGTTCAAATGTATCAAAGGATTAAAAAATATGAATCAGGAAGCCAATTTGATGTCGGATCCAAATTGGGCCATAGGTGTCAACATCACATTGAGTCTTTGAAACTTCGCAGGGCCCTAATGTGATGCTGCTTTACCAAATTAACAGGCAATGACATAACATTTGCTGCATGGACTTACAGAAAGTACTGATCATATGATGTTGTTATCATTCTGCAAAATGCAATCTCAGAATGTATGTTATTTTTTCAAATTGAAAATTTTATGTTGAGTGACTCCAAAGTTAAGATTAATATTCAATATAGATTTCATTTCCAGAAAAGCCCTGAAGAAGTGGCCAGTTGTCAACCAGTAAATATACTCAGAAGGTGATGTTTGTCAGTCAGAAATTTCTGGAAGTTAATCCTTAATAATTTATCTGTTTAATTAAAATTTATCTGAGAATGTCTATACCCACTTCCCAATAAACAGTAAGAGAACAATTCACATAAATTAGTTTCTGACTGAATATGAAACACATGCAAAGAATATGAAGTCAGTATTACACACTAATGATTTTCAATAAACAGCTGATACAGCTGAGTTTAGGACTTACCACTTGTTTCTTTCCAAACATATACTGTATGGTGAACTTGGACTCCAGTTTACTAGAAGTGGATTGTTCAAATTCAATGTTGCTTCTAATCCACTGATTACTCTTTTCATTTAAACAGAATTTCATGGATGCTTTCTTCAGCCATGTTTGCTGCAATAAATACATGATATAAGCAAAATACATGACATAAGCAAACCTTAACTTTTAATCCTTAACTCTCTGCATGCAGCAGGGATATTTTCCTCCAGAGCTAGGCGGTAATAAAACCTCGAAGTTCGGAATCGATATTGATATTTTTACAATAATTTACCTTGGTATCAGTACGATATTTGTGTCGACAACATACTGACTCCAATGCCAATATACCAATAACATGATTTTTGAGGGTTTTATGGTTTATCAATGGCCCTACAGAAATGATTAACAGTCCAAGGGTCTATTAGCTGCCCGAGACAAGTCGAGGGCCACTAATAGCCCAAGTGCTGTTAATCATTTCTGTAGGGCAGTTAATAAACCATAACGCCCAACAAAAATCATGTTATTTCTATTATTACCTCTAATAAGGGAGTACATTCAATTAACCTCAAAATAACAATGAACGTGTGTTGTCTGTTTGCAAACAATACCATGTGATCAAAACAAGCCAAAGTAATTGAATATTCATGAGTTGTCAGAGTTTATTTTTGGAAGTTTTTTGAAAACAAGTACGAAATAACCAATGTTAAAAATCCAGGATCGGATTTTGGCAGCTTCAAAAACAGAATGATACATAAATATACTCACATTATATCACTATTTGGCCCCTTATGTTTCAGCAAATAGGTTATATTTGGTGTAATCACCTCAAGTAACTGCTATGAGATTTGTTTACCTTGCACAGCATCCGAACTTACAAAGCAGAAACAGAAGATTGGGAATGGGAGGTAATTCGGTCATGTGACGTGTCAGGCAGCGGGCGCTAATGGGAAGGAAAACCCATTAGTGGTCCAGCATGTCATGTGATTACCTAAGCATTTATCGCGTATTAATGCCCAGGAAATTAGCGATAATGGCCTAAGGAACGCCTGCTAAAGTGGTAATAATATCGATTGGTATGAGCCAAAATCATTACGGTTTCAAACAGTAATCAGCTGTTGTTCCTTCATATGCAGCTGTGTTTAAGTTGTAAAAACCGGGGTAAAGTCGCTTAAGGAGTAAGAAAAAAGGTTGGTGTTTTTGTTGAGAAAACATTGCACCAAGCTATATTGTTTGGTTTTCGATCACCATTTAATGACAGAATAATATCAAATAGTCCATTCCAGTATTAATTTACTTTAATTAAACACAATTTGGAACAAAGAGAAGAGAAAAAAAATTTCTGAAGCTTACTTCAATAAGCTTAATCACTGAGCAGATCTCACGGATTACCATTTGGAAACATTAAGAAAATTGTAAACAATGAAGAAATGGTTTATTTCGTTTTTTTTCACTGGATAAATTTTGATGATGCGGGATATTTGTGGGTGCTACCATGAGTGCAGGACATCATGACCCGATCTGGGAGTCTCACAGTGAATCAGAGACTTAACATGTCTGAGTAAGGCTATAACTTGCATAATTTATGCACAAGAAAAAAAACCTGTATAGTATGTTATTTATCTTATGTCTCTTCCCTTCAAATCTGAAAATTTGAAACAAAAGCATGAAAGCATCTCTGAGATACAGGTGGTAACAGTACACAGCATAATACACACAAAAATATTACCTGAGAAAAAGGTTAACCCTTTACCTAACCTGAAAAGCAGACGACACTTGCAAAAATAATTCTTGAATAACTAATTTTTTTCATTTTGTGTCTCAAAAACATAGGTTATGACCCCTCGTTGGAACGAGCTCGATGAGCTCGTTCCAATGAGGGGTCATAACTTATGTTTTTGAGACAAAAAAATGAAAAAAATAATGAAAATTAATTGGCGATTTTTGAGAATAGCGCTGGCCTCTTTTGGCCGTTACGTTAGGTAAAGGGTTAAGTAAGGCTAATTTGCATAATTTATGCACAAGAAAAAAACCTGTATGATATGTTATTTATCTTATGCTGTTAGACATCTCTTCCAAAAATGATTGAAATCGGAAATGTCGTTCAGAAGTTCTTTGCTTATAATGAATTACACAAAATTTCTAACAAAAACGGCCGTCAGCCGGACATCTAGAATTTTTTTCAAAAAAAAATATACTTGCATTAACGTTTCCTAATGCCCCATCAGATCTGAAAATGTCAAACAAAAGCACCAAAGCATCTCTGAGATACAGGTGGCAACAGCATGCAACAGAACATGGCATTTTGAGTAGTACCACAGAACTCACATTTACCTGTAATTTTAATTTAACAACTCTGTGAAGTATAAATGAGTATTCATAGAACTAACATTTTTGTATTACAGTAAAACCTGCCTTGAGAGACCGCCCTTTGGGCCATACAAAAGTGGTTTCTCAAGACAGGTGGTCTCTCATAACAGGTTTCAGGTTTTCTCAAGTCAGTGAATAACCAACCACGAAATTCAGAAATAGAGAAGAATAGATTTTTGTAATTACTTTGTAATTGTTCTTTTTTATGAAGTTTTTGTAACAAATTGAAATGGACTGTTATAAAAATTATAAAAATAAATTAGTGTTGAAAATCTTCAATGAAGATTTTCAACACTAATTTATTTTTATAATTTTTATAACAGTCCATTTCAAATTGTTACAAAAAGATTTTCAACACAAATTTATTTTTTATTCCTATCTGTCACATTTCAGGTGTGTATGAAATTGTTTATTCAGCAATAATCCTAATCTTTTCACAGGGGTCTTATAAAAACATCTCAATCTTTAATGAGTTAGCAATTGAAACCCAATTAAGAGGTTTTAATACTTTTAATTGTGTTAGTATAACACAATGGATTTTCCAATTCCAGAAAAGGTAAGAAGTTTTTGTCATGGTTTCAGTCTTCAAAGGGGCGGTCTCTCAAGACAGGTCAATTATGGCATAAAAATACAAGTTGGTGCCAGGTTACAGTGGTCTCTCAAGACAGGTGGTCTCTCAAGACAGGTGGTCTCCCATAGCAGGTCCATTATAGAGTAAAACCAATCGGTGCCTGACAGATGTGGTCTCTCAAGACAGGTGGTCTCTCAAGACAGTGGTCTCTCAAGACAGGTTTTACTGTATGCATCATGCAGGAAATGACAACTTGTAGTGAAATAAATCAATTGTTTGAAACAAGGGGATAAACATCTACATCTTTGATTGGACAATTAGGAGATGGCAGGAAGACAGCCATTGGGCTATGCCGTCTCCTTACAATATGCATGTTTTTTTTACAACTTGTCACTGTTCTAGTTACACAATATTTTTTTTTTTCTTTTGGAAAACATCTAAATACATTTATATTTGTAACTACACTATATGTACATGTATATTGTGAATAAAATATTGTATTGTATTGTATTGGGCAACACAGGACTACATGACAGTAAATGACAAGTTTTGTTTTCACAATTAAAAGTAGTCAGAGAAATGTAGGGGGGTACCCCGAAGAAACCAACTTTTTTAACAGATGCCAAAGAGCCTACAGAAACCGTAAAGAAAGCATTGAGCATATCTATCGCCTAGTCAATCTAATGAAAAACGCAATCAATAACCTGCAAATAGGCACGGCAGTCCTATTAGATGTTGAAAAAGTGCTCAATTCTATTTGGCACAACAAAATGCACCTCAAACTTTCTAAAATGAAACTCCTCATTAATCTGCTTAGATTACTCTGTTCCTTCCTTAACGATCGCGAAATAAAAATCAGAGTAAACAATGAAATGTCCGACAGTGTCCCCCTGGAAGCAGGTACCCCCCAAGGATCCATCCTCAGTCCCCTCCTATACATCATCTATGTCAATGATCTCAAAACCTCCGAGGATCGCATTCAAATCTCACAATTTATGGATGATAAGGGTCTCTGGGGCTCTAATAATACTGCCAATCTACTTCAAAAACATCTTCAATGCACTCTCGACAACCTAGAGCAATGGTGTGCCAAATGGAGAATCAAGCTGAACTCCAGTAAAATGCATTCAGCCATAAGAAAAATAACCGTGACTTTGACCTAAAACTACCCTACAAAGTCCTCCCTGAATGCACAGAGGTGAAATTCCTTGGCATTACCATCGACCAAAACCTACCTTTCAATAAACACTCAAACGATATTGCCAGCAAAGTGACAAAACATATTAATTTACTAAAAATGCTAAAGGGTACATCACGGGGTGCCAACCAGACTATTCTACTTAAACTATACAAAGCCTTTGTGCACCCTGCACTTGAGTATAGGGCTATCATCCTAACAGACCTAAATCAAACAAATATGGGGAAACTCCAGAAGGTCCAAAATCATGCGTACAGGGTCGCCCTCCATGCTCCCTGGGATACACCTATCAAAACACGCCACGACAGAACCAAAATCCCAACCATAAAGGACTGCCTGGCCTCCCTAGTCATGAAAAATCATGACCTGTGACCCTACAGCCAACTAATTTCTAAACTATAGGTAATTTGAAAAAGCCAACAAAAACACAAAAATTTAATGTAACAACCGTGCAAGTAGGCACCAGACCGTGGAGGTTAGGGCAGGAAACACCCCTGGGTGTGGCTTTTTTGTTATGGCCTGCCCCCTCCCTCCTATTTCAACTGGAAAATACCTAATCGAAGGCAAGTAAACAGGCAGTAAAAATGGGTCAGCCATGACCCTCTGCCAGGAGGAGCCGTCTTTGCCAACTCAGCTAATTTAATGTCTAATAATTAACAAATACTGGGAAAGAGAAGGTGAACATACAGGTTGTAATAACGACTCAGCCGTGACCTTCTACCAGGAAGAGCGGTCTTCACCAACTCAACTAATTCACTAAAATTTAATCTCTCAAAATAAACAAATACTGGGTAAGAGAAGGTGAACATACAGGTAGTAATAACGGCTCAGCTGTGAGCTTCTACCAGAAAGAGCTGTCTTCACCGACTCAACTAAATCACTAAAATTTAATCTCTAAAATAAACAAATACTGGGAAAGAGAAGGTGAACATACAGGCAGTAATAACAGCTCAGCGTTGGTCTTCTACCAGGAAGAGCTGTCTTTACTGACTCAGCTAAATCACTGAAATTTATTGGCTAAAAATAAACAAATACTGGGAAAGAAAAAGTGAATGTTTTGGGCAGTAAAAATGGCTCAGCCATGACCCTCTACCAGGAAGAGCTGTCTTCATAGACTCAACTTAACCAGGAGGAGGTAAGGGCAGGAAACACCCCAGGTGAGATACTTTGGTAAAGGCCTGCCCCCCCCCCCCCCTCCCTCTAATTCTTAGCTGAAAAAATTAATCTGGGAAATCATATACTGAACAAAACAATTGTACTAGCTGCTCCCAGTGCTTTACAATCATCCAAAAAATGCAATCACGTATTTTTGTCTATCTTAAAAATCAACTAATTCTGCCTTTTTCTTTTAGCAAGTACACCAAGATGCTTTCTTTTTGATGCAAGCACCCTAATAACCACTGTGGAAACTATAACTGATATGAAACACAGTAACCACTATGGACTCTGAACATCCTCCCCGAGTATTGGTCCTGCACCCCGCTTCTACCCCTTTTTGTAAGCATCTGTAGCACGCATTTTTGACCCAGCCAAATAGGTTCCAATGCAGGCCTGTCCCCGAACCAGGATAGTTTGGGTCTTTCTACGGGTGGTCCCCGAAAGGGGCTGTTGTTGTCATCTATCCAAAAACACATCCAACTGTAAAGCCAGAAAAATTGATTAAAACAGACTGAGGCAAATTATACTTGCCAATGATGACCCACCATCGCGTCATGATTTATCTTCGAAGTGGCAGACTATACTTGCCCGAAAAAACACCACAGCACCCTCGAGGAGAGGTTGCACCTTTATTAGAGGACTGCCTCTCGCTCTGGTCCTCACCCGATGGTTCAGTCAACAACCTACACAAGACAACACAACACTCTTCCTGATCATCTAGCCTAAGACATCTGCTGAGTACTCTATCCTTTTCCTCCTTCAACATGCAGACATGTAGCTTTCAGATCTCAACAGTCACAGAGGGCCGAAAGGGGCTTGCCCTACAGCGTCCCTGCATGCCTTCGGCACAGAAAACCATTTCATCCCCTTCATCAAAACATTTTAAAATCTGAGAAATGTTTACAAGTGAAAAAACCCAAGGTTTTCAAGAACATTCCAAGATGACAATGACATTCAAAAGCATTCCAGGACATTGGTGAATGATTTTTTTTAATCAAAGCACCTTCAAAGATTCATGAATTCATTGGAATACTGCAAAGGCAGCAATGAAAGGTAAAAGTGAGAACCCAAAGCACCCATTCTCACCTTTACTTTAAGATCCTCAAATATGGTTAAATAACTTATCCAATATTAGACATCGAAAAGATATTCAAGACTTTTTTTTCATACTAAATATCAAAATCTGCTCATCCATACCTTGTCTACAGCTTGTTGGAAATCTCCAAAGTTATCTACTTCACGTTTGTTTCTATCAATTAACCTCTTCATTATCTCCAGTCTGAGTACAATGTTAATATCACATTTCTTTGTCTGTATCACTTCTATATATATATAAAAAATATTGAAAACATTTTTATAGAAATAAAACAGATTGAAACTAATTTGGGAAAAAAGTTTTTCATTAATAAACAAAGCACCCATATACTGTATGGACAAGAAATCTCACTATATTTTAAAGTTAGACAAGAGCTAAAACTCTGGTAATATTTAGGAAATGGGATCCAGAGTGTGTTAATAAGACTTTCCCTCATGTGGTCTATCATAATACCAAAGCACCTTGAAGTTTAGGTTTTACAGTACAGCCGCAATGGACTAATCACTTTCCGCGGGTAGGCAATACTTCCATAGCTGCAATATTAGATTCCAAACACTAATTATAGGAATAATTAACAAAAGTTTCATTAATGAAACACTGGGTACCACCTGGTGCTTCATTAATTAAAAATTTACTGATAATGATTTTTATTACCCAGTAAGAGCATGCATGGACATCACTGCCCATGTGTGAATTACGACCAGTCCACAGTGACTGTATGTTTGTGTGGATAAGAAATCTAATGGTTTTACCGTAACAAAGAACATTCAAATTTGGGTTACAGATTCTGTTATGACACAAAATGTGGATAAGAAATCTTATGGTATCCAACTACATCCATGGGGTGGGTGGGTGGGTGGGGGGGGGGGGGGCATATGTCCCCCCCCTCCTCAATTTTCAGTCATGTCCCCCAGGTGATATGGCCTAATTATTGATGCCTCTCACAACATATAAATTATGAACACAAATTGACTCAGAGTCGAAGAAATTGTGTTGTCTGTCCCGAAATTTCAAAATTTTTCCTGGGGAGGCCACCTCCCCCTACAGTGATAAGGGAGTGTCCCCCTCTTGTGCACACCCCCATCTCACTGCAATGCAGCTCAGATGATGCTGTGCACCCTATTCTGTATGCCCCCTAGTAGTTGTGCAATTTGAACGTAGGGGCTAGCACCCTCCCCCTTCATAGGGGAGTAGCTGCTACATTCAGATTGCTGAACTAGCTCCCTACATATTATTCTTGTCCCCCTAACTTTGATATCCTAGATCCTGCTAGTCGACACTGTATCAAAAGACATTCAAATAGAATTTTCAATGTTTCACTAACAACACAGAGAGTTTGTACCGACAAGAAATGTCACAAAAAGTCTAACAAAGGCTTCAACTCTGGTAGAGGGTGTTAATACACCCCACTCTGTGTGATAGTCTTTTTTTCCAAGTTGGTCTATTATCACACCACCAAAGGATATTCATATTGGGGTTATTGATGGTTTGAGTTACAACACAAATTGGAGGATATTACTTGGTTAGTTTCATATCGGCAGAGATATCATCCCTAGGTAACTTCATATCAGCCTGAGACCTTCATATCAGCCTGAGACCAAAGGCTGATGTTAAGTTACTGAGGTAACATCATATCAGCCTGAGACCAACAGTCGACGACTGATGACAAGTTATCGAGGGCTGATATTTCGGCAACTATGAAACTAATCAAGTAATAACCTCTTTATTTATTAAACCAAAACAAATAATTACAAAATGTTCTCACAGTCCAAAGCTTCCTCTCCTAGTCCTACTTACAATTCTGAATTTTAGTTTGCGATGAATTTTCTGTACAACTCTCTTCTTCCCTTATCAACCTAATCCTTACTTATTATCATCTTTAATTCCCCACCATACAAAAACTCAGCTTTAATTCAATCCATTATGGCTGGTAACACTATTTTTTCTGGTTGCATTCGGTGAAAACGGTGAAAAAATAGCAAGATTTCCATGTAAACAAACTGGTTGTGCCTAGTAATGCATCAAGGGGGGTCACCTCTAGCTGGGTTCACATCAGCCAGGATCAGCTTCACATCAGCTGAGTTTGAAGTCTTAACAGCTAAGCTCGATAATAGGCAATTCTGGGAAAGAAAATCATATCTAATGAATAAAATGTTTATACAATCCAAAACTGTCTGTAACTCTGCTAAGAATGAGTGAACAAAACCCACCTTGTGTCAACAGCCTACTCCCATGCTGGTCTATCATTAAAGGACAACAAATTGGACTATTGATGCTTTAGTAATGACTCAAAAGTTTTGTACAGACATACCTATCCAGGCCTGGCATTCTTGAGGAGTGCAGGTGTGCAGCATGTCTACTGCAAGCCTAAAGAAAATCGAGGCAGGCAATTTATTGCATGTCTGCAAGATTCGCACACGATCTGATGAGCTGACATTGCATATTATTATTGGAAACAGTCAGCTTCTTATTCTGAATTAGGAAATCCATTTTGGCTGAATTCATCCTCCAAACATAACTGACATTTTGTCTGGAAGCGCAATGAAAATTATTTTTATGTTTGCTGCTCAGTCTCATTCCTTTTAACCCTTTACCTAATGAATCGGCCACATCCGGGTGCATAATATGCAAATTCAGCAGCTGAAAAAATACTATTTTTGAAAAAATTTCAACGAAACCATATCATGTGACCCCTCCTCTTTGGAACGAGCTTGTCAAGCTCGTTCCAATGAGGGGTCACATGATATGGTTTTGCTGAACTTCTTCGGAAATTTTTTAAAAATGATATTTAAAATAATAAATTTTGATATTGTCTGCATTGTGTAAAGGGTTAAACATCTTTAGTGGGGCTTTCAGATCATATAGTAAATAGAATCTTCAACTCTTCCCAAGTTTATATCGAAATGTAGAGACAAAACTCATTCAGTAAATTAGGTCTGGACTGCACTAAAGCTCAGTCTAGACCTAATTTTCTTAACACATTTTGTAAATTTTGATATAAACTGGAGAAGCATTGGAGATCATCTATGCACAAGCCTGAAAATAAGCAATCTGACATTTGCAGAATGAGGTCCCCAGAGGGTGAATTCGCTGATGCTAACCTATACAGTGAGCCAATTTATCCTCTGGGTACCTCTTTCTGTTTTGGTTTGAGACCCTGATTCAGCTTGAGGTTCACAGAGGGTAAATTTGGTGATGCTACCCCTGCTGTGCAGGGTAGCATCACCAAATTCACCCTCTGGGGACCTCATTTTGCAGCTGACAGTCTGCTAATTTTCTGGCTTGTCTATCTAATACCTTTAGGAATTGTAAACCATGGACATTTGTCTGGCTTCTCTAAATAGCAAAATTCTGCTCCAACCCAATACCATTTATTATCAACAATTTCTCCATAATCTTCATACATTTCTTCAAATGTTGAGGGTGTACTTCCAGACCGTCTTAAAGAGTTATAAGAAGTGAATGATATGCCACTCATCATATGCTCTGTTGTGTATGGTAGTTTCTCTACATCACTAGGTAATGGTTCACTCTGCGTAACTGTTGTATGACTGGAGTCCAATGTATCTTGGAAATTTTCAAACTGTTTGGAAGCTTCCTCACACATTTTGTTGAGATCTTGAAGAGTTGTATCACTGGACATTTCATCACTGTTTGCAACATTACTTTGTTCCTGACTAATGCGAACAGTGCCGGCTGGTTCACTTTCACTGTCATCTGAATCCATCAAATCAGTAACAAAATTACATATTTTCTCTGAATCACTATCAGAATCATCTCTAATTGGTTTCAGACTACTGCCTTCTGATTTTGGTAGAGATGAATGGGACAAAGAATGTGTATCAATCCTTTTCTGGTTAGAAAAATAGTCTTCTTGTAAATTAGGAAGACTATTCTTATCTGAGCTTTGAACAGTCTGAACTATACAAGTATTTTTTGAGAATTGTTCGTTAACATTTTCATCAGATGAGAAATGATTTTCATTCAAACGGGACACTGATTCATCAACAGAACCTTTGTGAGATGCACCATCATTTTTATTTGACTGATATGCATCTTTAATGTCAGAGGTACCTGAAATATTAAAAAAAAAGGAAAACATTCATTTTAGAATTGAAATATAGTTGTTCTAAATCCATAAAACAAACTGATTTGCCATGAACCACATTGCAGTTATGATATTAATCATTATTCAATGACAGTACAGTCTTCATGGGCTGGTCAGTTTCCACGTGTGGGAAAAATTTCCACGGATGGAATACTAAGAGATTCCAAACTCTAATTATAGGAATGATAATCATAAATTTAATTAATGAAGCAGCGGTTACAACCCGGTGCTTTATTAATTCAAATTTTGCTTATGATGATTTTTATCACCTGGTAAATGCATGCATGGACATAACTGGCCATGCGTGGATTACACCTAGTCCATGGTGACTGTACTGTATATTACACCTCATTTGTTTCATTTCCCTCGGAAGCTATTGTAATTTATACAGTTATTATTTTACTATATGGCCTGTAGTCAAGTGACACTGCATCAAATTTTATAGTATATCCGAGAGCTTTATAAACATTCATGATGGAGAAACATTTTGGGTTACTTTCTAGTGAAGTGTTGTAAATAAAAATATGTGCATTGATGCTTTTATGTGGTAAAATCCTGTTGTTTTTTTAATAAATTATTAGTGTTACTCAAAATTTTGAACCATTCGCTATGATTCTTTGTTAAATATTACAATGTTACATGTTCTTGTATCATAAAAAGTTTTACTGACCAATGAACTGCATAAAGGAATGTCATTTGCCATGCCCACATAAAACTTCAATCCCCTTTTCCACTTGACGGGAGGGTGGTCATTGAAAGCAACACTGAGTTAAATTTAATTCTGATTTTTCTTGAGAAACTGAAAGCACAGTTTGTAAATGTGGAGTTTGATATAAACCCAGATGGTTTTGGTATTTCATCGAAACTCAGTATCTTTTCCAATGTCGATACCATACCGAATCAATTTCAACTTACTCGATATACTGGCCTCCACGGTATAAGAATGTTGGTTTTCTCAAAATAATGATAAACTTACACTCCCCAACATTATAACTGGTTGTAATAAAATCAAAGGAAGTGCTGCAGTACTGACTTTTGGTCAATGTTTGTGCAGTACTTTGCTTTAGAAATAAACCATACGAATGTTTGGTGATTGTTTGGACAGTGACTAATATATACAAACAATGGGAAGAGTTGTTATGGTTAAGGAGTATTATTAGAATAAAAGAAAGTAGCTCATGTTTCTTTTGCGATTTATTTACTGAAGAATGTTAGCTTCTTTGTGTGACTCTGTAATTGGCTTAATGTTGACTGAAGCTGTATATATCGTCTTTTCGCCACCATATGCCCATTTCACAATTTACATAAAAAGTGCTTTATATTGTTATGTTCATTGCTCAATTTACACCCGGTACTATTCATACCAATCAAGATCTATCGCAAAGTATGAGCAGTATTGTGTGTGTTTGGGATTCTGCATTGTCACATCAAATAAAGATTGTAAGTTCAAAAATACTCGATATTTACACATATCGCGATATTTTAAAAAATACTGTACTCGGTATTGCAAATTGGAATACCGTGAAGCCCTACTCAGATGACATGAAGTTGGATGAACTCTGTCTCAGAAAGAGTACATTCAGGCTATTTGGAAATTGGAAAGTTTTGTTCACGTGAGTTTCATTTGTGGATTATTATGACCGGCCATTGTTTACGTTTGATTTGGGTAAAACGATGAACGCATATAAAAAATCGCGACATCGACGCTGTAGCTGCAATGGGTGGTGCAATCTCACAAAATTCTAACTTCATCAAGGGCCATAACTCTAAGAAAAATATTTGGAACAACACATGCATCGAACAGTGGCTAGACATCAATAAGATACACTTACATGCCATATATAAAGTCATTCCAACAAGTATTTCAAAAGTTATTGAGTTTTGAAACTCGTTGGTCACAGACAAACTCGTTGGTCACAGACAGACCGACCGACCGACAGACCTACAGACAGACCAACAGACCGACATTGCCACTTATAGAGCTGCTAGCCACAGCTAAAAATTGAACATGGAATAAAAAGCATGATAATGATTTCATTGTTTATTAAATTTTATTTTGTAAGTCCTTTTAATATGATGAGATAAATATTAATTAATTTTCATTTTGAAACAATATGAGCACACAGGGTTCTTTTCCATTCACACTGTGCAATGTAATTTTTAAGACAGACATTGGGGACATGGTTTAGGGCAGGCCTAAATGTGTTTTTTGGGTTCATTGTGTTACAAAAAGGAAAAAAAAGAAATACTTTAGCCAATCAGTTTGCCTGAAAATGCATGAACAGAAAAAAAGGTTTAATTATACAGGATTATCTCATTAAATGGCTGGTGAACAGTTTGGCTTACAAATTGATGGGTTTAAAATGTTTTTCTTTTCAACTCAGATAATGGCAGCAGTTATAAAATGTCTTAGGTTATAAAATGAGCAACTGCTGTGGTTGAAAATGAAAAAATTTATAGTAATTTATATATTTTTTATGCTTACCAGTGACCCAGACTTAGCTTAGATGGTGCTAACCCAAAAATATCTAGGGCCAAACACAAATTTTGCCCCCAATCCCAAAAATTTGCATGCAAAACCGAAAATTAGAAGTCCTAACTGGCCCTCCATACATTTTACCCTCCGCGCAGGCACAGACCCCAGGAAGTCACCGAATCTGGTGCCAATAAAATCATTCTTTGTAGAAAAAAGATTATAATAATTCAGCAGGGAGGTATGAGTGCCCTGTACTGCCCACTAATGGGAGAGCCATTCCCATCTGGGTCATTGGTCAGTATAAAAAATATATAAATTACTATAAATTTTTTCATATTTTTATACTGTAACCAATGACCCGGACTTAGCTGAATCATAAAAAAGCAGAGGGCCTAGAACTTCCGAAATGATAGATCAACATAGATCAAATACTTCAATCCATGATGAAGAAATTAGAATTTACATGAATGTCTCTTAATACCATAATAGAAGAGAGAAAACCTAATATGGATCCCAATTATGTAAATCCTAAATTTAAGCAAAAAATCATGTTAATTAGGATGTAACAAATAAACAATTTTAGAGACTAGTCTGGACTAGGCCCTAAAAATTATTATGGCATACTGAGAATGAAAGAAAATTTCCCATAAACCTACGCCACACAATAATACTGCAGCTGATCACCGAACATAGTACGAACAAGACAGCTTCCTCAATAGTTACATACCCCATCAGGCAGAGAAGTGGACAAAACGACCACCCCCCCCCTTTTTTGAACATAACTTTAAAAGAAAGAGGGGGAGCTCTGGAATCAATAAGCAGAAACCGGAAATGATACAAATAAATATCGATCAGGCACTCAAAAAATTAATTCATGAATAATAAATGGTGCTTAATGCCACTTCACAAGCCAAGGCTATAGTGATGATTTTGGTAAATAACATTATCTGCTATAAAATATGCACTGCAGATGCCGTAAACAGGTACGATGAAATCAGTGTGAAATCAATTATAACATATACATACAAAAGCAGGATAAGGTGAACAATCTCTGCAGAGAAAACACGCTTCAAGATCATTCACAGGAGGCCTCTGTAATATTAAATCCGGTAAAAACACTCTCCAACGTGTACTATTTGGTATCTACAACTATAAACATGTGAGAATATGCGATTTGAGAACCGATAAAATAGAGACCAGGATCTAGAAATGGAGGTAGGTATGATAAAACGACTCCAAAATCAGAAAATAAATACTGGTGTAACAGGATATCTTCCCCCTGGATATCTCCCCCCCCCCAGGGGGGAAGATATCCTAGTATATCTTCCCCCCACCCTGGATATCTTCCCCCCCCCCCCCCAACCCATAAAAAATTTTTTTTGATTAATTTGACATTATTTGATGATGAAATGGTGAGAAAAGAGTTTTTGCAGAAATTTTTTTTTTTTTTTCAAGACCATCCTGGATATCTTGCCCCCACCCAGTAACCTACCTATGACAGAAATGACAATGAAATGGGGATAAAAAGTGTTTAAGGTGGAAACATTGTTTTGGGATATAAACACTGAGTTGGTTGGAATGGGAGCACCATTGGTTGCGCTTCAGGGACTGTTGAAATTTACGACAGTTTATGTAGATCACTCCCCACTTCAATGAAAAAACTTCCGAGAGACCTCAATGAGAACAAGCAGAGTGAAAGTTGTTTTTCCTGAAACAATTAGGCAGACAAACACTTCAGACTGTGGACTATTTGCAGTTGCTCATGCCTTTCATATTTTAAATGGTGACATTGTGGGACGACAATTTTGTACTAAAAAAATACGCCAGCACCTTGCTTCAACAAAGAGTACCTTTCTCCATTTCCTATCAGCACAAATGCTTCTATGTTACCGTATAAATGTATAACCATATAGATTGTATTTGGCTTGCTATCAGTTATCAGGCAAAGCATGGTTTATGAATGCATGCAGTGTGCAAGAGAACACAGTGTTGATCCGAAACCATTTCTTATGCCCCAAATCTATTTCTCTCCCATTTCATTATCAATTAATGTCAAATGTTTGACAAAATTTTTTTGGAAAGTCCCAAATCTATTTCTCTCACCATTTTCATTATCAATTAGTGTCAAATGTTCGACTTGTCATGGTGGGGGGAAGATATCCAGGCCTGGATATCTTCCCCCCCCCCCCCCCCCCCCCCCATCTCCCATTCCAACCAACCCTAACTCAGTGTTTATTCGAAACCATTTTTAAAGTCCCAAATCCATTTCTCTCACCGTTTCATTATCAATTAGCGTCAAATGTTCGACAACAAATTTTTTGTCATGGTGGGGGGGGGGGGGGGGGGGGGAAGATATCCAGTCCTGGATAATCCAGGCCTGGATATCTCCCCCCACCATCTCTCATTCCAACCAACCCTAACTCAGTGTTTATATCCAAAACCAATTTCTCTACCCAAAACAGTTACACTTCATGCCACATGACAACATGAACCAGAATAGTTGAGAAAATATTGAAATGATTTTTTGTCACAGGTTTTCAACTGGATGAGAGCATGATATCCAGGTTGAACCTGAAAAAAACCAACATTCTGCCAAAAAAAACCCATTTTTCTCGCCATTTCATCATCAAATAATGTTAAATTAATCCAAAAAAAAATTTCGTGGTTAAGATATTCAGGGTGGGGGGGAAGATATACTAGGATATCTTCCCCCCTGGAGGGGAAGATTATCCAGGGGAGGAAGATGACGTGTGACACTGGAAACAAATGCAACAGAACTGCAAAAATCCAACATGACCCAGACGCAAAGTATGTATGTATTAAAACATATATACGCGACAGTGTGAGTGTGTGTGTGTGGGGGGGGGGGGGGGATGGGAATTCAAATATATGTCGAAACCTCCTTATCCACATTACTTAATCATTGCTGGTGCAGATAGCAATAATATAGTGATCATAAAGTTCTTTCACGTCAGAAATACTCCGTAATGCCACTGAGAGCTGAGAATGACGTGAAGAATAAAACTTCCCTTAAAGAAGAAAACCCTCTCATGGGGAAGCTTCTGGCGAATGCTCAATAGCAGACCCCATAACCTCAATAAAATCAATTAAATCGAGAGAAACAAATAAATTGAAGGATACACATATCCTATCATTCATTCCCATGAAAACGGATGAGCGTCAAATGTATGTGCTCAAAAGCCTTATACTAGAGACACAAATAATGGAAACTATTATTCCCACGTGCCGAAAACTTAACTATTCTGAAGAGATCCCACATAAGATCATGTAATAGCCATACAGTTAGAATAAGCGCCAGTGCTTACTTATGCGCTGAAATCTTAAGCACTGACTGCTAATTGGAAGATAAAATAACCCAAGCAGTACGAATAGCTGACTTATTTAACAATAGAATGAACATAAACATCCCTTCTATTGAAAAATAATGACAAAAGAAGAGTTACTTCTCGTCTGATAAACTCTGATCTGTGTCTATAAATACATGAACGGAAAAAAAATTTGATGATATAACGTAAACAATGAGACATCATTGAATATGTGATTTCCAATAACCGAGGGTCCCAAGATCCCTGCATAGAGAGACCCTCGGACTCAGGATTGTAACGCAATATATGAACTCACATCCAAAATAATTGAGAAAACCGTAATATATGCCCAAACATGACCTTATGTTAAACGATTCTCTAAAACAAAACAGGTCAAGAGGGAAAAATGTCTACCACTCCAGTTAATAACTGGAGTAGACTTGTGTGTAAGCGACCCATCAAAATAACATTCCAAGCCGCTCCACACAACTCCATCCGGTGCATAAAACTATCGCTGTTAATGCGTCAGATAACACGACAAAAGCGAGCCGAACAGCTGGTTAATTCACTCTGTGAAACAACAGATGAACCAGCCAAATGAATAGTGGGTAACGTTTATCTTATCATAAATCCCATGAGACATTATCTAGTTCACAAAACAAGTGATCTAAAGAACTATACTCGCTACAATAGCCGAACATTCGCTTTTCGACTGAAAGATAATCATAAATAACCTACCCGAAGCCAGCCGTATCCCATTCGGCCTTCGGCCTCATGGGACACGGTAGGTAAAAACCCATACCATGTGATCAGACACGGGGTAACTAATAATACCTTCGCTATGAGCCCTTATAGGCGAATTGAGTCTTGGAAAACTCTCCAACTCTTTCTGTTGGTGTGGTCGATTAGACACCAACTGAAAGAGTCGAGTATAGATGCTTTCTTGTAGTTAATCCTACAATAATGAAAGCTTACCATCAAAGACTTGGGTATACCTCTACTTTTGCTATGAGTCCTTATAGCTAATCTGAGTCTAGGACAACCTCTCGTACTCTTTCTGCTGGTGTTGGTACATTAGACCCTAACTTAAAGAGTCGAGAATTGATTCTTACCATAAAGATTAGAGTTGGAAGACTAAAGCGACCTATGATAAGTTTTCCACCTAGTCAAATGCAAAGAGGAAGACACAAGGCTTCGTTGTATCAGAATAACTCCCACTTAACATTAGTTAAGACCGAGATATATATACTAGGTCTGGAAAGAATTTTAAAAGGTACAAAAGACCACAAAATTCCTTTCCATATAGACGATGTGTCACAGTACTTAAAATTAAAGTACATAAGACCATATCATGAGACTAAATTCGCTCTGACTAAAAAATTATCTTCTCAATTGCATCCAAGCGAACAGCTAAATGATGAAGGTAAGGCGAAAACTAGGATTTTAGCCTGCTCAATCAATGCAGAGGAACTCTCCTCATCTTCCCCTGTTGTTTTTAAAAGTATGTGAACAATCACAAATGATTAAAAATACAGAGGAAGATAAGAAACCGAAATACTTTTTCCCGCAGGAAGTTAAATATGGTGTCGTCAACACAATCGAAGACCTGTGACACCCATGTAGAAAGAGATCTTATTACCCTGCTCTTTACCCGGATGAAGTCGGCGTCCAATTACGCTAGCGGTTTCTCATAATTGCTCACAGCATTTTGATTCACTGGGACAAGTTCAAGGAAATGATAATGTATGGTATCTATATCATCCAAGAGTTGTTCCGGAAGGAAAAGTTATCCTTTCCATCATACGTTCAAATCAGTTAGAATCACAGTCACCAGCATCTAAACAAGCAGGTGACTGGACCAAATAAGCACCATGCAACAGCTCAAGATTTGAGACTGACATTGAGTGCTTCTGCATTAGCAGGAATACTGCAATTAGCTGCACAACTGCAACAGCAAGTCCATTATGGAGGCCTGAGGAGCAGCGGTCATGAATAGCCTCTTTGCCGGCTGCTCCTAGGACAGGGTGTCCAATATAGTTATTACTGCGGACGACCCGATGAATGAAGCCTCATCTCCTTGGCTACTAGATGGTGCGACTTTCTTCACCAAAGATGGACCTTTTGACGATGCAGACTGGAAATCCAGAGTCACTTAGCCAAGATGAAGTCGGGAGTGCTTGGTAGATGCTAAAGAAGCAAAACTGTAGCCGACCCCGGCTAAGAATTGAACTATGCGTACCGGACAATAGCTATGTACGTAAGCTCTGAATGATGCAGGTTCCTACCAACAACACCAGGCTTCAGATGTTGTTGAAAGAGAGAGAGGGGTCTTCCTCTTGCTCGCGGTCCGAAGAGACCTGGACGAGCGTACCTCAGAACTTGCCGTCTTCTCCTTCCATCAACACTGGGTTGAGCATGATTCGATTAAACAATGCTCGCTACACCCTTATTCTCTCTCGACCGCCACAGACATACCTGGCATCACCTCACCCACATACAAGTGAGATCTGCCAGTTGAGCTAGCTATAGACAAGGGATGTAAATCTCTTTTGAAGCCTAGCCCATGTCTAAAATCATTGAGCACTTTTCCACTAGCTCTAAATACAATGCATATGCGACACATCCGGGGTCACGGACCTCGTATTCAATCTTCACCGTTTCACCGGTGTCCGGAAACTGAAACCACTCATCGGGTTTTATAGCCCTGTGCAATATAAAGATCACTTTGTCCGTTATGTAGAGAAAAGCATAAGGCTAGCCGACCCCGGCTGCCTATTAGACGGGACGTCCCTGACAGGAGGCAAGGACGTATACTCTGACTGACGCAAGTTCCTACCAACAACATCTGTCCCCAGATGATGCTGTAAGAGAGAGAGGCCTCTCTCTTGCTCATGGTCCTGGATGACCTGGACATGCATACCTCAGAACTTGCCAGTTTCCTCCTTCCGTCGTCGATGGGTGAGCATAGTTGCATATCATATTGTTCGCTCCACCCTATATCATCTCCTAGCCCGTATCGTATACACCCGGCGTCACAGTTCTCAGAGGCCTGAGTAACTACTTCATCGGTCGAGCTAGCTGGCGACAATGGACTTGTGCGTTTGTGTGTGCTTTTCGAACATAGAGGAAGCTATAAGACTGGCAGGAAGGAGCGTCCCGTGGACGTAAGTTCCAACTGACACAAGTTCCTTCTAACAACCTCTGACCCCAGATGTTTTTATAAGAAAGAGGGGCCTCTCTCTTGCTCACGATCATGGAAGACGTGGACGAGCATACCTCAGAACTTGTCTACTTCCTCCTTCCCGTGCTTCCTCCTTTCCGTCATCGCAGGGTGAGTATGTTCATATGTTTATAGTGCTCGCTACACCCTTATTCCTCTTGTCGACCACTACGCACACACCCCGCATCACATCACCCACATATGAGTGAGATCTGAGGGTTGAGCTACCTGGCGACAAGGTCATCAATCCTACTAAGGATCTAAGCACTTGTCTAATTCCTTGAGCACTTTTGCCGCTAGCTCTTCATTGATTTGCGACGATGGCAGCACACTCCCTGACAGCGTCACTAAGCCACACCATGTTCTTGTTCCTCTGTAAATAGAAACTAAAAAACTATGGTGACATTTTGACGAGAGGACCAGGCGAGTCCACTCGCTGCGATAGGACCGATAGTGTTCACTCGTCTAACACAAACCATAACGCTCATAATTCAGATTATCAAATCTGACACATGGAGTAGAATTAGTGGTAATACATCAACTAAACTCATTACAACGACCAGGTAAATAAAGGAAAGGTATCCTCTATTTGCCATACTATCAGATAAATATAATTACCTAAATACTAATATATGTCATTGTACCACCACCAAATCTACATATAAGATAACATTAAAATATAATCAATGGAATAAATATATCCAAAAGATAAACTCTTTCAAAAATAAAATAAAAATTTTGGAAAAAAATTTCCTAATATAAGAGCCCAAGTTCCCAAAGGGAACATTGAGCCCCAAAAAGCCTAAGTGTGGACAAAATTAAAAAATCTGTGTAAAATTAACTACACAACACTATCAGAATATTTAATGTTACTTACAACTGTTGTTCCTAAACAAAAACAGGAAACTACCTAGAGTAATATAATGTAAACAAAACAACGGAATCAAGACCCCAGGCAACATGGCCAGAAGTCAGTAACAGAAACAAGACTATCCGATGTAAAGCAAGATCTTCCTCAGAAGGAAAAAACGATACATTGAATGTATGATGCATGACCAAAACGCCCAAACACCCTAAGGATGAGGACGTAACCCTGTAATAATCTTCTGAATAAAACGTTAAACTCCCAATAAATTTTATAAATTTTTTTTATTAAAACAAGCCAAAAAGCTTGGGAGCTTAACTGGGGGATCAAGGGAAGGCAGGAAAGGAATACTAAATAAACAGTGAATAGATCATAATCAATCAGTGATAACGTCAGGCTCATGTCCCAAAATTAGGGAACATGAACTAATTTTAATAAATATTATAAAATTACAGCCCTGAACATTTCAAACCACCGTTTCTTCCTTCCTTCATCCAGTTCTGTCCTTGGATCCACCAATTTAACCATTGATTTGTGTCTGGCATCATTATTAATTGAGAATTAAAAGCACAAGTATCAGTTTGTTGTTATCTGTCAAGGGCCAAACAAAGAATGATTTATTGGCGCCAGATTCGGTGACTTCCTGGCGTCTGCACATGCACGGAGGATAAAATGTATGGAGGGCCAGATAGGGCTTCTAATTTTCGGTTTTGCATGCAAATTTTGGGGATTGGGGAGCAAAATTTATGTTTGGCCCTAGATATTTTGGGGTTAGCACCAGCTAAGTCGGGATCATTGGTTACAGTATAAAAGTATAAACAATCTAACATTTGCAGAATGAGGTGCCCAGAGAGTGAATTTAATGATACTATCCCATAAAGTTGGCAAATTTATCCTCTGGGTACGTCTTTCTGTTTAGTTTTGAGACCCTGATTCAGATTGAGGTTCACAGAGGGTGAATTTAGTGATGCTACCCTGCTTGCAGGGTAGCAACACTAAATTCACCCTCTGGGAACCTCATTGTGCAGATGACAGTCTGCTTATTTTCTGGCTTGTCAGGGAAATATAAACAAAAAAAATTTACTCGGTGATTTCTAGTGAAATGCCATATGTATATTTGAGTAATTCAGTCTTCAATAATTAAACATTCCCTCTAATATAGTTATTTTTTTAGAACATTAAAAGTTATTGTGATGAATTGGCAGTAACATGGTCTGAGGTTTGTGGCTTGGAGCTTATGTTCAACCCGAGATGGAAAGCATCATGGTTAAACTACACTCCAAGCCACAAACCTCTGACCATTTTACCATCAATTCATCATAATAATGTATATGTTTCAATAAGACTCTACCTATAGCCCTAAACCTACATTGTGAATGGAACAAGGCAATTTTTAATGATCACAAGTTTAGTAACGAGACCTCTTGTGCACCCCATGATCTCACAGAACAAATAATCAATAAATCAGATAAAGGTCAAAGTTACAACATCTCAGTTCAAATTATAAACCGTTTTGTAATTTAAACAACACTTCATTTCAAACACCGTCTGCTGCATATGTAAAAAATCTACAAAAAATGAAGTGGTTTGCAAGTCACTCCACTGACGAAATAATTTGAAAAATAGGCAACATCATTTCAAATATTTTGTGTGGTGACCTCAGACAGTAACATATGGTACTCGAGACGGAAACATAGAAGAAAACTTAGTGAGCTCTCATCCTATCAGAGGGTAAGGATTTTAGTCTTATTGGAACATTTTCTACTGTTATTTCTACTATTTATTTGTTGTTGTGTCTGCAGAACAGGTGCTCCAACTTGCAATTATTGAGAAATTTTCCAGGAATTGTTTTTGAGGCAAGTCTCAGCTGCCTATATAAGCATCTAATAGGTTTGGGATGATACGCCATGGACACGATACATATCTCGATATGGGAACCACGATATGATTGTGTATCGCGATGCTGTGTATAAAAAAACTCTGTATATACCTACATGTTGGTGACGAAGTGGCTGGAAGGGCTGTCATGGGCAAAGCTCTAAATATATCCCATTAAATACTGGCTATCATTGTTGGCAGCATTGTGAAATAAACACTGTAAACATGTATGTATTGTAATCTTGTTAATCTTCAAAGCATTCAGTGGTACACTCATCATACTGCAGAAACCCAAACCCATTCCTGATTTCCAGGTAATTATTTTTGTATTGACATCCGGATAAATATGCCAGGTTCTTTCACACAGGTCACTAGTCCCACGTGATCTGTAAAAACTGAAAACTACAGCTCCACGATCAGAAACAAGACTCCCTTCCACTTTGGAAAAAAAAGTACATTTGCCACTAAAAGAAAGTTGCCAACTCAATGTGACTTTTCGCACAAAGATTTTGGAATACTTCCCATTTTGTGTATTTTTCTTCATTCCTCATCTCGAATCCATGCATATTGGTCACCCTGTCAGTTTATTAACTGGGTCAAGTTACACACAAATTCTGTCAAGCAAAGTGTGCAATTTAGTTTTATGGGTTAATAATAATCATCAGAAATGTGATTAACTATAATAATAAAGAAAAATAATACAGACAGAATAAAACAAGAAGAATGTTACTAAGGTAATACATGCCCCCCCCCCCCCCCCCCACCAACCTTCGCCTTGCAGATGCGGTGGAAACTATTATACGTGACAAACCTTCTTACTGTCCTTAACATTTGTAAAAAGTTTAACAATTGTACTATGATTCGTTTCTGAGTTATGACTGAGACACGAATATTGACCAATTTTTAGTGTGACCTTGGAATGTGACCTTGACCTTGAAGGTACGAACCCAGCTATGGTGTGTGACACATCCTCCCATGGTCCTTTATAATTGTGTGAAGTTTGATGACTGTGGCTCTAACAGTGTTCAGTGACCTTGACCTTGACCTTAAGGACCTGGCTGTGGCGCGTGACACATCCATCCATTGTCCTTTATAATTGAATGATGTTAGATGATTGTAGCCCTAATAGTTTTGGAGTTATACTTGAGACACGATTTGTGACCCTGAACTTATGAAGGTCAATTGTGACCTCCACCTTGCAGATGCGGCAGAAACTATTATACGGGACACACCTTCTGACTGTCCTTAACATTTGTAAAAAGTTTAACAATTATATTATGACTCGTTTCTGAGTTATGGCTGAGACACAAATATTAACCAATTTTTAGTGTGACCTTGAAATGTGACCTTGACCTTGAAGGTACGAACCCGGCTATGGTGTGTACCACATCCTCCCTTGGTCCTTTATAATTGTGTGAAGTTTGATGACTGTGGCTCTAACCGTTTTCGAGTTATTGGCTCGGTCACACACACACGGACACACAGACACACGCACACTTTAATCACTATATGCCACCCGACCTAAGTCGAAGGGCATAAAAATAATACAGACAAATGGTAATTATGAATAGTTTTAATGTTGTTAAGATAAACAAACTGAACCGACAGGTGCGTATCGCAATATCACGATATTGGGTCTTGCATTTCGGTGCACACTGGTATGAAAGTTGCATCGGTGTATCGCCTCATCCCTAGCATCTAAAATGAAACTATGCTTCCCTACTAAGTCTGTACACCTGTAGGTATTCGTTTGGTGCATTTTGTCAAAAATTGTTTGACTTACCCTTTATTTCGACCTCATATTTACCTGGCTTTTTATTATCTTGTTTCGGAGGATGTCCAGTAACACACATGTGGTTTCCATCTACAGAATTCATACTGCAATCTGCATAACTGTTTGAATTAGTCTCAACTGACGCAGACTGCAAACTTTGAAAAGAATTACAAACCTCTTTCGTATTTCCATTTTTGGGTAAATTTTGCTTTTCAGAGTTGTCTGTTACATTTGAGCAGGTGGTGGAGTCATTTTTCTGAACATTAGTGTGAGATGGCTGACTCTGATTATCTAAGTAACCATCCATAAAGTCTGACATTTGACTACTCTGGAGACTGTATGAAAGAAAACTGACTGGACCACCTTCTGAATCAGTTGAGTCAACAAACTGCTTTTCAATTGTGCCGAACAAAGATAACTGACTTGATGAATCACTTTCACTACATGAAAGCATCACATTGGAATCAATAAAATATAACGGTTGCCATGTTTTTCCACTTAGATCATTCTTTGTCACTCCAGTTCTGTAGTATAGAAGGGAGTCGCTCAGTCCTATAGCATAAACCTAAAAAAAAAATTATATGAAATAAAACAGTATTCATGCATGGTCATTTTGGCTGCCAAATGCTCTCCTTTTATAATCAATGCACTTAAACAAAATAAAAAAATAAATGGTTTATGTCTGATATTTTACCCAAGTTAATAAAATTGATAAATTTGTCCCTTAAGTGCAACAAGGCTTTGCAATGCTTTAGCACTTCAAAACATTCTTGTACTCAAGGGACGAAATACACCACCATCCATACTATTCTATAGATTATAAGGCCTAAAGAATAAAACAAACCAAGAACATGAATTTTTGATGGCAAAGAAATAAATACAAAAACAAAAAATAAAATAAAAAACACCCACCCACAGGCTATTTTACAGAAAATGGCCTGAGAAACAGATCTACTTTGTGGGGCCTTAACACTCTACCAAACACTGCTCACAAATGACACTTATAAAACTTGTTCAAATCACTCAAAATCTTAATTTTTTCCCCTCAAAAACATAGCTTGTGACCCTCACTGCAATAAGCTAAGTACTCTTGTTCTAATGAAGAGTCTTAACCCTTTACCCAACACAAACGATATCAAAATTTACTGTTTTAAATATCATTTTTTAAATTTTTTCAAAAAATTTCAACAAAACCATATCATGTGACCCCTCTTTGGAACGAGCTCGAGGATCTCGTTCCAAAGAGGGGTCACATGATATGGTTTTGTTGAAATTTTTTGAAAATTAATATTTTTTCAGCTGCTGAATGTGCATATTACGTGGGCGGATGCAGGCGATTCGTTGGGTAAATGGTTAAGATATATTTTGGAGGCAACAATCGTAAAAATAATGAAATTGGAATGCCCATTTTTATTAATTGCACTGGCCATATGTGACCGTTGCATTGGGTAAGTTCAAATAAATTCTCTCATTTGTCTATCTTAACAACCTCAAGGTTATTTTGATGGGAACTGACAGTTCCCCCCTCGATTTTAAGGAGAAAAGCAGTGCAAATAAGAAGAGGTCAAATAAAATTGCACTTATATAATGAATTACAAGATTTTTTTCTGCTTATATTTTAAGCTGAAACAGGACCATTAACTGGTAGAGTGCTAAATTATTCTGCGAAGGTGATTTGTAAAGTGTATTTTTTCACAGATTTTATTGCTGCAAACAAGGCGAGTCTTAGTATAGCTAGATTTTCTTGATAAATAATTGATATGTTAGAATTTATTGAAGAGTGCCTATAAATTGTAACAAAACAATTTCATATAAACATTCTTTGTTCTACAGCTGAGCAAAAATCAAGCTAATACACTTTTCAATTGAGCCATGAATGTGGCTTCTAGCACCCCAATTAGTTAACCCTCTGCACACTGATATTGAAATAAATTAATTTCAACCTGCAATTTTTCCCAAATGCAACTAGAAAATTTAACCAATTAAATCTTGCTTGATGCTCAACAAGATTGAATTGATTAGGCACACTCCCATAAACTGAAAAAAGGCAAAGACATGTGACCAAATTCTGACCACCCAAATAATTTTGCACTATACGAGTTAACAAGTGCAATGGCTTAGGATGACTAATCCACGCAATTTAAGTCCAACAACAGCAATAACTTGCAAAGAAATACTTGGACCCAGCTGGTTTGCAGTCTCATTCATGATATTATCACAAAAAAGCTATATATTAAATCTGAAAAACTAGACATCAATAAGATACACTTACATGCCAAATATAAAGTCATTCCATCAAGTATTTCAAAAGTTATTGAGTTTTGAAACTCGTTGGTCACAGACAGACCAACCGACATTCCCTAACTCCAAGAAAAATATTTGGAACAACACATGCATTGAACAGTGGCTAGACATCAATAATATACACTTACATGCCAAATATAAAGTCATTCCATCAAGTATTTCAAAAGTTATTGAGTTTTGAAACTCGTTGGTAACAGACAAACTCGTTGGTCACCGACCGACCGACCGACCGACCGACCGACCGACAGACAGACAGACAGACGACGACGACAACAGACAGACAGACAGACAGACAGACAGACAGACAGACAGACAGACAGACAGACAGACAGACAGACATACAGACAGACAGACAGACAGACAGACAGACATTGCCACTTATAGAGCTGCTAGTCGCAGTTAAAAAGATCTTGAACGTTTTTTTTTTTTTAATTGTGATGATGAAATGGTAATGTGATGGCAAGAAAGTCCAACAAGGGCAATAGTTCTTGAAGAAAAAATACTCGAACACGGATGGTTTGCAATCCCCTTCATAATATTATCATCAAAAAGTTATGTGGAATGACTGTACTAAATATTTGAATTAGAGTTACCCTTCTTGTAAAGTTGCATATATCAATTCAATAAAAGTTTAAAGCATTCTACTGGCATTTTACATTTTATTGTTCAATATTCCAGATAAATAAAGAGGGTGATCTGAAGTCTTTTGGACCATGGAAATGCACTTGGCTGTTGTTGTTGGGACTTCAATGATAAATACGTGCATATGACCAGTACCAGTGCAGTCAGTTTTCCTCTCTTATTTGTTGCGTGACCCCCTGTTTTCGGGTCAGAAAAAGTTGTCTGAAGAGCTATACTATACTTGACAAAGATATTTAAATGCCAAAATTAAAGTGATAAGTTCATATTATATAATGGTTGCCTATGGGAAAATATTTAGTACTGCGATACCAAATAATAAATTTGTAAAAAAAATCTTTAACATTTTCTTTGAAATGTGATGACAAGAAATGTTAACCCTTTATCCAACACAGACAATATCAAAATTTATTTTTTTAAATATCATTTTTTTTAATTCTTCCAAAAATTTCCACAAATCCATATCATGTGACCCCTCATTGGAATGAGCTCGATGAGCTCGTTCCAATGAGGGGTCACGTGATATGGTTTTGTTGAAATTTTTTTTAAAATAGTATTTTTTCAGCTGCTGAATTGGCATATTACGTGGGCAGATGCTGCCGATTCGTTGGGTAAAGGTTTTGTGATGACAAGAAAGTCTAAGTACAACAAGGGCTATAATATTGAAGAAATACTTGGACAGAGCTGGTTCACAATCCCATTCATGATATTATCACAAAAAGCTATATATAAAAGTTGGTTGGTTGGCTGGCTGGCTGGCTGGCTGGCTGGATGGATGGATGGATGGATGGATGGATGGATGGATGGATGGATGGATGGATGGATGGATGGATGGATATGGATGAATGGATGGATGGATGGATGGATGGATGGATGGATGGATGGATGGATGGATGGATGGATGGATGGATCCACCATTCCTATATAACCCTGCCACTATGTGGCGGGGGATAATAAATAAACAGCAAGCTATTTACTTCATCTTCATGCAATTGACAAGTCAAAATTGTAATAAAGACTACAATGTAAATCCCTGTTAACCCTTACCTCGCATAATTAGATGTTTTCTTTAACTAATGCTCTTCAGTAAACAGATCCTCGGTTCAAATCCCACCTGCGGCAACCACATTGTGTCCTTAGGCAAGACACTTAATCCCAATTGCTCACGTGGGGGCATGGTGGCATTGTGTACTAAGGCACACTGCTCGTCGTTGGTAGACTTGTGTTCAACCAAAGCTAACCCTGCTTGTGTGGAGTTGGGATGCTGAGGAATCTGACTTTTGCTCACCATTGCTTAGTGGTTCTCTCCAGGTACTCTTGGTTCCTCCACCTGTAAATCTGCCCAACACGAGGTGACACCAGCTGTTGAAAGTGTCGTTAAACCCCAATAATAAATAATTCTGGTTACTTGAATATACCTCTTAATTCAGTTTCTTTCGTAGCCTATTATGACTCTTCAGTGAACTGGTAGAGTTCTGGAAGCCATATTTGGGATTTATTCTGAAGTGCCGTACCACAATTTAAATGTTCATATTCTGTGAATGTGCTTTGTATTATCTATGAAGTGAAGTTATTTTATTTGTTAGGATTTGCCTTACATGTATTACAATTTATGGGAGTGTGCCTACTGGCACTCTCCCATAAATTTTAACACGGCACAGATGCATAAATACATTTTAAGGGCCAAAAATAATGTAGCACCCTACCAGTTAAAAGGGCTCACATGTAAAAAGTAATTTTGAAAGATGATTTTGTGATTTCAGTACAGTATTTTATTACAAGCTTGAGTTAGAACACAATCAATTTGTTCTTGACTTTTGTTTGATTATTGCATGTGATGAGGCAAAGTGTGTAAACCATGAGCAACTTTTCACCACATGCTGGTTCCATTAGTTAATTACATATTCTATGTGGAGCTTTCTACTACCAACTGTTTAGTTGGCGAAAAGCTTTCTTCAACATCTAATTATGTATGGTGAGTAATCATACATGTTCAGAGTTTTATCGTGTCCTCATGTTCATAAAGCAACAAATAAATATCTATTATACACTAAATGAGAGATTATTTAAAAAAATTGGGGAAAGATAGAAATCGTATCCCCCCACTGTGAAGATATAGAAATTTTCACTTTCACGGTATCAATCAAAATGACGACTTTCAAAGCATCACTTCAAGGTGAATATGAGTCAAATTATCAATGAAAATGATCACTTTGTTCTAAAAAAGTATAATGAAAAGAAAAGTGTTTTTGAATGGACCAATCATTTCCAGCAATAATTCAACACATATTCACCTTGAATTGATGCATGAAACCTGCCAACTGAATAAGATTGCAAAATGCTACTTGTTCTGAGTATCAATCAAATTATTTCCACGTATCAATAAGCATCAGCTGTTTACTTTCGTGCATCAAATCAAGGTTGAAACGAGTGGAATTATCGATAGGAATGATCAGATTCTTACAAAAAGCGTATAATAAAAATGTTTTTGAATGGATACCGAAAATTATCTCACCCGTGATTGAGACAAAATCCCCCACCTCATCCAAGCATCCGAAGCATGTGATGGATGTGTTAGATTCTTTGAATATAAACATGTAGTCTTGGAGGATGTAACACTGGCACATTGTCTCACACAAGATAGTCGTTCCACCTCATTTCAAAGAAACAAAAGAACAAAGGAGATGAACACTATAAAGGCAATACTCAGGTGTGGAGAAGTGTCTCTTTAAAGCATACCATATTCAATGATGAAGCAGACACTGCCTACTAGGATGTGGCGAGAAGATATATTGTTCATATATGTTTGAAAGAAACATTAAAATTTTTTAGTAAATTTTGTTTTTTAACATACCTACCACAATTCTTTACAGTTGGGTGTAATGTAAGTGCAAGCCCTATTTCGGAACTAACTCAAGCTTTTTAGAAACTATTCCAAACAAGTTGGAAAAGTCATATAGAGTGCAAAAACATGAAAAAGATTGAAAAAGGGTCACGCGAGACCGGCGCCCGAAATTACAGGTACTCTCTTTGCACACCTCTTGCATTTACCGAGCGCATGTGCAACAACTGTGACGTCAATTCCAGATTTCCTCCAACGAGAAGTTTGTGATTTAGCAGGAAGGCATCAATATCAAAGATATCCCCAAGGAGGGTGGGCCTCCAGTAAACAATTGTGGAAGGTATGTTAAGAAACAAAATTTACTAAAAAATTTTAATTTCTTTTCAACCTACTCACAATTGTTTACAACTGGCTGAATAAACAATAGGAGCAGGTGAATCACATAACCAATACCAACAAGAGCAGCAGAAAGAAAAGCAAGGAGGGCAGAGAACAATAGCGAAACCTGTAATGAAGATAGAGAGAAGGCACCTGAAAAGAACAAGACTGAGAAGAGCACAAACCTGATAAAAACAAATTTAACGAGGGTGCAGCCTGAGCAGCAATGAGAGGGCCTAAAGAATAAAGGTCCTCAGATTGCTGCTGTAGGTGGCGGAGATAAAAGGAGGAGAAGGTAGAAGCATTTCTCCAGTAAGCCGCATTCCTGACATCCCACAGCGAAACAGAATTGGTGAACGCCCAGGATGTAGAAATGGCACGAACCTCATGAGCATTAAACCGGTTTGAAACAAGATCCGAAGCAGACAAGCGGGAATAAGCCAGCTTGATTGCAAGACAGATCCATCTTGAAATAGAATGGGAAGAGATAGACTGCCTCCTAGGAATGAGAGACAGATAGAATCGCTTCAGCCCCCTCCTAATGAACTGAGTGCGATTAATGTAAGTCTTGATCGCACGAACAGGACAAAGAAGAGGTCTCCGGACATCGACAGCAGGGAGAGCCTGAATGCAGATGAGAGGAGGTACCGAATCAGGCTGTTGATTCTTAGCCAGAAAAGAGCAATCAGTATTGAAGGTGACACTCTTAGCCTCATTTCTGAAGAAAGCAAAATCAACAGATAGTGCATGAAGCTCACTGACACGTCGAGCAGAAGCAAACACTAGAAGGAAAGACGTCTTGTAGGTGAGAAAACACATATCGGTCTCAGATAAAGGCTTGAATGGCGTCCCCTTCAAACACTGCAACACCCATGCCAAGTTCCACTTGGGTGTAAGACGCAAAACTCGAGGCCCCTTCAAAGAAAAGTGCCGAATGAGTTTGGAGAGAAAAAGATTATGACCGATGCACCGCTTTCCCACATAAGAGAAAGTATCAGACAGCATAGACCGATAGCCCTTAATCGTAATAGGCTGGAGGCCCTTGAAATTAAAAAGGTATACCAGAAAATCTGCAATTTGAGCGATTGACGGATCACAGTAATCCACCTTGTGATCTGTACACCAGTGGCAGAAAACCTTCCACTTCGTAGCATAAGTCATGCCAGTGGAATGTTGCCGCGATGCAGAAATGCACTCCACTGTTCATCTCAAAAAACCTCTACGTCAGAGACAGGACCTGATAAAAGACAGGCGTGAAGGGACAGGCTCGCAAGGTTGTTGTGATACTTCCTGGGATGACCCTGGGAAAGATCGCGATGTAGAGGTAGACAAATCGGCCGATCTGCCAACAGAGGCCGCAGCAGATTGATCCACACCCTCTGTGGAGACAGATGTGCGATCAGAATGATCCTACAACTGCAAGCACGAATCTTTGCCAATACTTGAGGAAGAATCAGTGTAGGAGGGAAGGCATAGCCGATCCGACCTGTCCAGTCCAGAGACAGAGCATCCACTGCAAATACCAGAGGATCTGGACAAGGAGAGACAAAGGTCTCTACCTGATGATTCCAGCAAGTGGTGAAAAGGTCGACCAGAGGATGACCCCACTGCTCGCAAATCGCCTGAAACACCGACCGATGTAGCATCCATTCGGTTGGAAGGACACTGTCGCGTCAGTACAGGGAGTCTGCTAGGATGTTGAGAGGCCGGGAATGTTCCGAATGATCACCCGAGTGTTTACATCCTGCGCCAACAGTAGAAGATCCCGAGCCGATACATGAGAACCGAATGTGTGCCTCCTTGATTCTGTATGTAGGCCACTACTGTTGAGTTGTCTGAAAGAAGTAGGACAATATGGTTTGACAGGTGAGGGATCCAAAGCCGAAAACTCAACAGTAGAGCAAGGAGCTCCTTCTGGTTGATATGAAGGCCAACCTGCTCGTTATCCCACTCGCCGTGAGTGGACAGACTGAGAGGATCCAACATTGCACCCCAGCCCCGACCGCTGGCATCCGCAGTAAGGATGTGATCAGCCAAAGGAAGATCCAACGGAACACCATGTGTCAGCGAGGGAACATTGGCCCAAAGGTGGAGGTGAGAAAGCAGGGACCGAGGAATAGGAAGTTCCAGGTCCAGCGGATCTACATTCGGATGCCAATGATCCAACAGGAAGTGCTGGAGAGTTTGGACAAACAAGGGACCGAGCAGAATGAGATCTGCCACCGCAATGCAAAGGCCCAGCATCCGAAGAAAAATCCTGGCTGAGACCAAGGAAGATTGAAGCAGGTTCCGAGTCAAGGAGGAAAGAATCATTGCCTGAGCATTGGGGACCGACACCACATTGTGAAGAGTGTCGAAATCCATCCTCAACTGACAAAATTGCTGAGAAGGAAGGATATCTGGAGGATGTTGTCCAGGTAGGCTGATGAAGTCACAGCTGAAAAGTACGGTGAAAAGTAAGCACATGTGACATCAGTCGGGTGAAGGCCCAAGGAGCCAGGTTCAAACCGAATGGGAGAGCTCTGAATTAATAGACTCGGCCCCGAAACGAGAACTGAAGGTATTTCCGTGATGCCAGATGAATGGGTACATGGAAGTAGGCATCCTTCAGGTCGATACTGGCAGCAAAGTCACCCTGATGAACTGAACGTCAAACAGACCGGAAAGTCTCCATACTGAAATAAGGTGCTATAACGAACTTGTTCAGGATATTCAGATCGATGACAGGACAAAACTGGCCGTTTTTCTTTGACACCAAGAAAAGTCTTGAGTAAAACCCCGGTGAAAGGGAGTTCCTGACCACCTTGATCACCCCTTTGGAGAGGAGATTGTCAATCTCCTGTACCAGAAGGTCCCGACGTTGAGAATTGGAAGGGACCTGAGTCGGGAGGGGCACCCGAGATAAATTGGGGTGCCGATGGAAGGACAGTCGCAGACCAGATTGTATGACGTCGAGGACCAAACCCTTCCCCCGACTGGAGGGGAATCGAGGTGAGGACCTTCACTTGCAGCCTTGACGAAGCCCCCCGAGAGGAGAAACCACCACCTCGGGAGACTTTCCTGCGAGCCTGACCGCATCGGCGCTTCTTCTCAGCAGAAGGAGCAGAAGGTGCAGATGGAGCCAAAGGCGTATCCAACATCGCCGACGAGGCAGACGCAGCAGGATGCTTGGCGGGCCTGGAACGACCACCACCCACAGCAGCAGGTTGGTCCAGCTGTCATAGCAAAAGCTGGTCCTTTGAAAGATGAAGAACCTCGCCACAGACAGCTTCCACGGAACCATGGAACAACTGAGGTCCAACCAAAGAGGCAGACCTCAGAACAGCACGTTGCTCAGAAGGAAGGGATGGAGAAGAATCCAACACCACATCCCAGAGTTCCAGCTCCAAATTAGCCGTGTTACAGGCGTGAGCATAAGTCAAGTTCATAAGAGCCTGTGACAAAACGCAAAAAGGCACCTGAGCATCATCAAACTTCCCTGTTGGAAAATATTCAGCCAGGGCAGCGACGACTCGGTCCGCGAGAGATAACATACCCAGCATCTCTCGGACAGACTCAACTACCAACATCGGGAGAACTGCCAACTTAGGCTTAGTTAACCCGAGGGAAGAAGAATCCTCATCCACAGTAGTCATCCCTTGGAAGACTGGTGGACAGACGGAATCGTAAACATGAAACCGCGATGGAGGCAGAAAGGCGTCAGCTCTAGAAAAGAAAGAACCCTTGATGGCCTTAGAACGCATTTTGGCGTCCAAGCCCTGGAAGGATTCAACAACCTGAGCCAATTGCAGAGGACGTGGAGCCCCAGAGCTAGAAGGCTCAACAGGGTTATGGCGCTCCACAGAGGACCGCGGCCGGACGGTCACAGATGGCTGGTCTGAAGGTTGAATGTCCGGCAATAAGCCAAAGACAAAATCCAAAGCCTGCCCCAAGACTGACGGGGGGGGGGGGGGGGGGGGGGGGGGGGGGGGAGGGTGCCCATCACCTTCAAGAAAATCATCATCCTCTGTTGCAGAAGAGACGTAGCCCAACTCGAGCTGACCAGCAGAAACCTCCTGTGAATACTGTGCAGTATCCAAAGGGCCAGGCAAGACATCTCGGTGACCGACCAAAGGAGGTTGTGCCTCAGGAGGCACAGGGAAGCCAAGTTGAGGGTTGCTAGAAAGCAACTGGGTGAGCGCCAAAACGGCCTGATGCAGGTCACCCTGAGAATCTGCCGCAGCAGCATCGCCCGACAGAGTGTCCTCCCAATGGCCCCTTCTGGTAGAAGAACCCAAATCCTCAGAAGGGACCGACGATGAACATTGATCGGCAGACAAAATAGGGAGATGGTGAGAAGACACCGGAGGATAGTCCCGATAGTGATGCCCAGGGGCAATCACTGACCTCTACAGAACAGAAGGTCCTGCCTGCAAATCCTCTAAAGAGACCAACGGCGAATGTCGATCGGTATCTGGACCTGGGACACGGTGAGAAGACACCGGAGGATTGTCCCAAGAATGACAGGAACCTGCCATTAGCCTCTGCGCAGCGGAAGGCCCCAACTGCCCATCCTCTGAGACCGATGGCAAGCATCAATCGACAGCCAGACTCGGAACACAGTGAGGAATCATCAGGGGAAGGAAGGTCCAAGAGTGACAGCTAACCGGGGCTGTCCCTGACCTCTGCCGAACAGCAGGCCCTGGATGCCAATGTCCCAGCCCATCCTGCTAGTCAACACTCTAGCAGGGGAAGGAGGAACAATAAACGATTCATTCGAGGGGCAAGGAGTCACTGCCAAAGCGACAGAACGGCTCTACCGACTAGGAGCAAACCTAGCCAGATGAGATGGAACAGACAGCAAACCCGCACAGCTTCGCCGGAAGCTAGGGGAGGCTGAGAGCTCATAGACACACCAGCAGATACAGTCACGGACCCCCGAGACTGTATACCATCCCCAGAAGAGATGGAAGAGCCACCATCATACAGAATAGGATCTGTAGTAACAACTTCCTCAGCAACTGTCATCAGCATGGGAGGCAAATCGGAGAGTGTCACCGAGCTGACCTCAGAGAAGCTCTCGACGAAAACAGACGCCTCAATAGTGACATCAGAAGACAAAGAGACCACAGTCTCCACGTCAGGTATCACCGCACTAGCACCATCAACAGTTGCAGAGGAACTTGCCACAGAAAAAGACAGATCAGCATCCTGTGTGACAGAGTCACCACATGCATTCACAGAAATATCTGATAAGGCATGGCTACCCTTACCCCGAGAACGAGGGGTTCTAGCTCTAGACAGAACCACCTTGTTTACAGAAGCCCAGAATTTTGAGGATCAAACCCCACAAATACCACATGGTTGGGCCTGAGTACAATTGTTGCAAGTGACACTTGCGGAATGAGAGTCGTCCACATGTTTCACCTGCAAGCAAGAGGTACAAGGAATAGTCTCAGGCATAATATGAATATGATATATGAAATCAAGCTTCCCGCTGATGGAAAACAGAACAATGATTGTGTTCACACAGGGGGGAAAAACAAGTCTATGTGTGAAAAAGCAAACAAAAATTATCAAAAATATCATCAAATAGTGAATAATTTAGAAGCTTGAAAAGGATACAATCCACTTGCACATAATCAGATTAAGATATCACATACAAATTAGTTGTTCACGAAGATAACAGCTAAAAAATAGCATGAGTCACAAAATTTCCGACCAGTACAATGGCGGAAATAAAAGGAATTGACGTCACGGTTGTTGTGCATGCGCTCGGTAAACACAAGAGGTGTGCAGAGAGAGTCCCTGTAATTTTGAGCGCCGGTCTCTCTCGACCCTTTTTCGATCTTTTTCGTGCTTTGGCACTCTATTACTTTCCAACTTGTTTGGAAAAGTTTCTTAAAAGCTTGAGTTAGTTCCGAAGTATGGCTTGCACTTATGTTACAGCCAATTGTAAACAACTGTGAGTAGGCTGAAAAGAAATAGGGTGGGTTCTACATCCTCCAAGCCTACAGACTTGTATTCAAAGAATCTCCCACATCCAGCACATCCTTCTGATGCTTGGATGAGGTGGGGAATTCTTTTCCATAAAGCCTTCCGGCTTTGTCGGATGTAACACTGGCATGATTTCAAAGCCTTTAGCATTGAATATGGTTCATTGAAAGCCACACGATAAATAAGAATAAGACTGGTAAGGTAGTATGGAGTTTAATATCACTGATAAACAAGTGTGCTCAAATTCCTCTGATGAGGCATAACACGCCAAGTTATGGAAAAGAGTCTCCATGAAACGTTCAAATTGTTGAAGAGTCTTCGTCAATGTGAACAAATGTCACCACAAAAGTCTATGAGTTTATAAATCAAAAAATGTCAATTACTTTCAGGACACAGCACTAGCAAGCAGCATGAATCAAGATAGATGTGGAAAGCATATCATGTTGCGTATATGTACCAACATTTCAGAAATAAAAGCTATGAAAAGCATTAACAAATTGCCAATCTGCAGCCTTTAGTACCTGATGCAAAGAAAACCCGTCCACATTGCAGCAGAAGTTGCAGCCCCACTATTGGAATGAACTTTGAAGAACTGTTGGATGCCAGCTTTATACAACCAGTTGGAAACCCACAATGCAAAAGTAGATGGTGTAACAGAATGTTTGAAAATAAATAAATTATCAGATTTTCTGATGTTTTGTGTTGTATAATAAGTTATCAGATTGTCTAACGTGTTGTGTTCTCTTTAAATATTCTTGCAATGAGGAAAAGACACAAAGTGTCTTACGATATTGAAATAATTTCACTGTAGCTAAAAGATGACCTGGTCAGAGATATTTTGTAATATGGAATTTGTAAAAATTACCTCATTAGTATGTACCATTCTATCACTTAGTTTTAAAGAAACAAATGTCTGTGCTCTTTGGGGAGAGACCAGAGCCATTAAATATGCCAATTTCGTGGTCAATAGTTGTAGCTTCAATTTCAACAAAGGATATAATGTTGTGAGATAGGCTAGAACCTGAGAAACATCTTATGCAGCGTGGTTTGGGTAGTTTACAATTGAAAAAACCCTTAAAAAATCTAGAAGTTAGTGGTGAAGAGATAAATTCTGATCTATCAATGGAGATAATTGTCTGAATCAACATACTTCTATGGGTAGTAATAACACTGTAAGATTTTTATAACCTGAGATCAGATAAATCATTATAATTGGAATGTCAGTTGACTGAAAGTGATTAATTTTGTGTTCAGTACACCACATACATTATTTTTGCCATGCATAACCATACTGTTTGATGGTTGATTTGTGTAAGTGAATTTGCGATGATGAGGTAGGTGTCTAGGAAGCTTTTCCAAAATACCCTTACATTGGAGGAATTGCCGGAAACAGTACAGGTGATCAGTTTTTAATGTGGCAGTAGATCATGAAACATGTCTGAAACTGGGTTTAGTAGTAACTTCCTGTTTTGTGGCAGATAATCTGTGTAGGAGGTCAGCAGTTGTAGCAATCTTGAGAAACCATGGCTTCATGGCCAAGTAAGGTACAATCAATATAGCATGTTGCACTTTTTCTTCTTCTATTGTGACTATCACCTTTCTGAGCAAACTGAAAGGAGGTAAGTGAATATTGTGAGATGTCTTGAAGATAGAAGTCTTCTTACTGCCATGTTTATTGAGATAAGATACAGCAGTGGTATTATTAGTTTGAATACAAATATGACAAGAACTTGTATCAGCTAAATTCAGGGAAGACTTCTTGATGGCTTGAAGCTCCAGAAATTTGATGTGTTGTAGGTTTTAATTTTAATGTCACAAACCATTAATCCATAGATTGCCTAGATATCCTCCCCAGCCATAAGAAGAAAAGTCTGTCATAAAAATGTGGTCAGTTTGACGGAAACTAAGAAGGCAACTCTTCATTAATGAAAGATGGGTTACCCATCATAAGACTTCATCCTACTTGATGATTAGTTCATAGTATGAGAGTGGGATTTATATATTTAGAGAGCTTTAGTTTTATTTCTGTCCAGTGATCTATAAAAGAAAATGCCCAATTGTAATACACATAAATGTTGAAACATACAACCCAATTAACCGTTCAATAGGTCATATGGTTGGCTTGTCATCTAGCAAATTTGTTTGGAGAAACCCAGAATCTGAGTTACTGTATCATGTGGTAACCATAGAAGGAATTGTTGGGAGTCTATTACATGACCCAGATATTGAATTTATTGTTGAGGTTCAAGCACTGATTGCTTACAACTGATAACAATTCCCAAATTGGTCACCCTCACCATGTCTAGGTGATGGGACTGCATCCACTTCAACATTGACTGGAAATAATGCTAACAATATATTCTTCAAAACTGTGGTCATCGTTATCAGAAATGAAAGTGCCAATGACACTGTAGCTCAACTTGACAAACTTGAACTTGGTAAGTTATAAATGAAAAATTGAAAATCATTGGTACCAATGTTATTTGATGAAATTTCAACATAACAGCATTGTGTGTGCACAACGTCAGAGTAATCCATGCATTTTTAAATGTAAACTGTAAGACTGGGTAAAGGAAGAAAGTTGATACACAAATGCAGTATGTTCAGAGGTTATTGTAAATGGCAATTTTTTTCACAGAAATGAATGCTAATCAATAGCTCTTATCTGAAGGTCTTGCCTAATGAGCACACCAAGTTAAAAAACAATCCTATGATAAATGTTGCCTATACGCTGTGTCAAAGAAGAATGTTGATGCACAAATGCAATAAATTCAAAGATTGTTGCTAACAGCAACAGTTTTTGATGGAAATGAAAAGAAAATCAATAGCTACTATCTTTGTCACCCTTCATAAGCATACAAAGTTTCAAAACAACCTGATAATGAATGTGCCCTCTGAGGCATGCCAAAGAAAGATGTTAATGCACAAATGCACTAAGTAGAAGGTCATTGCTTGTGGCAATGTTTTTTTGGGGGGGTTTTTTATGGAAATTCCTAAATATACTCTGTAGAGAGAGCAAAAGGGATAAGTTGATGTGCAAATGCAGTAAGTTCAAAGGCTGGTGATAATGACAAAAATTTTTTATGGAAATGAAAAAACGCAATAGCTCACATCTAGAGGTCACCCCGAACACACATACCAAGTTTCAAAAGTGATCCAATCATAAATGTGCCCCGAAGGGTGTGTTAAAGGGATATATTGAGGTCTCACTAAACTAAGTTCAAAGGTCAGCGACAACATTTTTGACAGATGTGGAAGAAAATCAACACCCCACACAAGCACACCAAGTTTGCAAGTGATCCAATCATAAATGTGCCCTGCAGGGTGTGTCGAAGCCAAATATTGATGCTTAACTGCACTAAGTTTTTAATAAGTTCATCGAAGGTCATTGGCAGTGGCAACATTTTTTGACGGAAATCAAAGAAAATCAATAGCTCCCATCTAGAGGTAACTCCAAACAAGCATGCAAAGTTCCAAACCGATCTGATCATAAATGTGCCCTGCAGGCCATGCCAAAGGAATATACTGATGCCTGACTAAACTTAGTTCAAAGATCATTGCCAGCGGCAACATTTTTTGACAGACAGAAATGGCAGAAAATCGACAGCTCTCATCTAGATGTCACCCCAAACAAGCATGCCAGGTTTCAAAGCAATCCAATCATAAAGGTATCCTGTAGGGTGTGCCAAAGGGAAATATTGAGGTCTGACTAAACTAAGTTCTAAGAACGTTGGCCGCGGCAACATTTTTTTATGGAAATGGAAGAAAATCGATAGCTCCCATCTAGAGGTCTCCCCAAACAAGCATGCCAGGTTTCAAAGCAATCCGATCATAAATGTGCCCTGTAGGGTGTGCCAAATCGAAATATTGAGGTCTGGCTAAACAAGTTTTAAGAACATTGGCCGTGGCAACATTTTTTGACGGAAAGGGAAGAAAATCAATAGCTCACATCTAGAGGTCAATCCAAACAAGCATGACAGGATTCAATGCAATCCGATCATAAATGTGCCCTGTAGGGTGTGTCAAAGGGAAATATTGAGGTCTGAGTAAACTAAGTTCTAAGAACGTTGGCTGCGGCAACATTTTTCAATGGAAATTGAAGAAAATCAATAGCTCCAATCTAGAGGTCTCTCCAAACAAGCATGCAAGGTTTCAAAGCAATCCGATCATAAATGTGCCCTGTTGGGTGTGCCAAAGGGAAATATTGAGGTCTGACTAAACTAAGTTCTAAGAACATTGGCCCCAGCAACATTTTTTGACGGAAATTGAAGAAAATCAATAGCTCCCATCTAGAGGTAACTCCAAACAAGCATGCAAAGTTCCAAACTGATCTGATCATAAATGTGCCCTGCAGGCCATGCCAAAGGAATATACTGATGCCTGACTAAACTTAGTTCAAAGATCGTTGCCAGCGGCAACATTTTTTGACAGACAGAAATGGCAGAAAATCGACAGCTCTCATCTAGATGTCACCCCAAACAAGCATGCCAGGTTTCAAAGCAATCCAATCATAAAGGTACACTGTAAGGTGTGCCAAAGGGAAATATTGAGGTCTGACTAAACTAAGTTCTAAGAACGTTGGCCGCGGCAACATTTTTTTATGGAAATGGAAGAAAATCGATAGCTCCCATCTAGAGGTCTCCCCAAACAAGCATGCCAGGTTTCAAAGCAATCCGATCATAAATGTGCCCTGTAGGGTGTGCCAAAGGGAAATATTGAGGTCTGACTAAACAAGTTCTAAGAACGTTGGCCGTGGCAACATTTTTTGACGGAAAGAGAAGAAAATCGATAGCTCACATCTAGAGGTCAATCCAAACAAGCATGACAGGTTTCAAAGCAATCCGATCATAAATGTGCCCTGTAGGGTGTGTCAAAGGGAAATATTGAGGTCTGAGTAAACTAAGTTCTAAGAACATTGGCCACGGCAACATTTTTCGATGGAAATTGAAGAAAATCAATAGCTCCAATCTAGAGGTCCCCCCAAACAAGCATTCAAGGTTTCAAAGCAATCCTTTCATAAATGTGCACTGTTGGGTGTGCCAAAGGGAAATATTGAGGTCTGACTAAACTAAGTTCTAAGAACATTGGCCCCGGCAACATTTTTTGATGGAAATTGAAGAAAATCGATAGCTCTCATCTAGAGGTCACCCCAAACAAGCATGCCAGGTTTCAACGCAATCCAATCATAAATGTGCCCTGTAGGGTGTGCCAAAGGGAAATATTGAGGTCTGACTAAACTAAGTTCTAATAACGTTGGCCGCGACAACATTTTTTGACGAAAATTAAAGAAAATCGATAGCTCCCACCTAGAGGTCACCTCAAACAAGCATACCAAGTTTCAAAGTGATCTGATCATAAATGCGACCTGTGAGGTGTGGCAAATTTAATTGTGGACGTACATACGTACGCCGACGGATGGGAAGTGATGGCAATAGCTCAGCTTGACTTTGTCAAGTTGAGCTAAAATTCCATAATGTGTTACGGCATACAGACCAAGCAGGTGGGTGTGAAAAAACAATTGCAGTGGAACTGCCAAAATTCTCAAATACAAATGATTTAGAATCGCTGGTGCTACTATCGGATGAAATCGATTCATCTAAACTGGACGATAACATTATAGTGAAACGACCAAATGCTCAAAACTTAAAGACACTTCTCCACAGCTGAGTATTGCCTTTATAGTGTGCTTCTCCTTTGTTCTTTTGTTTCTTTGAAATGAGGTGGAACGACTATCTCGTGTGAGACAATATGCCAGTGTTACATCCGACAAAGCCGGAATTTATGGAAAAGAATAAACGTTTGTCTTGGTCACTCACGAGATAATTTTCGGTATCCACTCAAAAAACATTAGATATCATCTTCATTCGAAGAAAGAAAATCACATAAACTATTATCAAGTCCAACTTACCTGATCATGTACACCAAGGCCAATGAATGACATTTCTCCGACCATTTCTATCCAATCAGTTCCTATTACCTGGTAGCTGCTGTGTACATCCTTCCTGAAGAACACCTACAAATGAGAAAAGCAAGTAAACTGATATCTGAGCTATGTGTGTACTTCAGTAAAATTACACTTATACCATAAGATTTAAATGAAAGTGTTAATGACACGGTAGCTAACCTTGACGTTATGTGAAATAAATGTCATAATTACTTAACTGGTTGAGTGCCCAGAAGCCACTATAAGGGCTTTCAAAGCAAATGAAAGTACCAGAGCAAAAGCCAACATTTTGCTTTCTCATGTTTCATACTCATTCAAATGCAAATAATATTTTATTTATATAAATTTGTTCTATTACAAATTGCTGGAGCGTGTCAGTGAGTACTCTCCAATGATTTGTAAAACAAATTCTAAACAATATTTATTTGGAAAAATAAAAACTTAACTTTTACATACACTGATAATCTTATACAAATAGTACTATAAAATACAAAAAGAAATATTGAAAGTAAACAATAAAAGAACAGGATTTGACAGCAAGCTTTAAGCTTTTGTAAAGTTGTCTCCTGCATAGTGGCAAATATATACAGCTTCATTAGAAGACACAGGCAGGATTCAATATAATTTATCATTAATGGAGAATATATACAGATTCGGTTGTGGATGGATGATTGCCAAGTCGATTCAAATTTGAGTCCAAGGGTTCGGGTCTAAGGTTGGCAAAGCAGACATGTCACACATTAGTGTTCTTTTGTGTAACCCATTCTAAGGTGCTGCGAAGTTAGGCATAAAAAATCACAATGATAAAATCTGTACAAACCCACACCCAAAACAAATTCTGAATAACAAATTCAGACCACCCAAAATAATCTAGCCCTCAACCAGTTAATTCTATGATGCATTTAACCCTTTAAGGCCTATTTCCAACTTTGAACACTTTTTACTGCAACAAAAGAGGTGCCCCAGCAAGCAGTCTTTGCGTAGACTTGCAAGTCACATTCTTAGTAACTTGGCAGTTGTTTCTATACATAGGCAGCCATGGCTTGCCTAGAAACAACTCCAAAGCCATGGGATGGTAGCTGTTAAAGTGCATAAAAAAATGCTATAAATTCCTCAGGCCCTTAAGGGTTAATTAAACTGTGTCATAATTATTGACTTTTTGTTATCAGAAAAAAAACTTAAAAAGTAAAAAATATGACGGCCATTCTAAGGGGCCAAACTGTGATAGAAATATCACATTCTCATGAGAAAATTTTTATAAAAAATGCAACCTGTAGAATCTGCTGAAGAAATCCAAGATAGCTGCCATGGCAGCTATTGAGAGTGACAGACCCTGACTGAAATTTGACATTCTTATTTACTCATCACTCTAAGTCAACTTGTCAAATTTCAATAAAACTCATGCATAAATGCAGTCTGTACGGTGTGTTGAAGAAATCCAAGATGGCTGGGCCAACCACGATCAAAATAGGACATCGTTATTTACTCTTCCTACTGAGACATCCTTCCAAATTTCAATTTATGCATAAAGGCCGTATACAGGGTATTTTGAAGGAATCTAAGATGGCTCCTGTGGCTGCCATTATGGCCAGGAAACATTATCAAAATAGGATGTACTCATCTACTCATCATACAAAGTCCCCCTGCCAAATTTTAAGTAAACTGATGCATAAATGCGACCTGTAGTCTGAGCTGAAGAAATTCAAGATCTTGGCTGTGGCCTCCATTGTGGGTAGTGGTTATTATGGGTGGCCAGCTGTAACCAAAATACTATAGTCTCATCTACTCACCATTGTCCTGCTGAGTTTCAAGAGAATTAATGCATAAATGAGAGCCTACCTTTTACCACATGGACATTCTCATCTAAGTCACCCTCCCAATTTTCATCAAAACTGATGCATAAATGCAACCATAGACTTGCTGAAGTAAAACAATATGGTTGCTGTGGTGGCCGTTGCAGGTGGTGACCAACATTGGACATCTGCTCATCAAACTAAGTCATCCTGTCAAACTTCAAGAAAATTGCTGCCTAAATGCAACATGCAGTGCGTTTGCAAGAAATCCAAGATGGGTGGCCAACCGTGACCAGAACATGTTGTTCTCATCTACTCATCATACTACGCCAACCTGCAGAGTTTCAATGAAATTGATGCATAAAGGTGACCTGCAGCCTGTGCTGAAGAAATACATGATGGCTGCTGTGGAGGCTATTGTAGGCAGCCAAACATGACCAAAATACCATGTTCTCATTTACTCATATACTGAGTCACCTTGCCAGATTTCAAGAAAACAGATTCATAAATGCAACCCTTAGCACTGCTGAAGAAAAGCCGAGATTGCTTCCATGATAGGATGTTCTGAACCTGAACAAACATACATAATTTGGTCATGATTGGAAGAAAATTGAGGGCAGTGAATTATGGAGAGTCACTCAGAGAAATCCAAGATTGCCACCATAACAGCCATTATGAAAGGTTGAATGTGACCAACATAAGGCATTATAATCTACTCATAATACCAAGACAATCTACCAGGTTTCAAGAAAATTGCATCAATGTTACCTGGAGATTGTTCTAGAAGAATCCAAGATGACCATCATGATGGTCATTATGTGTGTCCAAATATGCCCAAAATAAGATGTCGTTCTCATCTACTGAACATACTAAGTCATCCTGCCAGGTTTCAAGAAAACTGTTGCATAAATGCAACTTGTAGCTTGTGCAGAAGAAATCCAAGATGGCTGATGTGGTGCCCATTGTAGACAGCCGACCATGACAATAAGGGGACGGTTTCATATAGGCATGAACCTAAACAAGGGCAACACCGATAGGCGATCAGACTCTGGACCCTCACGGTGGATGGTCTGTTCTATAAAACGTGCAAAATATTTTTTAGGTCTGTTGAGCATTTAAAAAATAAGTTGCACATTATGAAATGGATAAAAGATTTCAACAGCAAGTGAGAATTGAAGTCGTCTACCTCCCATCATGTATCTGTTCTCAGGCACCTACCATTTAATAACAGGAACAACAATGTAATCATTCTATATGAAAATTGCATCACCCCCCCCCCCCCCCCCCCCCCTAGCATCTGTGACCAATTTTAGAAATCTGAAAGTAATAGCTCAAAATATGTCTAAGATACAGGTGGTAACGTCAAAATGGCAAAAAAATAACAAAAAATGGCTGCCATTCGACCGTCTTGAATTTTTTTTTAAAAAAGATTTTGGCATGCATCATTCTCCTATGGTGTTTGACAAATGTTGAAAATTTAAAACTAATATCTCAAAACATCTCCAAGATATGGGTGATAATCTAACTTGAGAATGCAAAAATTGAACAAACATGGCCCGGCCATCTTGTTTTTCTTTTTTACAAAAAACTTTGACGTGCATCATCCTCATAGCATCCATGAACAATGTTAGAAACCTGAAACAAATATATTAAAACATGTCTAAGATACAGGTGGTAACATCAAATGAAGCAAAAAATGATGACGAAAAAGGCTGCCGGTCAGCCATCTTGAACTTTTTTTCAAAAAGTTTTGACGTGAATTGTCCTCCTATTATGTGTCACCAATGGCACAAAAACAAAAGTACAGCATCAAAGTATCTATGAGATACAGGTGGTAACATAAACTAAGATACAGGTGGTAACGTCAAATATAGCAAAAAAAATAACAACAAAAATGGCTGCCATTCGGCCATTTTGAATTTTTTTTCAAAAGATTTTGGCATGCATCCTCCTCCTATGATGTCTGACAAATGTTGATAATTTAAAACTAATATCTCAAAACATCTCTAAGGTACAGGTGATAAAGTAACTTGAGAATGCAAATGAAGTGTCAATGACACTGCAGCTCAACTTGACAAACTTGAACTTGGTAAGTTATAAATGAAATGGCAAAATTGAAGATCATTGGTACCAATGTTATTTGATGAAATTTCAACATAACAGCATTGAGTGTGCACAATGTCAGAGTAATCCATGCAGTTTTAAATGTAAACTGTAAGACTGGCTAAAGGAAGAATGTTGATACACAAATGCAGTATGTTCAGAGGTTATTGTAAATGGCAACTTTTTTCACAGAAATGAATGCTAATCAATAGCTCTTATCTGAAGGTCTTGCCTAATGAGCACACCAAGTTCAAAAACAATCCTATGAAAAAAGTGGCCTGTATGCCATGTCAAAGAAGAATGTTGATGCACAAATGCAATAAATTCAAAGATTGTTGCTAACAGTTTTTGATGGAAATGAAAAGAAAATCAATAGCACCTATCTTTGTCACCCTGCATAAGCATACAAAGTAGAAGGTCATTGCTTGTGGCAATGTTTTTTTGTTTTTTTTATGGAAATTCATAAATATACCCTGCAGAGAGTACAAAAGGGATAAGTTGATGCACAAATGCAGTAAGTTCAAAGGCTGGTGATAACTACAATAATTTTTTATGGAAATGAAAAAAAGCAATAGCTCACATTTAGAGGTCACCCCGAACACACATACCATGTTTCAAATGATCCGATCATAAATGTGCCCTAAAGGGTATGTTAAAGGGAAATATTGAGGTCTGACTAAACTAAGTTTAAAGGTCAGCGGCAACATTTTTTGACACAAATGGAAGAAAATAGACAGCTCCCATATAGATGTCACCCCACACAAGTACACCAAGTTTGCTAGCCATCCAATCATAAATGTGCCCTGCAGGGTGTGTCAAAGGAAAATATAGATGCTTAACTGCACTAAGTTTTTACTAAGTTCATCAAAGGTTGTTGCCAATGGCAACTATTTTTGACGGAAATGGGAGAAAATCGATAGCTCCCTTCTAGAGGTAACCCCAAACAAACAACCAAGTTTCAAACCATCCTGATCATAAATGTGCCCTGTAGGGCGTGCCAAAGGAATATGTTGATCCCTGACTAAACTGAGTTCAAAGGTCATTGCCAGTGGCAATATTTTTTGACCGAAATTGGAAGAAAATCAATAGCTCCCATGCAGAGGTCACCCCAAACAAGCATGCCAGGTTTCAAAACAATTCGATCATAAATATGCCCTGTAGGTTGTGACAAAGTGGAATATTGAGGTTTGACTAAACTAAGTTCTAAGAATGTTGCCAGCGGCAACATTTTTTGACGGAAATGGAAGAAAATCGATAGCTCCCATCTAGAGCTCACCCGAAATAAGCATACCAAGTTTCAAAGTGATCTGGTCAAAACTGTGCAAGCAGGGTGTGCCAAAAGCAAAATATTGATGCATAACTGCACTAAGTTCATCAAAGGTCATTGCCAGTGGCAACATTTTTTGACGAAAATCGATAGCTCCCATCTTGAGGAAACCCCAAACAAGCATACAAAGTTTCAAACTGATCATAAATGTGCCCTGTAGGGCATGCCAAAGGAATATATTGATGCCTGACTAAACTAAGTTCAAAGGTCATTGCCAGCAGCAACATTTTTTGATGGAAATGGAAGAAATCAATAGCTCCCATCTAGAGGTCACTCCAAACAAGCATGCCAGATTTCAAAGCAATCCGATCATAAATGTGCCCTGTAGGGTGTGCCAAAGGGAAATACTGAGGTCTGACTAAACTAAGAACGTTGAACGGCAACATTTTTTGATGGAAATGGAAGGAAATCGAAAGCTCCCAGCTAGAGGTAACCCTAAACAAGCATACCAAGTTTCAAAGTGATCCAATAAAAAATGTGCTCTGCAGGGTGTGCCAAGGAGAAATTTTGATGCATAACTGCACTAAGTTCATCAAAGGTCATTGCCAGCGGCCACATTTATTGGCAGATATAGAAGAAAATTGATAGCTCCCATCTAGAGGTAACCCCAAACAAGCATACTAGGCTTTATACCGATCTGATCAAAATGTGCTCTGTATGGCGTGCCAAAGGAGTATATTCATGCCTGACTAAACTAAGTTCAAAGATCGTTGCCAGCGGCAACATTTTTTGACGGACGGAAATGGAAGAAAATCGATAGCTCCCATCTAGAGGTCACCCCAAACAAGCATGCCAGGTTTCAAAGCAATCTGATAATAAATGTTCCCTGTAGGGTGTGCCAAAGGGAAATATTGAGGTCTGACTAAACTAAGTTCTTAGAACGTTGGCCGAGGCAACATTTTTTGATGGAAATAGAAGAAAATAGATAGCTCCCTTCTAGAGGTCACCCCAAACAAGCATGCCACGTTTCAAAGTAATCCGATCATAAATGTGCCCTGATGGGTGTGCCAAAGGGAAATATTGAGGTCTGACTAAACTAAGTTCTAAGAACATTGGCCGCTGCAACATTTTTTGACGGAAATTGAAGAAAATCGTTAGCTCCCATCTACAGGTCACCCCAAACAAACATACCAAGTTTCAAAGCGATCTGAACATAAATGTGACCTGTGAGGTGTGCCAAAGGAAATTGTGTACATTCGTACATCGACGGACGAGAAGTGATGGCAATAGCTCAGCTTCACTTTGTCAAGTTGAGCTAAAAATGAACAAAAATGGACGTCATTTGGCCATCTGAAATTTTTTTTAAAAAAATTTCTGACGTGCATCATCCTCATAGCATCTATGAACAATGTTAGAAACCTGAAGCAAATATATCAAAAGATGTCTAAGATACAGGTGGTAACATCAAATGAAGCAAGAAATAATGAAAAAATTGTCCGCCAGTTGGCCATCTTGAATTTTTAAAAAAAAATCTTCGACGTGCATCATCCTCCTATTATGTGTCACCAATGGTATAAAAATGAAAATACATCGTCGAAGCATATATGAGATACAAGTGGTAACATAAATGAGGACAGGTAGGCAGGCAGGAAGGCAGACAGAAAATGGAGAATTGCAGCCTATGTTGAATGAATTGTGGACAAAAGAAATCCAAGATGGCTGCCATAAAACTGATTACAACAAGCTTTCAAGAAAATTGATACATAAATGGGACCTGTAGCCTGGGCTGAAGAAATCCAAGATGGCTGCTGTGGCGATCATGGGAAGCCCACCATGATCACAGCGAAACCTTGTGATCTAACCAGAACATGCATATGAAGTTTGGTGATGATTGAAAAGGAAGTGCGAGCTGTAGTCTGTGCTAAACAAACTGTAGACAGATGTACAGACTCACAGACAACTGTGCAGACCATGGCACTAGATTAGCTCAACTTCATCAAGTTAAGGTAAAAAAATAGTTTGCAAAATCATTCGAATGATTTTGCGAACTATTTTGTATAATGTTAAAAAATTAGTACCTGTTTTAGTCTTCAATATTACAATCAGCTAGGACCATATGACTACTTCTATAATCATTACTGAAGAAATAGATATAGAAAATGCCTACTGTTTTTGAATAGGTACCAGAATTAACTCATGAGTGACTGTAAGTAAATATAAATTTACACAAGTGGCAGAATACTCAAAAAGAGAAGAATCCTTTTTATTATAAGCATTGTGGTATTTTAATTGTGCTTGACCCTTAAGGGCCTAATTCAGACTTTGATCACATTTTTTGCAACAGAACAGGTGCCCCCTTCATGCAAACTTTGGGTTAACTCACATGTTAACTCACATGTTACATTCTAAGCACCTTGGTAGTTGTTTTTAGGCAAGGCTTGGCTCCCTATATAGACATTCAAGACTTGCTAAATACTGCAGCAAAGTCACAGGATGTGGGCTGTCAAAGTGTAGAAAATGAAAGTGTCAATGACACTGTTGCTTAACTTGACTGTGCATTGTGTTTGATGAAAAAGATAATGTTCATGGTTTATGAAAGGATTATGAAATACGACAAGAATTGTGATAATTGAGAATATGTTAATTTCTGTTCCCTGTATGCTATGTTTTCAATAAAAATAATTTGAGGTGTAGACTGTATTAAAGAAATGAGGGGTGGGTTAATATGACTCTCACAGTTAATATACGTCAAAAACAAAGTTACCAAGTTACAATGAAATCCCTCCATAAATACGAACTGTAGACTGTGATAAAGGTTTCGGGTTTTGGGCTCGGTCAGCTGTCACGGTTGACAGATCACAACCAAATTGAGAAGTTCTCATCTAGGCATCATACAGAGTCATCCTCCCAAGTTAAATATCCCTTCATAAATACGACCTGTAGACTGTGCTAAAGGTTTTTGGGTTTTGGGCTTGGGCAGCCGGCACGGTGGACCTAATACAACCAAAAGGGAACGTTCTCATCTAGACATGACCTCAAACCTGCATATGAAATTCTGTGATGATTGGACAAGAACTATGGGGTGTAGCCTGTGCTAAAGGAAAATGTGAACAGACTGACAGAATCACAGACTAGCAGACTTCCATACGTGTGTTGGCAATAGCTTATCTTGACTTTGTCAAGTTAAGCTAAATATGTAAAAAACTCTAGGCCCGTGAGGGTTAAAATACGTTTTAATTGTGATCAAAACAACTGCAATCAAAACACCCAAATCCTGAAAATTATAAATTTAAAGTAATTTGTATATTTTTATACTTACCAATGGCCCAGACTAGCTGGTGCATAATTCAAAGTTATTAAGGCCCAAACACAAATTCTGAACCCCCCCAATCACCAAAATTTGCTTGCAAAACCAAAAATTAAAAGTCCTATCTGGCCCTCCATACATTTACTCTCCACGCATGCACAGATGTTAGGAACTGACCAGAATTGGCAAAAACATCATTCTTTGTAGAAGAGAGTACTACATAATAATTCAGCGGGAAGGAATGAGTGTCCACTCATGGGAGGACCATCTCCGTCTGGACCATTGCTAAGTATAAAAATATACAAATTACTTTAAATTCATAATATTTTTACACTGTAAACCACTGGCCCAAACTAGCTGAATCGTAAAAAGATGGAGGGCCTAGGACTTCAGAATTAGTAGATCAACATAGTTCCAATCCTGTAATCCAAGGTGAAAGGAAAATAAAATTATTAGGAATTACATGTATGTCTCTCTATAGAGTAACAGAGAAGACATATACAAAAGGAGCCCAGTTCAAGTAATTCCGTATACTTAGCATGAAGACTATGCTAACTGGATGTAACAAGTTCCCAATTTTTAAGGCTAACCCGGACTAAGCCCTAAAAATTAGGATGGCGTATTTGAGATGAGAGAATATCCCCCACAAACATACGCCATATACAATAAAACTCCAGCTGTATGCAGGATATAATTATAGACAAAACCGCTTACCTCCTAGTTATATACTTATCAAGCTGGAGGAGAGGTAAAAAAATCCCCCCCCGCCCACTTTTCTTTTGAAGGAATGTTCAAAAAGAAAGAGGGGTGCGCTCTGGACTCAGTAAAAGCTGTACCAAAAACAATATAAATATTCATCGAACAGTCACTCAGGTATTAATTATTATTAATAAATGGTGCTTAACACCACTTCAGAAGCTAAGGCTGTAGCGACGATCCCAGTAATTAATAACACTCACTATATAACGTACACCGGATTCGGCATACACACACAGGTCGAAGACCGGAGATATAATATATAACATACACGTCCAATAGAACCACAATAAACAATCTCTGGAAAGTAAACACATTTCCGAGGTAACCCATAGGCGACCCCATTCAGGCGTACAATAAATTCCAGTAACAACACTCCCTGACGTGTACTATCCGATATCTATGACAGTATAAACGTGCGAATATGAAAAAATTTATAGTAATTTATATATTTTTTATACTTACCAATGACCCAGACTTAGCTGGTGCTAACTCGAAAATATTCAGGGACAAACACAAATTTTGCCCCTCCAATCCCCAAAATTTGCATCCAAATCAAAAAATCTAATGTCCTATATGGTCCTCCATACTATTGCCTACTGCACATGCGCAATGTCAAGGAAGTACCGAAATTGGCATCAAATCATCATTCTTACAACCAGTGCCTGGTAAATGTTATATGATCAGCGGCGGGGAGGTATGAGTTCCCAACTCATGGGAGGGCCATCCCCATCTGGGGCATTGGTAAGTATAAAAAATATATAAATTACTATAATTTTTTTCATATTTTTATACTGTACCAATGACCCAGACTTAGCTGAACTGAAAAAAGGCTGGAGGGCCTAAGACGTAAAGGAAAATCCAACAGGCTCAATTACAAAAACAGAATTATCCCCTCAAGGAGAAAAGGAGAAACAGGATTTACATACATCTTTCTTGTTTATTCAAAATAAGAAAGACATATTACCAATCCGTAATTGAGCACAATAATATCAATGATCTCTATTAACATCCAGTATAACCCATTATATTAATTTCTTAAAGGAAAGCCAATAAATAAAGATAGTCCAGAGAATGAGACTCTTTATACTCATTTAAAAGTGTCCAAGGATTGTATATTAATGCTCGCATGACACGTGACATATACAAATGCTTCACACCGAGCTACACTTTAAAAATATTACATAAATGAGATAGACATTAGCTTTACACTTTAAAACCATCCCAGCACAGACTCGGAATTACTGATTCAGGAGGAGGTATTCCCTTGCTTTTCACTATAAAGCCGGTGATATAAGGGAACACCATCCCTCCCCCCCTTTTCCCCTTGCTCTGGGTCAATCACCCCAGAACGAAGAGGGCTGCAGGACAGAGTCACTGCTGGAACAGAAAGCCTACATAACTATAGTTGCAACTGTTTAGTGGATGACATTCTGAGCAACAGATAACAGACCTAAACATCTAAGGTCGCCAGAAATAAACTCAATATTTCTAAGGCAAAAATTAGAGAACGTAGAAGGCTGAGACCAGTATGCAGCCTTCATCAGATCTGTAATAGCAATACTATTAGCATAAGCCCAAGATGTAGACAGCACTCTAACTTCATGCACTGATATCTTAAGCACGGACTGCTGAGTAGAAGATAAACTTTCATAAGCAGTACGAATAGTCAACTGAATCCACCTAGAAATAGAATGGACTGTGATGTCCCTTCTATTAGGAAGTAGAGACAGAAAGAAACGTTTTCATTCCTATCTGCTAAACTCAGATCTGTGTTTGTAAATACACATAGCTCTAACTGGACACAGCAAAGGCCTATGGCCATCTGAGGACGGAAGAGCCCTAATAATAATCGGCTCCAGGTACTTATTAGGAGCCTGATTCTTAGTCAAAAATCCCACATTGGTAGTTAAAGTAATAGTATTACCAACACTACGATAGTGAGAATCATCAACAGATAGAGCATGAAGCTCGCTAACTCTTCTAGTGGAAGCGAAGGCTAAGAGAAAAGCTGTCTTATAAGATAAGTATTTGAAGTCTACCGTATCAAGGGGTTCAAAAGGCACTTCTTTGAGCTTCAGAAGAACCCAAGCTAAATTCCACTTAGGAATTAACCTAAGGTTTCTATTCTAGGGCTATTTATCGAAAAGTTTTTAACTAACTTTGATAAAGAGACATTAGATCCAATTTGTAAGCTATCATGATGAGCATAAGTATCCAATAGCATAGACCTATAACCCTTAATAGTTACTGGCTGCAGTTTGATCTTGTCAAACAAGTAGACCAAAAAATTAGCATTGTCTGGAATGGAGGGATCATAGATATCAATTGAATGATCCCTACACTAACGAGAGAAAACCTTCCACTTTGCTGCATAATTTAGCAAAGAGGAGGTCCTCCTACATTTAAAAATTGTATCCACTACTCGTCCTGTAAACTGCTTGCCGTGCAAGAAGGACCGCACAACGGAAACACGTGAAGGTTGAGACCTTGCAGGTTGTGATGCAGTGTGAGTGATTTCCCCTGCGAAAGAAGTTCCTCCCATGGAGGAAGCTTCCAAGGAATGTTCCATAACAGACACCTGAGTAGATTTATCCATGGTCTCTGGGGCGACCGAGATGCCACCAACAGAATCTTGCAGTGAGATTGCTTGATTTTTAGCAATATCTGTTGAATCAACAGAGCTGGAGGATACGCGTATCCTATCATTCCGTCCCAAGAGATCAAGAGAGTGTCTACCACGAACGCTCGAGGATCTGGGCATGGTGACACATACGTCTGCAACTGATTGTTGAGATGCGTCGCAAACAAGTCTATCATTGGACGATCCCATTGGTAGTAGATCTGATTGAATACTCATTTGTTGAGAGTCCATTCTGACGGCAACATGCAAACTTTCCGAGAGAGAGGCCGCTAGAACGTTCAGAAGACCCGGAATATGACAGACCAACAGAAGAACATGATGCTCTAGGACAAACAGAAGGATTCTTTTCGTTAAGTTGAATAATGGAATGGAATGAGTGCCTCCCTGGTTCCGAATGTACGCTACTACTGTCGAATTGTTGGACAGTATTTGAACATGTGAATTCTGAATTATGTTCATCCAATGACGTAGTGCAATCCAAATTGACATCATCTCTTTGATGTTTATGTGCTTGCTCAGGAACTGCGGATCCCAAAGACCCTGGCACCTTGAATCTGTTGGGCTCAATGTCGCGCCCCAACCTGTTTGACTTGCATCCGACATAATCGTAAAAACCGGATCCAGCAATTGCAGTGGAACTCCCTGAGTCAACCACTGAATATCTGCCCAAGTCTGAATCTCTTGTTTTACTTGGTTCGACAAGATGATGTTTGTTTTGAGCAAATGAATCTTCACACTCCAAGTCTGAGTGAAAAATATCTGGAGTGGAAGAGTGCATAAGCGCCCCATCAGAATAAGGTCTGCGGCGGCTCCGCACAAACCTATCAGTCGCATAAATTCTCTCGCTGTTACTACATCTGAGTGCAGACAAAAGCGAGCATAACAACTGACTAATTTTGCGCTGGGTAACGGAAGACGAACCAGATTGTTGTGCGTCTCGAAGCTCATTCCCAAGTGAATGAATGACTTGGATGGAACTAGATCAGACTTCTTTTCGTTTACTATGAAACCAAGACATCAGAGCAATTGAAGCAGACTCTGAACATCGTTCTGAAGAGATAATCTGTCGCCGTATCTCTGAAGAATGTCGTCCAAGTAGGCCGATGTTACCGCAGATGAATGAGCTTGGAAATGAGTCATTACCGAGTTTATTATTCAAGTGAAAGCCCAGGGTGCTAGATTCAGTCCGAAGCACATTGCTCGGAACTGATAAATTACTTCTAGGACAGCGAAGCGAAGATACTTTCTGAACGTCGGATGTACCATGACGTGAAAGTATGCATCTTTGAGATCTATGCTCGCAGCATAATCGTTTACTCGAATGCTCGCTCTCACCGATCGAGTGGTCTCCATATAAAACTTCAGAGCCACGATCAGCTTGTTTATCCAGCTTAGATCTATAACTGGATGGAACGAGCCATCTGGTTTTGGTACCAGGAACAGGTGACTGCAAAAACCAGGAGATTCCTGGTTTTCTACGACCTCTATTGTGTTCTTCTCTAGAAGAGACTGCACCTCTGATAGAAGTGAATCTCTCTTCTGAAGGTTGGACGGAAGCTGAATCCATCGTGGACTTCATGTTAACGGAGGTTTTTCCCTAAAGGACGGTTTTAGACCTTCCGAAATAGCCTCCTGTACCCATTGGTCATCCGTAATTGACAACCAATTGGTTAAAAATCTTGACAGCCTTCTGCCCACTGGTGCACAATAGAGGTTCTGACCTTCACCTCCTGGACCTGCGGGGCTTGCGGGAGGAGAAACTACGTCCTCCCCATCCAGCACCTCGACCAGTCGACCTTGGGGCATCTGACCGGTTGTCTCGGCCAGCATGTCATCCCCTACCTGAGTCGCTACACTAACAGTCTCTGGAGTAAGAGCTAGAGATTTTTTAGATCCTCTATAGGAGCTTCCCTTGGACGTACTCGCCCCAGAAGCTCCTGACTTACTCTTCTCTGCTGAGTCAGGTTTCTTAGAAACAGACTTAAAGAGCAGAGAATCTGAAGTTTTCTTGGTAATCTGATCATAGATTAATGAAAGCTTACCATCAAAGAGAAATTCTCCTGAAACCTGAGCGACTCGAAGAGAGTTTTCACCTTAGAATCCACCCTAGTGGATGAAGCCAGGGCAGCATCACGTCTGACTAACTCCAAATTTGCCACTGAAAGGGCAGAGTTATACGTGGAAAATGCGATTGCCCTAGAAAGAACTCTCAAGGAAGTTTGAACATCCTGGAATTCTTTACCATCTAGACATTGCGCTAATGCTCTGGTAATGTGATCTGCTTATGATAAAGCGTCTAAACTGGCTCTGTTAGACGAGATTGTCATTTCCAATGTACTGGAGAGAACTGACATAGACGCCGGCAAAGACAATTCCAAGTCTTCGGCCTGGTCGTCTAAACGCAGAGGAACTCTCGGAATGCCCTTTCCTGCCATTTCAAATTTATTCCTATTGTTAATGAACGGCAGATGTAGAGCATGTTGCAATAAGAAACTGGTTCTGCCTGTCTTAGAGGCTAACTTAAAAACAGCAATTCAAATGTCCGTGAGACATTGCTAGACTGGACCGGATACTCAGGAACATCACTCTTAGTCCGACCAAAAATGTCTGTATCCAGTGACGCCATCACTCTCTTATCTGGTATCGCAGCTCTCTGGTCCGATGGAACAACCTCTGGAAGGTGATGATGGATAAAATCTACCGCCACCTTATGCTGTTCCAGAAGGGAAAAAAATCCAGCTCCGCAGTTTCCCTTTCACCATCCGACTGGACCAGATGCGAATCTCGGTCGTCCCTTTCTGACACAGTAGAGGAACGTACCGACCCAGCTTCTTCCGACAGTTCCTGATCTGAAACCGTTTCTGAAGGTTGCTGAGGCGCTGCGATGAGTTGCGCTATCTGTGGAGGCCTGTGGAGCTGCGGTCTTACGTTGTTTTGCCACTGGAAGCTCCTGGGATAGTACATCCTGCATAATCCTTTTATGCGAACGTCCTGACTGGTGAGGTCTCGTGTCCTTGGGTGATGGAGTGACCAAGACGACATGGAATCCTTTGTCGGTGAAGTAGGCTGGATATCTGAGGTTACGAAACCAAGGTGCGGTCGTGTGTCCTAGCGTGTGGAAGAGGAAGCCAATAGACTAGCCGACCCCGGCTGTCTATGTGACGGAGGGGCCCGAGCAGGAGGAGTGGATGTATGCTCCGACTGACGAACGTTATGCACAACAACATCTGGCCCCAGATGTTGTTGTAAGAGAGAGGGGCCTCTCACAGTCCAAGTAGACCTGAACGAGCTAGCTACCAGACTGACTGGCTTCCTCTGATCCATCCTCTGATCTGTCGTCGCAGGGTGTGCGTGATCCGAGATTATAGCGCTCGCAACACCCTTTCTCCTCTCCTGGACTGCAACGGACATACCCAGCGTCACATCACCCACATTACGAGTGATAGATTCACCGGTCGAGCTAGCTGGCGACAAAGCCGTAAATCCTACTAAGGATCTAGGCACTTGTATGATTTCCTTGAGCACTTTTGCCACTAGCTCTTCATTGATTTTGGACGACGGCAGCACACTTCCGGAAAACATCACGGAAACATCACCCTGTTCTTGTTCCTCTGAAAAAGAGACTGAAAAACTAGAGTGACCCTGTGGTGAGATGACCGGCATCGACCTCTCACCACTAACAATATACAGTGACACACGTCTCCAATGTTTGTTATCCCAACTGGCACAAACTGAACAAGAATTAGTGCGAGTACAGTGACTACAGCAAATACAATGAGCATGAGAATCGGAGGAAGACTTCCTCGAATTACAATTTGAACAATATTCTTTTATAATTAAAAAATATTATACAGCCATAGTACTTGCACTAACCATGAAAATACAAAGATATATAATAATAATACAATCCATAACAAAGTTTCGATAAATAATTCAAAAGAAAATTTTCAAAAAAATTTTGACATCGGCCCAAGTTCCCAAAGGGAACGATGAGCCCAAATGGATCCCCAAAAAGTCTAAGGTGGACAAAAATTTTAAAACATTTCTAAAAATTAATGTTGCACTTACGGATAATATTAATGTATCTGACTATGTAATAAACCTTACAGAAGACAAGGAATCACTAACAGAAAGTAACCGTTGTCAACATAAACAAAAGTCAATAAAAACCAGAAACAAGACTCCAGGCACTGAAAAACATGGTCTGAAATCAGTAACCAATTTAAAACACTATCTGATGTAAAACAGAATCTTCCACAGAAGAAGCTGCAATACATCAGATGGTAGATACATGACCAAAATGCCTAAACACCTCAAGGATGAGGACGTAACCATGGGGATAACAGAATAACATTCTGTAACTAAGCTAAAACTCCCAAGAAATTTCAATAAAAAAATTTCAAAAATTATACCAAACGTATGGGAGACTAGCAAGGGGGGTTTCAAGGAAAGGGAGAGAGGAAACACTTAACAAACAGTGGAGATTTCATAGCAAGAATGAAAACATCAGGCTCATGCCCCGAAATTAGGGAACATGAAATAATTTTACATAAAAATTATAAGCCTTGAACACATCCATCCACTGTTCCTTCCTCTCATCCTCTTATTTCATCCTTGGATCCACCATTTCCATCATGGTTTTGTGTCTGGCATCATTTTAACTGAGATTGTAAGCATAGATATCAGTGAGATGTTACTTATAGAAGGGCCAAACAAAGAATGAGGATCTTGCACCAATTTTGGTACTTCCTTGACACTGCGCATGCGCAGTAAACAAAAGTATGGAGGACCATATAGGACATTAGCTTTTTTGATTTGGATGCAAATTTTGGGGATTGGGGGGCAAAATTTGTGTTTGGCCCTGAATATTTTAGAGTTAGCACCAGCTAAGTCTGGGTCATTGGTACAGAATAAAAATATATGAGAGTGTAAACAAGGCATATTTGATTGAGTACTTACATTAATAGAAACCTGGATCTAGAAATGGAAGTAGGTATGATTAACAGGCTTGACACGGACCACCCCCGAAATAATTCATAATTTCTAAGGTCCATAACAAACAATAATGGGTCTGCCTAATAATTCATTATTATGTGCGTGAGCATTGGAATCCCATATGTAATCATCTGAATACCAGTTAACTGGCTAGACAGCCTCTGAGGTACCCAAAGACTAGCAATTTATTTATGATGAAGTATGTGCTCATATATGACATATAGACGAACAACCGCATGAAACCAACCAACTAAAAAGTGGATGCGCCCATAAGGTCGCCACAGAACATAACCCAGCCGCCAATCGAGAAGTCATCAAATGCCTGTATGTATTTAAACTCATATGAGGCTTGCAGGAAGAAAACTACGTCTTGCCCGGTAATTGTCTCTAAACACATAGGCAGTGGGGCGGGTGGGGGGATGGGATTCGACGTCATATCGAAACCTTCTTACCCACATTACTTAATTGTTCTTGTGTTAGTCATAAAATAATATAGGAACCGCAATGGTTCCCTCATGTCTAACCGACGTGAAGAACAAAAACTTCCCCTGATAAAGAAGGTCCTATTGTGGAGGATGCTTCCAGGGAATGTCCCATAACAGACACTTGAGAAGACTGATCCAAGGTTTCTGTGACGGCAGAGGTGCTACTAGTAGGATTCACAACGAGACTGTTTGATCTTAAACATAATCTACTGAATCAACTGAATTGGAGGATACGTATATCCTATCATTCATTCCCATGGGATAGGTAGAGCGTAAACTGCATACACTCAATGGTCTGGGCATGGCGACACAAATGATGGTAACTTATTGTTCCGGTGCGTCGCAAACAGATCTATCATTGGGCGATCCCTCTGGTAGCAAATCTGTCTAAATACTCACTTGTTGAGCGTCCACTCCAATTGCAACAGGCGACCTTTCGAAGAGAGCAAGTCTGCTAGTACATTCCGATGACCCGGTATATGACAGATAGAAAGATGAACATGATGATTCATGACGTATATGAAAATCTTCTCCGTTATTTGGCATAACGGAAATGAATGAGTGCCGGCTTGGTTCCCGATGTATGCTACTACTGTCGAGTTGTCCGACCAAATTTGAGCATGGACGTCCATTATTATGTGAATCCAATGTTGTAACACTAGTCATATTGACATCATGTCTTTGATGTTTATGTGTTTCTCCTGGAACCAAGGGTCCCAAAGACCCTGACACTTCAAGACTGTGGGACGCGCCCCATCCCATCTGACTTGCATCCGTCATAATCATGAAAGCTGGATCCGGCAGTTGCAGCAGAGCTCCCTGAGTTAACCACTGAATATCTGCCCAAATCTGAACCCTTGTTTTACTAGGTCCGATAAAACAATACTGGTTCAAGCGAAAGCATCTTCACACTACAGTTCTGAGTAAAAAATATCTGGAGGGGACATGCGCGCAGACAGCCTATCGGCATGAGATCCACAGCCGCTCCGCACAGCTCCAACTGTCGCATGAATTCCCTCACTATTAATGTATCTGAGGGTAGACAAAAGCGAGCATAACAACTGACTAATTTCACTCTTGGTAACGGCAGATGAACCAGATTGTTGTGAGTCTCAAAGCTCATTTCCAAGTGAACAGACGACTTGTACGGAGCTAGATCCGACTTTCTCTCGTTTACGATGAAACCGAGACGTCGGAGTAATAGAAGCAGACTCTGAACAGCATTCTGAAGAATAATTCTATTGCCGTATCCCTGTAGAAGGTCGTCCAAGTAAGGCGACGTTACTGCAGATGAATGAGCTCTAAAGTATAACATTTCCGAGTTCATTATTCGAGTGAATGCCCAGGGTGCCTGATTTAGACCAGAGCATATTGCTCTGAACTGATACACCTTCCCTTGTACGGCAAACCACAGATACTTTTATAATGCCGGATGTACCAGGACATCAAAGTATGCATCCTAAGATCTATGCTTGCCACCTAGTCAATCACTCGACCTCTCGCTTTTACCGACTGAAAGGTCTCCATAAATAAATTTTTGGAGCCATGATAAGCTTGTTATCCAGTTCAAGTCTATTACCGGTCGGAACGAGCCATCTGGCTTCAGTAAAAGAAACAGGTGACCGTAAAAATCGTGAGAATCCTGATTCTCGACGACCTGTATTTTTTCCTTGATAAGAGAGCTTATAACTCCAGTAGAAGAAAACTCTGTTATGAAAGAATTTGATGGAAGATTTGTCCAATGCGAACAACTTATTAGTGGGGTTTCTGCTTGGAATGATAGCCTTAAGCCGTCAGAGACTACACTTCTCACCCACTTATCTTCCGTGATTAATATCCAGTTTCTTGTGGAGCTTCATAACCTTCTGCCAACTCTCCAGCAAAAGAGGTCTAAACCATCACCTGTATGACCTGCGAGGCTTACAGGAGGAGGATCTACGTCCGCCATGTGAAAAACCTTGTCTCGTCGGACTAGGGGCGTCTGACCTATAGTCCCGATCAGATCTACGCCCCTATTCGAGTCGCTATACTGACAACCTCCAAAGTAATTATACGAGGGTTTCTTGTACCCTCGTGAGTAGTTTCCTTTTGATGATTTTGTCTGGAATGCCCTCCTTTACTCTTGTTTGCTGAAGTGGGTCGTTGATATGCCGACTTCAAAAGCAGAGCACTAGTTGCTTTCTTAGTAGCCTGTTCATGACGAAAGCTAGTCATCGAAAATAAAATGTCCAGAAACCGGAGTGAGAGAGCTCTTCACCTTGTCATCTTATCAGTAATGATGATGCAAGGGCAGCATCACATCTGATTAACTCCAGATTAGCCACTGTTAGGGCAGAGTTATACGTGGTATACATAATTGCCCTGAAAAGAACTCTAAGAGAGGTACAAACGTCCTCAAATTCCTATCCCTTAAGACGCTGCGCATAGCACTTGTAAGGTGATTTGCATAAGACATAACGTCCAAATTCGCTCTATTTGAAGAAATTGCCATCTCAATTGTGTCTGAGCAAATAGTGAATGATACAGGTAAGGATACCTCTAGATCCCAGGCCTGCTCATCCAAATGCAGAAAAACTCTCTGAACATCTTCCTCGACCGTTTATAAATGAACGTGGTCCAAACAACGGTATGTATACGAAAGATGAAAATAAGAAACAACCTCCTTCTTCCTCGTACTCAAGAGGATAAATACAGTGTTGTCTATATGACCGAAGGTCTGCGACACCTGCATAAACTGAACTGGAAAAGAAAGGACTTCCTCCTTTGTCTGGATAAAGTCTTGCCTAACGACGTCAGCGGTTTCTCTTTTGTCGTCACAGCATTCTGATTCAGCGGAAGAAATTCAGGGTAGTATTGATGGGTGAAACCATCGCAACCACGTACTGTTCCGAAAGGGAAGGGTAATCCTCTTCCTTATCCCTTTCACCATCCGAGAGAATCAGTTGCGAATCTCGATCCATTGCATCTGCATGAACAGAAGACTGGACCGACCCAGCACTGTCCAACAGCTCAGATTCTGAGTCTGAGGGAGGCTGCATCTGCACTTGCTGGGATGCTATGATCAGCTGTGCAATCTGTTACAGCGAGTCCGTCATTGAGACCTGAGGAACAGTGGTCTTCCGTTCCTTAGCTGCATGCTGCTCCTGGGATGGTGTGTCGGAAACGGATCCTTTCTCCGAACATCCCGACGATCAAGGCCTCGTCTCCCTAGCTACCGGATGGTCCAACTTCACGGACAAAGAGTGGTTCCTTCTTCGTGCAAAAGGCTGGATATCCAAAGTTGGGTAGCTAGGATGCGGTCGTGTGTGTTAAATAATGTAGCGGAGGAAGCCGTGACTGAAGCCGACCCTGGCTGCAGACTAGACAGCATGGCAGGCGGACATATGCTCCGTCTTGTGCAAGTTTCCAACAAGAAAATTTCATTTTGGCCTTGTGAAATGTAGCGTGTGAAGCCTTGACTGAAGCGGACCCCGGCTGCAGACTAAACAGAGCGTCCCGAGTGGAGGGCAGACATATGCTCTGGCTTGTGCAAGTTTCTCAAAACAACATCTGACCCCAGATGTTGCTAAATTAGAGAGGGGGGCCTCTCCCACTCGCAGTCTATAAGATCTCGCCGAGTACAAGAACTTGCTGACTTCCTCCCTATTTCCTCCCTTTTTCCGTCATCGCTGGGTGAGCTATTTATATTATAGCGCTCGTTCTACCCAATCCACTTCTTAGACCGCAACGGACTTACCCGGCGTCACGACACCCACGGACGGAGTACCCCTTCACCGGTCGAGCTAGCTGCTTGCAAGAGATTAAAAGCTTTAACTAGCTAGCTCTATATGCTCCACAGAGTGCCACAATGGTAGCACACTTGGATGGGTGTCAGAATATCATCACCATGTTCATGTTCATCTGAAATAGAAACTGACAGAGAATGAATTAAAATGCAGTGAGAGATACCACGACACCCGACTCCAACATCAGTCATCCCAGTGCAACACAAGAATGACAAGAGTCTGCAGGAGTGTATCAACTAAAGTCGATATCAGTCCTCCAAAATCAACAACAACAAAGAATTTTGAAAAAACTCCCAAGTTCCCAAAGGGAACATTAAGAGCCCAAGGGCATCCCGATAGAGCCTAAGTGTAGACAAAATCCAAATTTTTTTTAGCTACACTATTGGAATAATAATCCATGTATCCTACAGTATACTACAATAATAGAATATAAAAGACTACCTATATATGAGGACATTGACAATGTAAACAATGTCAATGTAAACAAGACATCAGGCACACAAAACGGCCAAAGTCAGAACCAATTGAAATGCTATCAGATGCAAAGCTAGATCTTCATACGAAGAAAAAACGATACATCAGATAGAAGATGCAAGACTAAATGGCCTAACACCCTTAGGGTGAGGACGTAACCCTGGGGAAGAAACAGAATAATATTCTGTAATAAATGTTAAACTCCCAAGAAATTTAATAAAAAATTTCAATAAAAAAGCCAAAAAGCTTAAGAGTTGAACAGGAAGGGTTCATGGAAGAATAGGGAAGGAATACTTAACAAACAGTGGAATAATCATTTTCAAAAATGATGACGTCAGGCAGATGTCCCGCAATTGGAAAACATAAAATAATTTTATAAATATTATAAAGTTACAGCCCTGAACGTCCCAAACCACCGTTGAACACTTCCTTCATCCAATAACAGCCTTGTATCCACCAATTCTTGCATTGATTTGTGTCTGGCATCCTCAAATGAAAGTGTCAATGACACTGTAGCTCAACTTGTCAAGACATGTACATGTATAGTATGTGACACAGCAATGACAAACATCTAGGTAATGACCTGATAACAAATGTACATATAAAGTATTGTAACGGACTGTACATAAATACTGGTCGTAGCCTGTAACAAATGTATAGGTAAAGTATTGTAAAGGTGGGTGACAGTTAGATGCTAAACTAGAAAAGAAATCTTTGAGTCCCAGAGTGGGTCTGACTGAACCCCAAAATATTTGTTCTCATAGCACAGTGATAACAAAGGCACGCCAAAACACACTCATTCCTGTCCCAAGGTGAAAACAAAGGTACCCAAGAAGTTTCCTGAAGATCAGTTCATAAATACGAGCTGTATAGAAGTTGTGACAAAGAACTGATTGGACCTAATTTCGGTACAAAATGGCCACTGGCAGCCATCTTGAATTTTGGACCGCATTCAGAAACACTCGTTCTCGTCCCAAGGTGATAACAAAGGTACCCAAGAAGTTTCGTAAAGATCGGTTGATAAATACAGCCTCTAGCCCTAGCCCTATTGACATGTGCACTTACAGTGTATAAGTAGCACTAAATAAATCAAAATTCATCTAATTTGCATAATTTCTGAAAGAGAAAAAAACCTGTACTATATGTGATGTATTCCATTTTACTAAACATTCATACAAAAATTTATTCAAATCAGAACTTTCATACAGAAGTTCAGTACAAAAGACTGATTGCACTAATTTTGGTACACAATGGTTGCTGGTGGCCATCTTGAATTTTGGACCACAGCCCAAAACACTCGTTCTCATCCCACGGTGATAACGAAGTTACCCAAGACGTTTCGTAAAGATGGGTTCATAAATACGGCCTCTAGCCTGAGCCATATAGAAGTTGTGTACAAAAAACTGATTAGACCTAATTTCGGTACGAAATGGCCACTGGCAGCCATCTTGAATTTTGGGCTGCACTCAGAAACACTCGTTCTCATCCCAAGGTGATAACAGAGGTACCCAAGAAGTTTCGTGAAGATTGGTTGATAAATACAGCCTCTAGCCCGAGCCATATTGACATGTGCACTTACTGTGTGTAAGTTGCACTGAAAAAATCAAAGTTCATCTAATTTGCATAAGTTCTGCACGAGAAAAAAACCCATATTATATGTGATGTATCCCATGGTACAAACACTGACAGAAAAAATTATTCAAGTCAGCACTTTCATATGGAAGTTCTGTGCAAAAATCTGATTGCACCTAATTTTGTACAAAATGGCTGCCATCGGCCATCTTGAATTTCGGACTGCACCCAAAAACACTTGTTCTCGTCCCATGGTGATACCAAAGATACCCAAGAAGTTTCGTAAAGATCGGTTTATAAATACGGCCTCTAGCCCGAGCCGTATTGGCATTTGCACTTACAGTGCTGAAAGTAACACTAAATACATCAAAGTTAGTCTAATTTGCATAATTTACGTACGAGAAAAAAACCCATATTATATGTGATGTATCCCATGGTACTAAACATTCATACAAAAAATTATTCAAATCAGCGCTTTCATATGGAAGTTCTGTACAAAAAACAGATTTCTGCATCGTCAGTACAAAATGGCGGCTGGCAGCCAACTTGAATTTCGGATCGGACCCAAAAACACTCATTCTCGTCCCACAGTCATAACAAAGGTACCCAAGAAGTTTCGTAAAGATCGGTTCATAAATACGGCCTCTAGCCCGAGCCGTATTGAATTGTTGACGGACAGACGGACAGACGGCCAGACGGACGATGGAGAACTGGCCATGGCATAAGCGCAAATTTGGCTTCGCCAAAGTTGAGCTAAAAAGGAGATTTTAAAGCACAGATGTCATTTCATTGTTGATGACTTTAGGGCCAAACAATGAATGATGTTGGCACCAATTCCAGTCACTTCCCGACGTCTGCGCATGCACGGAGAGTAAATGTATGGAGGGCCAGATAGGACTTTTAATTTTTGGGTTTGCAAGCAAATTTTGGGGTTTGAGGGAGTTCAAAATTTGTGTTTGGCCCTTAATAACTTTGAGTTAAGAACCAGCTAGTCTGGGCCATTGGTTTACAGTGTAAAAATATACATAGTGATATAAATCTAATGTATGATGCACTACCAGGGATAACTGAGTCCTACATGGTACACCATATATGCCCTCTACAAATGGTACAGTGTAGTTAACAGTATTGCTCTTACCCGAATAACCCTGTTATTTGAATATAATTTCCAAACACATAACCATTTACCATATATTATCTTACAACAATAAAGTATTTCCCCCAACACAAGTAAAAAATTAAGCATGTCAATGCCACCATTTTTTATAACAGTAATTAAATGACAAGTAAATTATCAACCCAACAAAATAAAATATTTTTTTGTCATGATGATATTTTTATATATAAGTCTACCATGCATTGAGTCTGAAGAAAAAAAGAAACACACAGCTGAAATGCTACTATTAAACTTCAGCAGTAGTACAAGTGGAACAATGAATGGGGATTAAATCATCCATAGTGCAAGAGTGCAAAAACATGATGTCATGATCTTCATGCATAAAAAATCAATTTATAGATGATTGAATGATTGTCAAAATATATGCAAACTAGTCCAGAAATGGAGGAATATTTTAAGATAAATTTGTTATTACCACAAAATGAGTTTCCAAGATGGTATACTGCAGACTCGATCTCACCTCTGGGTCATATATAGACTCGTCCTAATGGGCTCATTGATATAAGACAAGGTATCAACTTCAATACACCATCTTGGAAATGAACATGGTGGTAATAACCTATATATAATAACCATGTATAATAAGCTGCATATATATCTATCACAACAACAGATATCGAAAACTATTTGTTAGACATTTCCTGCTATCTGATAAGGGACCATATAATAAAAAAGGAGGTACTTATTAACCCTTAAGGGTAGAATTTTCCTAATGGGACATTTTCTGAAATCTGTAATCTGGTAGAAGTTCCTAGTCATATACTGGCAAACACAATCTGACTAGAAATAACTGAACAGGTAATTCAACTTTTATTGTGATGACAAACCTAATATAGGCAAATTGTAGAGCCTGTTTTATGACAATAAAGTTTACAAATACTAGAATTAGTCTTTCAAGAGTCAACAGATCAAAATGATTTTCATTACTGTTATAGTGCCGAATAAATTTTCAATAGTAATTTAAAACTTTACCCTTGAGCTTCTATTTCCAACATTTACAAATTTTATGACTTAGTGTAGGTGGCCCAACATGCAGGCATGAGTAGGTATTCCAGAAAAGTCTGTTATTTAACCTTGGCAGTACTTTTTGGGAAAGCTTGGCTGACAGAATAAGAGCTAAGACACGCCTAGTTTATTTCAATGAGAAACCACATGATATGGTTTTGCTAAAATTAAAAAAAAAAAATTTCAATATGTGACTTATGGCCAACAGTTGTTTGCTGCTGCCCGGTGGTTCTCTCCGGCTTCCTCCAACATGAGGTGACCCTGCCTGTCAAAAATGTTGTTAAAACCAAAAAATGAATATATTATGGCCGATTTGTTAGGTAAAGTGTTAAAGGCCTGGAAAATTTCACAGAATTTCTATTGTCCCACAACAAGTAAGTCAAATGACTTCACAGTGATTTCTAGTCACAATGTCATTCTAAATCACTTCCAAGTAATTTGACTCTTCCTTAGAGAATTTCCTTGTAACTACTCATTACAGCACTTGTTCTGAAACTAGAAAATTTATCAAAGATAAACTTTTAACAGTTGAAATTTTTTTTTAACGAAAAGCATGCTAAAATCAGTTTTATCTATAGTATTATCCCATTATTCTCAATAAAATTTTGTTGTTACAAAGTATAGAAGAGTCTCTATAGGACATATCACTTCACCTAACATAATGACTATAACCAGTCTATGCCATTAACCCTTTACCTAATGAATCAGCCCCAACTGCATGTGCAATTAAGAAATTAAGCAGTCAAAAAAAAAAACATTTGTCAAAACATTTCAACAAAACCATATTAAGTAACTGCTCATTGGAATAAGCTTGTAAAACTCATTCCAATAAGAGTTCAAATAGGGTTTTCAGTGAAATTTTTTGACACATTTTAAAAAAAAATATATCCAAAAAAATGAAGCGCTGATAACATATGTGTGGGGCAAAATGTTAACAAAAACTGCCATTTAAATTTTTTTTTTTCCAGTTTTTAACTCAAAAACATAGATTATGACTTGTTCCAATGAGGTGGCATAAGCTGTTTGTCAGGCGAACAAATTCATTTTTCAATTATTAAGAAATATTTTGCAAGTGTTATCTTATTTGTATGTCGGTAAATGGTTAATTCTTTACCCAACGCAGACGATATCAAAATTTATTAATTTGAATATTGTTTTTTATTTTTTTTCGAAAAATGTCAACAAAACCATATCATGTGCCCCCTCATTGGAATGAGCTCGACGAGCTCATTTCAATGAGGGAGTCACATAATATGGTTTTGTTGAAATGTTTCCAAAAATAATATTTTTTTAGCTGCTGAATCTGCATATTAAGCGGGCGGATGCGGCGATTCGTTGGGTAAAGGGTTAATAGTCCAACTGCGAAGTGCCAATTTTTGGCCAATGCTTGTTTTGTCAAATAAAGTCTTTTATATTGATGGTTTTGTGTAGTATAGATCTTCCTCTGAGACCACCTGCGTCATCACCAACCTTGGGGAAATTTAAATATTCCCGTTGAAAAAACATGACCGTCAAACCGGTGAAAATTTACTAAAATCATCAAATGAGACCTGAGAAAATACTGCGTAATATTATCGGTTATGATTCCTATAACAGTAAGGTAATCTACTGAGTACCTGCCTAAAGAGTGTTTTGCAGTTCAAACGTTTTTCGCGTTATGTGCTTTATATACTGTCCAGGGCAGTAAGCATTCAATGACATCTGATCACTCAACATGCGCACACATTTCCTATGATCATCCTATATTCTCTATTCTCGACTTGCTTTTTCTTACAGTTTGAATCTTTGTTATATGATTGAAGGCAAATATCGTTTTTTCTATTATTATTTAACTCTTATTGTTGTTATTGTATGGATTTTGAAATACAGTATCTTTAATTCTTGTCTGCTTGCTATTAGTCAGTTTTGGTTCTTTTTTCGCGCTCGTTTGAAGGTTTGCTAATCATGTCGGAGGATTGCTATTTCATCAATATATACAATTGCTCAAAATCCAAGGCCCTTTTGTCAAGGTTCTGGGTCATCGTATCAGGAAAATCATCAGTAACAGTGAAGTGTATGGTGATGATCTTCACTTAAATTTAGGCCCACAATTTGATTTCAATTGTGACCTCGCTCTTGTTGCTCACAAATCATGCATCGACAAGTACTTGCATCCAGGAACTCTAGCTAGAGCTCTGAAACGGCACTCCTCTGCAATGGAAGCATATGATAGCAAGAGTTTGCCCTCAAAAATGTTTTGTCATTCTGATGATAGTCAATTCTGCTTCAAAAAGATTGTTTGTTCTGTGGTGAAGAATGTAAGGTTGATAAAGATATATATCACCCTGATTGATGGAGGGTGGCATATGTATTTGAGAGAGATAGGCACAGAGGACACAATTTCTCCAAAGGAAACAATTCATCAATAGTGGGACCAAAGGGGTGATGAAAGGGCCCAACAAGTTAGGGTTTGTCTAGGTGGCGCACTAAGCGATCCCCATGCTGCATATGCTCACTATCACGTTGACTGTTGGTTAAAATTTGTTGGGTGTAGAGCCATTCATTCGCCTGCAGGGATGAGTACTGCATGCCCTGAGCAATTTGAAATTGACAGTCCCTTACTGGAAGTAGTAGAAGTAGTAGATTTCATGAAAACTGATCAGTTAATTAGCTGCAGCTCTGTTGATATACATAAACAGTATTTAGAATTTGAGGTACAAAGTTATCAAGGAGACTGATAGTTCCTAAGTTATCTGGGATATTTGGCAAAGATCTCCTTGTACTTTCTTCTCCATCAATTACTACCATTCTTGCCATGTGATATTGTGTTGGTAACATTCTTCTTGTTATCGACGAACATGAAGAGGACATACAAACAGCTATGAAAATTATAGAAAGGCACATATCTCATCTCAGGATATCAAGGCAATAGACATTGACAAAACCCACTATGACTCCTGACTGAATACACAGAATGTTTCGGCGAATATAAGTGAAACCCTAATGGACATTTGTCCCCTAAACTTGACCATGCACTTCCTGCGATTCTCATAGGAAATATAGTGACTTCCCTTCTCTCAAATTTTGCTACCTCATTGCAAATAAGCTTGGCTACTGTACTTTGAGAATCAAAGGAATTGGTCAATACAATGAACAATTTTGGTGTAACATGCACATATGATGAATTGCTCTGATTAAAAAAATCGGCAGTTTGCTTAGCAGCAAGAAACACCCAGTTAACATCCACTGCGGACTCTAAAAATGGCCTAATACAAGTCGTTGTTGATAACTTCGATGAATATCTTCTCAGAATGGCAAATCAAGCCCACATTCAATGGTTGTTCTACTGACATACCCAAATATGAAAGAAGATACTACTCCAACAAAGGTTCCACGAATCAAAAAAACAAAAAATGTTTTGAAAGTCACTCGATTCAATGGACCAAAAGAAATCAGAAATGCCCAAGACATTTTTGCACAGGGAAATAATGCCATTGAGTCTACTCTCCTGTATGGAAATGGTGAAATGGAGAGCCATGGAACATGATTTCGCATTCCTTAATGATATAGTGAAATCCGAGACCTGCCCCAAACTCAATGGTTATAACACACATGCCTGTCGCAAAAGTGGACAGTTCCCACAACCACCCACAAAAGCAGTCTACCTGCCACTGATTGATATGCCACCTGCAGACCCAGAGCCTATAGTCACTGCAATGATAGAAACAGAGTGTCTCACAGGGCTCACTGGAAAACCTTTTACTCTTTTTACTACAGACCAACAGCTCCACAAAGTGGCAGTTCAAGTTCTTTGATTGTACACTGATATGTTTCAGAACATGGTTCTTAGATTAGGTGGAATAAGCTTTGTTGGTGCTATTGGTACGTTGATGTCCAATTCCGGTCCAACTGAGGTTCTTGAGTCTATTTGGAAACCACGCATTTTGGTGTCCAATTCCGATCTAACTGAGGTTCTTGAGTCTATTTGGCAGCCATTTTTGGTTTGTAGTTTCCACATAAATGGCATTCTGAAATAATTTTTTCATGTCTCATTGACATTTGACACTGTATGATGAAGATTGTCCTTCCCATTACACTACTACATTGTAAAAATTTGCTTTTTCTGACCAATTATTGGTGTAAATGGTGAAATTTCAATATTTTTGGTGGTCATCATTATTTTGGACAATATCTCAACTTCCCCAAAGCTGCATATGATGCAGCCGATTGGATATGCATAGGGACACCCTTGTAGAATTAAAACCCTTGAGATAAATACTTTATACACCAAAACAAGCATTTGTGCTTTGGCTGCTCAACTATAGTGATTGTTGGGAAAAACAACATCCAATAATTGTAAAGTCTTTACCTTTCCATTTCTGGTAACAGCCCAAACAGCATTTGTTCCCACAGCAACAATTAATAATCGATTCTCTTTGTCTGGATACCCAACTTCTTCCCATGAATCACCTGTAAAATGTTACAATCCTACTTGTATCAAGCTCCTGCATAATAATGTTCTAATTACTTTACTGACCGGTATCAAAGAAGCCATTCTCTGATTGGTAAGGATGCAAAAAAGGCCAGGATGTGCTTGTAGTGATAAGTGATTTTTGAATTCAACTGATCTAAAAAATGTTCATAATACCCAACTAAAGCATTCAATCTATGGCTGGCCAATATCATACCAATCTGCTGGAAGACAGATCAAATGTCAAGGTTGGGTAAAGCAGGTTTAAACCACTGAAACATTTTTTATTGGCGAAAAGTTGAATTCAACAGTAATTTTATTCTAATATTCCAAAAATATTCTGATTTTGCCATTTTTAAATTCTGTTCCAATAACCCATGGATATACTCACTGATCTGAGACCATGTTCCCAGTTTATACATTAATATATTTATTCCAACACATTTGGTATAGGTTTGTGTCAATAATTCGTCGCCTGAGTACTAGAATATTCTATGTCCCCTATGGGACATAGAAGATTCTAGCACTCAGCCGACGAATTGTTGAGATAACATCATTCTTGTTTTTAGTTATGTGGCAATGAAAACCACATCATAGAAAACAATTGAATCTCAGTTCAAACTCTTCCCATTCTGACAACACATGTGATGAAGAGCATGTCAATCACCATTCCATATACCAAAGAAAAAGCAATTGGCAAAAAACTGTCTGGGTAGTTAGTCCGAGTTTTCTAAGCAGTCTGCCTTTCAGTAGCCAGCATTATTAGGCAGCTTGCATTGTATAAATGATTACTCACCTACATTCCACTCTGATACAGCTACTTGGATAAACTCCATAATAACTGTATCTAGCAAGTTCCACATCGCTGGCAAATTAAAAAGAAAAAAAATATATTTTGCACATAACTAATTTTGGGCTGAGATGTTTAAATGCCATAAGTACTTAATTTATGTTACATTTAAGTAAACAGTGTCATAATTATTAACTTTTTATTATCTATCAACAAAAAAAAACTTAAAAAGTAAAAAAATATGATGGCAATTCTAGGCAGCCAATTGTGATGGAAATACCACATTCTCACCATATCTAGTTACCCTACCAAGTTTGAAGAAAATTGATCCATAAATGCAACCTATGGAATGTGCTGAAGAAATCCAAGATATCTGTCATGGCAGCCACTGAGGGTTACAGACAACATCGGAAATTTGGCATTCTTAAATACACATCATTTTAAGGCATTCTGCCAAATTTCTATAAAACTGATTTGTGTTTGGCTGACCATGACCAACATAGGACATTCCTGTCTGTCCATCCCAAGTCATCTTGCCAAAATTAAAGAAAATTGATGCACAAATATGACAAAAATTGTGTTTTTGAAGGTATCCAAGATGGCTGCTATCAAGAGCAGTCAAACATTATCAAAATAGGACGTCTACTCAGCAAAATGTAGGCAGTATATACACAGAACGTCAGGATGTGAGAATGCATTCATCAATATGGCATGAGGGCAAGCATGGAAGGATAGAATGAGAGGTGCAGCCTCAAGTTCTATCCTTCTGCAATGGCATGAGTGCTGTAATGATGAATGCATTCACACAGCCTGGTGTTCTATGTTTATTACACACCTCTATGACAGAGAATGCATCAATTTAAAAATTCAAACATCACACAGTTCTGACGTCTCCTTGAAATAAAAACAAAACAAAACTCAGGTGTGACTGGGAAACATGTGTGACAGACTGATACATAAACAGAAAAATATAAATGAAAATGATAAATTTATAGTAATTTGTATATTTTTAATACTTACCAATGGCCGAGACTTAGCTGGTGTAACTTCAATATTATGAAGCGCCAAACACAAATTTTGAACCCACCCCCCCCCCCCCCCCCCAATCCCCAAAATTTGCAAACAATACCAAAAATTAAAACTCCTATCTGGCCCTCCATACTTTTAGTACTTGAGCATGTGCAGTACCCAGGAAGAGACCAGAACTGGCACCAACATCATTCTTCCTAGTTGTCCCTACTGAAGTGATAACTCAGCAGGGAGGTATGAGTGCCCACTCATGGGAGGGCCATCCCCGTCTGGGCCATTTGTAAGTATTAAATATATACAAATTACAAAAATTTATCATATTTTTATACTAAAACTCAATGGCCCAGACTTTGCTGAATCATAAAAAGGCAGAGGGCCTATGACTTGAAGAAACAGCAGACCAAAGTACAGCTTCTTAGCCTGCATTAGAACTCCCAAGGTGAAAAAGAGATTAAAATTTTAAGGAAGTACCTATATGTCTCTCTATTCAACAATAGAGAAGACCTACCATTGAAATAAGGAGCAATATCCAATTAATTCCTTATTACTTAGCATAAATGATTATGTTAAATGGGTGTAATGAGCCCCCAATTTTAAGTCTAGTCCAGAATAAGACACTTAAAATTAGGAAAGGCATGTCCGAGAGTGAGAGACTAAGTCCACAAACACACGCCATATATAATGTAACAAGCTGTACATAAGATCAGAATAATCTACAGACGATAACAGCTTCACTCATAGTTACACACTTATTATGAGGCCAGAAGAGGTAAAGAGAAAATCACCCCCAACCCCCCACCCCCCACCCTTTTTTTGAAGGAATAATCTTCAAAACAAAGAGGGAAGCAGTCAGGAATGAGTAAAAAAGGGGTGCCGAATAATATATATATTCGCCTAAAAGGCACCCGGCTATTAATTATTATTAATTTATTGGTGCTTAATGCCACATCAGCAGCTAAGGCTATATCGTGGCGATCCCAGTTATTAAAATCACAAGCTTCAAAACGTATGCCATATCTGGAATACGAAGATAGGTTGAAAACCGGTGGTATCAATATGTACAACCTGAAACTTGTCTCATTGAATCCCAATGGAAAGTTATCTGATAGAACTTATACGCTTCTGAGCCAACTAATAGACGACAACGTTCAGGTGTACAATTAATTCTAATATTAAACTTCCAAATTGTAACCATTAATTATATGAGAATAGGAATATGCCTTGTGTACCGCTTCCAGTTGAAGACTGGATTCAGAACATGGAATGGGATACGATTAAAAAACCCATCACTGACCATCCCCAAATAATTCATTGTTCCCTAGGTCCATTAAAACCAATGACTGTTCGGAGAAAGAATATACCGCTCCGAATAATGAAGCCAAAAATAGAATTGTGTGCATAGACGGCCTGTTGGAAACTCCATAATTGATCCGACTAGCCCCAATATTCTCATAAGCTCTATACTAACGTAGAGCCAGAATTTAAGAGAATCTATTCAGTAATACGTCTGCCTAATAATATATACATATTATGCACGCAATCAACAGAATCCCACCTGTACCCTCATCTGAATAGAGCCTGTATGAAAGGCGCGACTGAGCGATACAAAAACTAACCAGGAATCTGAAGGAATAAAATGGCGTTAATGCAATTAACCTGAGGAATAGACTCGTAGATCGTAAGAAAAGCAGACAATTCTGAGTGTAACTTCTCAGAGTGGAGTACTTGCCACATTTGGAGAATGCCGCCCAGATAACCGACATGCCTGCCACACAGGAACACAATGGCTAGCAATATTAACCGAATGTATTCATGAAAGAATTTGAAATCCAAAAACAGTTACTGTTCAAGAATCATATTCTCATATACAACCTATGAACGACCAACCGCAGGAAGTAAACCAATTAAAAAGTTGATGTGCCCCTGGTGTCGCCATTAGACCACAACCACCTGCCAACTGAAAATCAATGAAAGACATGCATATAATTGAATACATACAAGTCTTACAGAAAAAGTACTACGTCCTGCCCTGCAATTGCCTCTTAACATATTGGTGGGGAGGGGGGGGGGGGGGGGGGAGGAGGAGGTTTGACGAATAAATCATATCGAATCCCACTCACCCGCATTACTTGAATCGCTGGATAAGTAAGGCCAGCGCAGTAATATTAAAGCTCGGCACAGTGACAAATTCTTTTTTCACTATATGAAAAAGAAACTTCATGCTACATTCCCAAAGCTATAGGCCCAACTGCTGCTGTTATTCTCAATAAAGAGTAATACAGATAAAAAGCTTATCGTTAGTCAAAGCATGCATAATGACACTAACATGGTGCGACTTGTAACGCTTTAGTGTCAGTTATCTAGTATAGTATAGAGACCATAGGGCTCCCTCACGTCTGACTGACTCCATAATACTACTAAGGATGGAGGGGGCCATGACGAACATGGCACTATTGCAAGGAATATACCCGCTGAAACAGCGTCAACACATTCCTTGAAATCAAGACAGTACCTCAAATAATACACCATATAGACATACTATCCAATCCACCAAGTGGAAATATAATCCACAACAATAGATTTAATAAAAATGAAGCGGGAGACAAAAACTTTGTTCCATCACCTGATCCTAAAAACCTAGATGAACTCCTAGCGCCTCATACCAATTATAGCAGGAAGTATATTCCTAAAAAGGAGTTAACTGTAGGCGTTTGAAAGAACGCTTATTAATCACACTAGGTTAATATGGCATCATTAATAGGGCTGAAAGCCTCAGACAACTAACACAAAAACAATACCGCTAAGGAGAGCACAAACTCTTCTCTTGTAACGGTACCTTGTCCAATAGGACAGTGGTCTCAGCCTGGCTGACGCAGCTAAAGGTCTACCTATTCATGAAGACAATTAAATGGCTGATAACTGTGGCCCTAGAAGCTTACTAAAGGAGACTTACAATGCTAGCCGCTAATGATAGGGATAAAACACCGCTCATACTTCTAGCTAGGCTACTATGGTGTCAACAAGAAGACTAAAGTCTGTGACGCTTAAGAAAACAACACCGAGAAGGAAAAATGCACTCTTTCCTTTAGGGGTTCCATTCCCAAAAGACAGTGACCTCAGCCTAGCTAATGAAGCTTAGAAGACTTCATCTCTGTGAAGACAGATATCTCAGTGTAATTTTTGCAACTTTAGAAAGCTCATTAGATGAAGCCTTACAATGTTAGTCGCTCAAGTTAAGAGAAAAAGGGCCTTATAAGGCATCAACAAAAGGACTAAAAACCAGAGATGACGCCTAAGAATACAACACTGAGAAGGAAACAACATACTCTTTACTTTTAATGGCCCTACTTCCAAAGAGACAGAAGTCTCATATTAGCTAGCGCAGCTAATAAGTCTTCATCCTGTGAAGACAGATATCTCAGTGAAACTGCGTCTTTGAAAGCTCACTAAAACAGAGACTTACAACATTAGTTGCTCAAGGTAAGGAATAAGGACTGCTCTAATGGCCATAATTCCAAAGAGACAGTAGTCCCAGCTTACAAGCTAACACAATTTATTAGTCTTCATCTCCATGAAGACAAATATCTGTGTCAACTGCAGCCTTGGAAAGCTCACTAAATGGAGACTTACAACGTTAGCTGCAATGTATAAGATAAAGACCTCTGTAAAATATATAAGCTGTTAATGTTATAAAAAAAACAGACCACTCTTAATTCACATAAGTCAAACTAAGTCGACAACAATAGGACTAATTGCCTGTGACGCCTAGGAATACTACACTGAGAAGGAAAACGTAATCTTTCCTTCTAACGGCCTTATTCCAAAAAGCTAGCGGTCTCAGCATAGCTAACACATTCTAGAAATCATATATCGGTGAAGAAAAATATATGTGTGTTACCATGCAGCCTTAGACAGTTCACTCAATGGAGACTTACGATGTTAGCCGCTAATGTATAAGAAAAGACCACTCTAACTGTACATAAAGCAACTATGGCGTCCACAATAGCACTAAATGCCTCTGACACCTAGGAATACAACACCAATTCCTTCTAACGGCTCTATTCCCAACAAGACAGCTCTATCAGCCTACCTGTGAGCTATCGATCTTCTATTCATAAGGAATAGATCTTTGCCTTTCTTATACTATTGCTAAGCCAAGGGAGGCATTGTTCATCAAACCAATAGCCTTCAACATCTGAGCCAAAAGATCCGGGAAGGAAAGATCTTCGTCTTTCCTTCGCCCGGTACCTTAACTGGTAGAGTGCTGGAAGCCCATATTTGGGCTTTATTCTGAAGTACAGATACCACACCTTGAAGGCTCATATTCAGTGTATGTGCTTTGTATTATCATTGAGTGATATTATTTAGCCTGTAAGGGTTTGCCTTGTTACAATTTATGGGAGAGTGCCCTCTGCCATAAATTTTAACAAGGCAAAGATATGTGGACAAGATTTGATAGCAAAAATAATTTAGCACTCTACCAGTTAAGCTGTTTTTTGCCCAGCAAATGCAGACTTTTGTTCAGATGGAACAAAATTCGAAAAGCTTATGAATAAAAATTCAAAGTCTTAATGTGCCGGGATGGGGAATCAACCTCCGTAGCCCTCTCATCATCTGAACGTTCCATCTGAAAACATGGTCAGCACCATCCGAATGTACAGATGACTGGACCAACCCAGCAACATCCGACAGCTCACTACCAGAGACTGTTGATGGCAGAACATGCGATACGCTGTGCAATCTGCAGCAGCAAGTCCGTGAACGAGGCTTGCAGAGCAGCAATTATCCACTTCTTCACCATATGCTGCTCATGGGACGGAGATCTGTCCCCAGATCTTTCGATGCATGTCCCATATAAAAATGCCTCGAATGACTACAGGTTAATCTGACTTCAGTGGTGAAGACTGGGAACATCTCCATGGAACAGCATGAACCTGCGAAGTTGGATAGCTAGTCTGCAGTCTAACATGCTTCATCGATGAAGCAGAGGAAGAAGCCATAGCTGCAAATGGCCATGAAGCAAAAACCGTCGACCCCGACTGCTGACGGAATGGAGAGGGTTCTCCAGCTCACGGTCTGGCTCCATACCTCCCCGAGCGTTCCATTTAGAAACTTGTAGGCTTCTACCCCTTAGCTTGGTTTTTCATGGAAGTAGAGGAAGTCGTAACAACAGCCGACCCCAGCTGAAGTGTGAAAGGAACATCCCGTCTCACACATTTCGGACAGGTGCTCCGACTCTTTGAAGTTTCTCGCAACAAGCAGTCGACCCCAACTGCTAACAGGATGGAGAATGCTCTCCAGCTCGTGATTTAGCCCCAGATCTGGCCGAGTATCCCACTGAGAAACTTGTAGGCTAATCCCCTTTGCATGCGCTTCCATGTAAGTAGAAGAAGCCATAACCGCAACCGATGCTGGCTGCAGTGTGGAAGGAACATCCCGACGCATGTTCCAACTCATTATAATTTCTCGCAATGGACACAGTCGACCCTGACTGCTAATGGGGCGGAGAGAGTTCTCCAACTCGCGATCTGACCCCACATCTCGCCGAGCGTTCCATAGAGAAACTTTAAGGCTTCTTCTCCTTTCGCCATCGTCGCTGGGTGAGCTTTATATTAAGAGGTGCTTGTTCTACCCACATTATACAATTCGACTGCAACAGACCTACCTGGCTTCCTGGCTCCCTAAATAGGAACGACCGCTTCACCGGTTGATCTAGCTGCATGCAGAGGATTGAGCTTCTAACGGCCTTAAACCTGTGCAAATATCATGAGCACCTAGCAGCTAGCTCTGTTAACTCATCAGAGCAGGGCTCATCAGAGTGCAACAATGGCAGCACGTAACAGGCAGGTGTCAAAGTACCAACACCATGCTCATTGTTCCTCTGAAAAAGAGACTGAAAGACTAGTATTAGCCAGTGGTGAAAGCTCCTATCGGAACTTCAACATCCACCACACAGGTTGAACCCTGTTTCCAACGTTTGCATCCCATAGTACAAGTATAGAAGGAGTGCCATGACTTTCGGCAAACAACAAGCCTTTAATTCCAAGGCTTCTTTAACTTACACTAAGTACCAATTATTATAATGGCAACAATAATAATGAAGCCAAAAACATAAGTCTGCTGCACTCCCAATAATGAACATTGCAAGGATACATAACATAGACAATAACAAAAATTTTCAAAAAACATTTTTTAAAAATTTTTCAATGAAGCCTAAGTGTCCCAAGGGAACCTCATGATCTCAAGGGCATGCCAATAGAGCCTAAGTGTGGACAAGCACTAACTAATTAAAGCTAAACTACCGCAATATAATATAATATGTATCCTAATAGAAAAAACAATTGTTTTTAACTAAACACTGAATTAATATGAATCCAAAACGTTATTCAACAGACAACAACATCAAGAGGAAAAACTGGAAACTAACCAAAAACAGGCACAACAAAGGTCCAGCGTCAGTAAGCGATCAACAACCATCTGATGCAAAGCTAGATCTTCATATGAAGAAAAAACAATGCATCTGGTAGAAGATGTGAGAATACAAAACATTCTGAACAGTAATGAACAGGACGTAAACATAGGGCATAAACAGAATACCTATTCCGTTTTACAAGTCATACTCCAAGAATTTAATAAAAAATTCTTCAATAAAAAAGCTGAAAGCTGAAAGAGCTTGGGAGTATAACAGGAGAGTTCAGGAGAGGGAAGGGAAGTAATACTAACAACAAGAGGCCCCAGGGGACCTGAGGGCGCTCACCTGACATGGTAGTCTAAATATCAAACCAGGGACTTGACTATTTTTTTTTTTTTTTTTTTTTTATTTGGGTTTAACGACACATTAACAGCCAGGGTCATATCATGTCGGTGACAGTTTTACGGGTGGAGACAGCCGGAGTACCCGGAGAGAACCACCGAGCAATGACGAGCAGCTGTCAGCTCCCCAACATCGTCACTCTGAACTCTGCACCGTGGCACAGGCAGGGTTAGATTGGTTGAAGACATGTGCATCATCGACGTGCAGTACGCCTTAGTACACAGCGTCATCGTGCCCCCATGTAGGCAAGCGGGGTGAAGTGTCTTGCCCAAGGACACAACGCAGTTGCCGCAGGTGGGATTCGAACCGAGGACCTCTCGGCTTGCAACCTGCACCTCTACCTACTGAGCCACCGCGCCCCGGGACTTGACTTGAATAAGCTGCAAACGCCCCTCCTAAGAAAAGCATATACCAACTAGATGACGCGATTGTGCCCACACAATACACAGGATTTTCCTTCTTTTTGCAGTTCCTGCACTTTTACGTCCCAAAATTGAGATAAATGCATGAAAAACAGATTTTTTTTTATTTTTGTTCGGAAATTTTCGAAGTCCCAAAGAAAATATTTTCAGACTAAAATTTTTTTTCTTCTTAAAATTGACCAAAAAGCATAAAAAACCAAAAAACTAATTTCTGGATTTTGGTCCAAAATTTCTATGTCCGGACTGGAACCCCAAATTTTCAGCCTAAATATGAACCCAGGGACTTGGCGTGAACAAACTTGAATCTCACCCACTAAGCATGCTGCATACCAAATATCAAAAGATTCTTATTGGTAGATCTGAAGAAGAAGATTTTTAAAGAATATTCCTCATACTGCACTAATTTGAACATTTGGGCTCCCAAAGGGAACCCAAATATGGACCGAGGGATTTGATTTCAACAAATATGTGAATCAATGTTCCAAAGATGTTATATGTAAAATATGAAAGCTTTTGGAGCGGTGGTTTGGAACTAAACAATTCTTTAATTTTTTCTCATTGCCCACAGTGTTAAAAAATGCTGACTGAGCATTTTTTCAAAGTCCCAAAAAAGTACCTTATGACAAAACCGATGACAATTTTTTTACCATTCCTTTCTGTTGGCCCCAAGGAAGCCTCACACCAAATAAAAATTCTCAGTTTTGAGATGTGGACGTTTTCGGTTTTTTGGGGGTTTTTTGGCTCCTGAGGTTCCCACGGGGCTGCTGGAAAAATTTTTTTGGCATAAATCAAGTACTTATAACCCAATAATACCTCATATTAAATTTGGTTCAAATTGTCCTCTTGGTTCAGAAAATATAAATTCTGGGCGGGGCAAAAATTCTTGCCCCTCTCAGAACAAAGGCAAATATTACCCGTCGAACTTCTCTTGAACAAACTTCAGTCTACACCTCAAATGGAAGCTGCATACCAATCAAGTCTCTGCTACGGCTGGTTCATGAGAAGAAGATTTTTTAAAATTTTGTGCATTTTGGCCCCACCCCCTCCACAAAAGAAGCAGAAACCCAATTTGAAGAAAAACCCAAATGCCCCTAAATAACCACTACTCATGTGAATTTTCATTGAACTGCAGCGAGTGGCGTGGGAGAAAATGACCAAAACACCACCTTCACAATGTACCGACAGACAATGGACAAAAAGTGATCAGAAAAGCTTACCATGACTTTCAGTCAGATGAGCTAAAAACAACAGTGGAGTCATAATACAATGACGGCGTTCAGAAGCATATCCTAAAATTATGAAACATGCATAATTTTACATAAAAATTATAAAATTACAGCCATGAACATCCGAAACCACAGTTATTCACTTCAGCATCCTGCTACACTGTTGATTCCATGAAAACCATCATTGATTTGTGACTGGCATCTTCAAAATTGAGGATTTAAAGCACAGATGTCAGTTCAGTTGTTACTGACTTTGGGCCAAAGAGAAGAATGATGTTTGCACCAATTCTAGTGCACAAGTACTAAAAGTATGGAGGGCCAGATAGGACTTTTAATTTTTGGTACTGTATGCAAGTTTTGGGGATTGGGGAGTTCAAAATTTGTGTTTGACCCTTAATAATATTGAGGTTGCACAAGCTAAGTCTGGGCCATTGGGTTTTAGTATAAAAATGTTATGTCCAAATAGGTTATTTGTTCGTATTTTAAAGAAATTAGCTGCCATTATCTATTCACTTCAAAGTCAAAAGTGAAACAACAGCCCAATCCATATGGAACTGGAGGAATTGTAATTGGTATGTAATAAATAGAGGATCTGTAATGAGTTTCTCTTTGATATAAGATTTATGAAACGAGTGTAGACAATTTTATTTTAACGAGTCTGTGTTCCCGTACATGGAAAAAGAAAATTAACCTACTTTCTCTATGTTGACTGAATGCATTCAATACTTCCGCTTTACAAAATAGACAAACGGTCTTGTTGACATTTAATAAACAGACTGCAACAAAACCCTCATTAGTAATTCAATTGTCAACAATAAGAGAAGCAAATCCAAAGAAGGGATTAGCAATTTCTATATTTTATAAAATTTAATCCGAGTCGCTGTCGGACACAATGATGCACCTACGTTTCTGAGCGGGTTGGGCTGATGATGTTTCTGGGTTATGAATGTGTATTTCAAAGTGCCCATCATAAATGTTGCCTGTGAACATATTCTGTAGTCTACCCACAAATTGTGTGTTTCGATCAATGGAATTTGTGTTAGAAATTGACTGGTTTTGATAAACAACATCTGTGTCCATGGATTTAGGATATTGAGGCCTATTTTCAGTTTGAAGATTGGAGTTAGATAACACACGAGAAATTTGTTTGTGTTGTTGTTCATTGATATGGCTGTAATTGTTAATTGACTGGATATTCTTGTGTCCTGTGATTTGCATAATCTGGTGAGCAGGGATGTTATTTTCACTAAGTTTCTGAACAAGATGTTTGCGAGCACTGTGATTTGTAAGTTTCTTTTCTGGTGACAGACCAGCTGCTTTTGCCATGCGCTTCATGATGGAGGTAAGTTTATTTATTCCAATTGGCTGTCTTTTAAACCTCTGATCACAGACATTCATAATATCTTGTTTAGTATGTGTTGCTATATAAAAAGGGTCACTTACGTCACTGTAACCAGAGGGCCTTAAAAGAGAGTACTTTTTATAAATATTCACAGGACACCTTTCTGGTAAATCAAAGTTACACCATATTCTGGATGGAACACTTCGAACATCTCTCACAATGTCACCAGGGTGAGTTTTTGTTTGTCTTTCTATAAACTGTAAATATTCCTGGCCATTTAGGTCCTTGTGCAAACTAACATCCCCCAACACATTTTACGGTGCTCATCTGAGCCCCGTAAACCACAAGGAGTTTATTATAGATTCGGGTGTTGAAGAACCCAGTTGAACGCTTTGCCACAAAATGTCAATTTCATTGTCACTTATTGGCTCCGCCTTCATTTCCCGATTGCCCAAGCCACTTCGTTTCAGATGTCGTTGTTTGGCCTTCAATATGTCTCTCACTTTCACAAATTCTACACTGCTAACTATTGTGTGGCCATAATTAAAACGTTTTAAATTTCTGTCAATACTGGCAATAAATCCACGCAACGAGCTTGGTTCATATTCTGAGCAGTCAGATTTTCTGACTGATAGGATAAATTTGCATAAAATAACACACAGTTCAGTGGGCGGTATGTTGTAAATTTCACGATGCTCATTTATATCACTGCTTTGAAGAAAATTTCTTACTAACTTCATATCATAAAAGGTCTTGCTTAAAGTGTTTTTATTTGTTTCTTTTCAACAAATCCATCTATATCTGCACCGCTGACATTAACAAAACGACGCTGTTGAGTAGCGTCCGTTTGCTTAGCAACGCCAACAGTTTCTTGGCAATCTAGCGTCTGGTAGCGTTCATCGTGTAATGGGCTCAAATGTTCTGCCGAGAGAGTCACTTCAAAGTCGATACCTATTATTTTCACAGTGTATAACAAGCCTTTTGTGGAATCAATGATCTTAACAATTTCCCCTTTTCCTTTTCCATCTATTTTCACAATTTCGTTCACTCGATAGTTAAGTACACGCGACATGTTTTGTTTGTAAACAATGGAGTGGTACAATATGAATATTAATTAGGTGATGAGGCTTAAAATTCAGCCAATGAAAATCCTTGCAGGTCATATTACACGTGTTCTCATATAGAAGAATATCAGATGGACTTTTTCAATGAACTTTACAATAGTCATCTGATAAAAGAGTATAATAAATAATCTAAAAGCTTTAGTGCCATTGGATTCAAAGAAACTCGGCTAATCTAAACTGTTACAAACTGGACATAGGTTCTAAAAGTGATGCCAACACACACAGGGTCATGACACAGGGTATTTTTTGTTCGGGTTCGCATCACAGTTTGCGAAGCAAGATCTCCAACGTGTGATCCAATCAGTAAAATTTGGTTTGCATTGTGCTATTAAAAATTTTATGTGCTCATCCAATATTCCAATTCAAAAATGTTAAAACTACAGATAAACAGTGTAACAATACACCAATTTATTTGGTCATGCAAAATGATGAATTTAACCACCATTTTACGAGTGTTTTCAAATCAGTTGACAAAACTCCACTAGTGTTTTCTATGATGTCGGTGTTTATAAATTAGCTTCCACAACTTTTTCGTTCAAGTGGATTGATTTGATAATTGCAAGGTCGAATCATGAACTGCAAGAACATGGTTCAATCACTGATGTATTTATTTTTCATTGCCAACCCACAGGACCAGGGTACTCTTGCTTGTAAGTATTTGGTAAGGTTAGTTGTCGCTATCATCAGATGACTATATACCTACTTTCGTCGTAATTACCAGTGCCTGTGACTAAAATCGTCTTTATTCAAAAACTGAAAACTACATGTGGAAGGGTGTGCTAAGACTCAGAGGGGCTACTTGGTAGCTCACATTTGTAATGTTAGGGATGGGGTTAGGCTAGAGTATCAGCTCGGACATGAGTAACCAGGCAGTGCAGTAAGTGATAGAAATTAAATTAAAATTTTATAGTAAATTTCCTTTCTTATTATACCTACCGCAATTGTTTACTACAGGCTTGCACTAAAGTGGAAGACCCTAACTTGGAAAATATACTTTCTATTTTGATCTTTCCCAAGTGATTTGAGAAAGAAAAGTGGCTCAAAAGCACCAAGGAAAAATAAGCCAAAAGTGGGTCAAGCACCATTGGCGCACACCCAGTAGGGACGCTCTTCTCTTAGTACAAATCCACGACTTCCGGAACCAGTGCGCAGGCAGTCGCTAAAGAATCATTCTTTTGAGTCCGCCAACATAGGAGTTATGTGATCAGCGGGGAGGAAGGATTCTTACCCAAATAAGAAGATGGGAGGGCCTCCATGTGAACAATTGATGTAGATATAATAAGAAAGGATATTTACTATAAAATTTCTTATCAACCTACCTCACAATTGTTTACTACAGGCTGTATAGACAATAGGATGGAGGGAATCACATAACCAACCCCCACATAACCCACTTGCACTGGAACCGCGGACAGAGGAAGAGGTCCCTAGGCCTATCAAACCATAGCATCACAAACATTAGTAAAATACAATGAGAGATGAGGCGTATGGTTCTGTGTGATGCACAAACAGAAAGGGCACTAACAGCACAGAGCTGGAACTGACCTTGTAAGAAGCCTAATGGCTAGGGTAGACAAGAGCCTGAGCAGAAGAAAGAGGGCCCATAGTACAAAGGTCCTCTGCCTGCTCCTGCAACTGACGCAGACAGGAGGAGAAAGTAGCATTTTTCCAGTAGGCTGCTGGCATAATATCCGACAACATGCCAAAGTTAGTATAAGCCCAAGAGGTACACAATGCACACACCTCGTGGCCAGAAATACGATTGGTAGTACAATCGCCAGTCACTAAACGAGCATAAGCCATGTGAATAGCAAGACAAATCCATCAAGAAATGGATTGCGAAGAGATCGTCTGTCGACCAGGATTAAGAGACAGAAAAAATTGTTTCCTACCTTTCTTAATGAACTGTGTTGAGATAAATGCGAATTGCATGAACCAGACAGAGCAAAGGGTGATTACCTTCAACAGAAGAAAGAGCCCTGATACAGATAGGAGGTGGAGTTGTTTCTGGTGGTTCCAAAGAGTTACAAAGCGATCGATGTGGGGACGGCCCCAGAGATTGCAAAGCAACTGGAACACCGCCCTGTGGAGCATCGATCCACTCGGTGGAAATGATCCTGCCTGCCGGGACAGGGAGTCGACTAGGACATTCAGACAACCGGGAATGTGATGAACCACCACCCCGCATTCACATCCTGACCGAGCAGTAGAAGATCCTGAGCCAATTCGTACATGGGAACCAAGTGTGTGCCACCCGGTTCCAAATGTAAGCAACCACTGTCGAATTGTCGGACAACAGAAGGACCTGGCGATATGAAAGGTGGGGATCCACTGCCAGAAACTCAGAAGAAGAGCAAGAAGCTCCTTCTGGTTGATGTGAAAAGCTGCTTGATCCTGGTCCCATGCCCCGTGAAGGGAAAGACCTAGAGGACCCAACGTCGCACCCCATCAGAGACTGCTGGCATCTGCCGTCAGAACACGATCGGTTGTGGGCAAGTCCAACGGAACCCCCTGTGTAATCCACTGAACATCCATCCAGGGGAGAAGGTGATGATGAAGAGACTCTGGTAACTGAAGCACCAGATCCAGAGGATCGACATTCGGCCTCCAACGACTGAGCAGAAAGTGTTGGAGAGGTCTGACATGCAGCCGACCTAGAGGAATGAGATCCGTCACCGAACGAGCCGTCGGAGAATACTATGAGCTGTCGCGGACATGGAGTGGGACAGAGTAAGGGAAAAAGCTGAGATAATCGCAGCCCTTGTCCGAAGAACCGCCACCATATTGTACAGAAGTCCATCCCCAGATGACAAAACAACTGAGAAGGGACCAGGTCCGACTTCTCCTCGTTGCCTCTGAACCCTAGCGACGTGAGCAGGTTCAACAGTATGTCGACATCTGACTCCAGAAAGGCAGCATTGGAATACCTCCAGAGGATATCGTCGAGATATGCCAAAGTAGTCACCCGGGACTGTGTGCGATGGAAGGCTATCACATGCAACATAAGTCGGGCGAAGGCCCAAGGAGCCAGAGTGAGGCCAAAAGGCATGACCTTGAACTGGTAAACTCGCCCCAGAAAAGCGAACCTGAGATACTTTCACGATGTCTGATGAATCGGAACGAGAAAGTAAGTGTCTCGCAGGTCGATGCTGGAAGCGAAATCTCCCTGGTGAATGGAATGGCGAACCGACCTGAAGGTCTCCATGCTGAAATTGGCAGCAATGATAGACTCGTTCAGGATACTCAAATCGATAACCGGTCAGAGTCGGCCGTCCTTCTTCAGCACCAAGAACAGGTGGGAATAAAATCCCACTGACTGAATGTTCTTGATGACCTCGATCGCACCCTTTTGCCAGAAGATTGTCTATCTCCATGGTCAAAAGCTCCTGACATGAAACGTCTGAAGGAATTGGAGTTGGAAGAGGCAATCTCGACAGAGTGGGGTGCCTACAGAAGGATATTCGCAGTCTGGACTGAACAACATCTAACACCCAAGGATCGGATGTGATGGTGACCCAATGGTCTGCAAATTCTGATATCCTTCCTCCAACCTGGTACAAATCGAGGTGAGGGAGGACCTTCATTTCGAGCCCCTGCGAGAGGAGAAACCACCTCCTCTATGATATGAAGAATCCTGAGTCTTCCCTCCAGCCTGCCGATGCTTACCTGTACCCTGTGAATAAGAAGAAAAAGCGGAAACAGAATGATCAGCCCTTCGCTTCGCTGCGGAAGCAGTAGAGTGCTTGTTAGGCTTTGGATGGCCCCTGCCTCCAACAGAAGGCTGATCAAGCTGACGAAGCAGCAGCTGATCTAGGAATGATGTAGGACGTCATCTCGGATAGCCGCCATGAAACCATGGAACAGTTGCGGTTCCGCTAAAGAAGCGGATCGAAGAGCAGCGCACTGCCCCTCAGGAAGGGAACGTCTTGTGTCCAGCACAGCATCCCTGCAAACTAATTCCAAGTTAGCCGTGTTACAGGCATGCGTGTGAGTAAGATGCATGAGCAAAGGAGCCTGTACGTCATCAAACTTATCTGGAGGCAGCTAAAGCAGAGGCGACGTGATCTGAGAGAGAAAGCATGCCCAGCATCTCTCTCGATAAGCCCAACTCGGACTCCAGAGTCACCATAGGGAAAATGGCCGACTTGGGCTTGGAAAACACGAGGGAGTTGGAGTCCCTATCAAAGACCGTCAAAGTCTGGCAGACTGACAGATTGGCGAAATCGTAGGAACGATAATGCACCGGAGGCAAAAAAAGTGTCAACCCTGGTGAAGAACGAAGTCTTCATAGCTTTGGAACTCAGCTTAGAGTCCAAAGCTGTAAATGCTTCAACCACCTGTACCGACTGGCACAGTCGAAGGCGCCCAGAAGCAGGTTGATCCACAGGCTGTAGGCGCACAACCGATGATTATGGCCTGGCTGACACTGTCAGCTGGTCTGACGGTTTGAGATCTGGAAGGAACCCAAACACAAAGTCAAGAGCTGTCCCCAAGTCAGAAGACTGTTGGCTCTCAATGTCAGGTATGTCGGACTCAACCTCTGAGTCGGAAGACACATAGCCCATCTTGGGCAAACCAGCTGACGCCTCCCATGGTGTAGGCACACCTGAGGGATCAGAAAATGGCCTGCTTCCAATCCCGGGAGGCAGAGCCTCAGGGGCGCCTGGAAACCACTAGTAGCCTCGCTGGAAGCAACGGCAAGGCTCTTGGAAAGAACTTGAGTGAGCAAGGAGAGAACCTCCCTAAGCTCACTGCCCGTGTCGGCCGGTTCGATATGAGAATGAACCGGCAAAGTGGCTTCACTCCTGACCCTTTTAACCAGCAAAGGGTCACGATCCTCAAATACACCTGACGCGGGGAGACGGGCTGCAGCCGAAACATCTGAAGGCAGATGTGTATAGGGGTATGACATACCCCGAGGATCTACAGAGTGGGACATCAGGAGAGTCGCCATGGACCTCTGAGAGACAGAAGGTCCAGGCTGCTCAAAAAGCGCTGGTCCCGCACAACTGGCCATGTGACCAATGTGCATGGACGGAAACGCCGCAGAGTTCATAGTGGCCCCACCATGAACATCTGAATCCAATGCAAAACACTGAAATGCTCGACGGCTGAGAGGCCACAGCAGAGGGTTCGGTCAGCAGCCCCTTCCAACTTCAACGAGTTGAAGTCAGGGAAGGCTGAGGCTGATACCCCACATCCACACTACCAGACATTGCTGCAGATCCCTACAGGGATAAGCCAAGGCAGGCTGAAACGGTTACCGATGACGTTGCAGATGGAACAGCAGTAGCCGCAGATATGACGGGAGCTGTTGAAACTGGTGGAAAAGGGGAGAGAGCAACCAAGCTCTGCCTCCAAAGGAGGAGTCACAACCCTAGTGACAGCCTCAGATGTCGACTGGAGAGGGACCATATTCCCGGAACCAGGCATCTCTTCACCAGACAACTCAACAGCTCCCGCAGTATCCACCACGGTTAAAAACTGCACATCCCCCAAGGAGGGGATATAACTCTCACCAGATGTGGTCATGTCGGGAGGCCCCGAACGACAGCGTTCTCCCTCCCCTCCCCCCCCCCCCACAGGTGCAGGAGGAACGGCCATGAGAATGCACCACAAATATTTAAAATACAATGAAAATGTGTTTGAAAATAATAACGAGAATATATAGAACACAGTCCTGTTATCATACGATCCTCAGTTCCATATTTCCAGTCACAGGTAACCATTATCATTGAGTTTAATTATCACTGTTTCTGAATGCAAAATGGACATCCTGCCACATGGGCAGATGAAAAAAGAATGATTCATCAGTGACTGCCTGTGCACTAACAATTGTAAGGTAGGTTGATAAGAAATTGGGAAATTTGGGGGGGGGGGGGGGAAGTTGAAACTGCTAATCAATTTTACAGGACAGCGATAAAAACTGCTAATCAAATTTTTAAGGTGAGCTAAAAATTAAGTAAATTAAAATAATACGAAAAGATATTACCTTAGTAAAGAAGAGATCTGATTGGGTAACACCTTCAATATGGAAAGAAAATATTCCATATTCAATATATTTCATTTGATTTATCTTCTTCAAGAAACTTTGGGGAAATAATTCCAACTGGTCAATGGAATGGTCAATGCATTCCAAAGGTGTGCATGGAGGGTGTGGGGCATATCAGCGCCTTTTAACTGTTTATTTAATTTTGTTGTTTTGGATTCCATGTCTAGTCACTGAAAGATGCCAGACCTGGGAAAAGGGAAACATCAGCAGAGGCTTGAAGAAAAATTGCCCTTTAGGTTGCAGATACCCCCACCCCACCCCTCAGTGTATGTGCACAATGTGGGAAATTGCTCCTCAGGATGCAGAGAAGCCAGAGATTGAGTTTTCCTATTGTGTCTATTGATACATAAAGAGCATCTCTCCAGTGGATCACACAGACCTAGCTTTTATATTGCATTCATTCATGCATGGAGTGGCATCCTAGCAACTCATTTTTTGTGGCATTTTAGAACCACTACGACACCTCTCATAGATGTCATAAAAAATCTACATCTCTGTGATTCACATGGGGTAGTGCTTTTTGTGCATCAACAGACTTAATAGGAAAACTCTGTCTCTGCTGCTCTAACTGGATGAGGGTTTTACATATGTATAGGGACAGGATAGGGACAGGTGCAGGGCATTTTTCACAGCTTTATAAGTGATTATGTTGACAGGCTGGCATCAGTCACTCAACTGGTAAATGGTGGAAAACAGTATAATAACAGATCAAATTTGTACTAAATATAGGGAAAATGATTTAGTGCTGGTTTAATAGTTGTAAATAACTGATGTAGATATTAACAAGTTTCCAATTAAATGTTGTATTTTGTACAGTTGAGTCCACTTAATTGGACTTTTCTTAACTGTATAACCCTGTTAACTGCATATAATTCTGAAATGCCATTATTTACCATACCATCAGTAACAATTTGACATGTTTAATGGATATAGGTTATTGACAAACTCCTGTTAATGGGTGAAAATTCTTGTAATATATTAAAGATTTACTCTAACAAACACTGAAATCTGTATATTTATATCAGTATGTGTGTGTGTGTGACCTCAGAAATCTAATGTAGATATTTAATCTATCATAACTTGTTTGACAGAGTTTAGTGACCTCTGTCATTCAAGATATAACAGAATAAATGCAAAGTTTGTAAGTAGAAGATGGGAAAAAGACCTAGTTCCAGATAATTGTATACTCTGGTTATTTGCTTATTTTTCTTTGGGAAAGTGGCTATGAATTCACAGGGTTCTACTGAATTTTATTAATAGTCGTCTGCAGACTACTTTTGGCACAATTTAATACTGAAGAAGGAGGCATGGTGGCTTAGTAGGTAGAGATGCAGGCTGCAAGCCAAGAGGTCCTTGGTTTGAATGCCCCTGCAGCAACCGCGTTGTGTCCTTGGGCAAGACACTTCACCCCCACTGCCCACATGGGGGCATGGTGGCACTGTGTACTAAGGCAGTCTGCACGTCGATGGTGCACTTGTCTTCAACCAATGCTAACCCTGCTTGTGTGAAGTTAGTATGCTGGGGAGCTGACAGTTGCTTGTCATTGCTTGGTGGTTCTCTCTGGGTGCTCAGGCACCGTCACCCATTAAACTGTCACGGTCATGATTAGCCATTCTGCAGAAATATGTGACTTTAAACACCAATAAATAATAATAATACAGAAGAAGAATACATTAAATGTCCAGTATAACAAGAGCAGGACCACAGACAGGTGCAAACCCCTACCATTGTATACAAACTTGCTGCATAACAAATTTCGTTGAAATCCATCCACTCACTGCTGAGATATGGATGCCGGTGGATAGACAGACTGACATACAGATGGATGGACAGACATACAGATGGATGGATGGACAGACAGACAGATGCATATAATCCAGTAAAACCCCAATCTCTTTGAGAGAGGCGGTATAAAAATTACCATACAGATTATTCCTGGAAATGTTCTTTCTGACAAATGCACAGCCATCACAAGTAACTGCCCAAACATTACCATTTGGTGACACACTGATGCTGGATACTTCTCTACTGACTGGTATCATACTCCATGATTGACCTTCAGGACACGTATACTTCACACCTTCTCGCACAAATACCTGCACAAATAAATTAATACATTTATTAGCCAGTAGAGTGCTATATTACTTTGGTCATCATAATTTGTTCACTTTTTTTGTCTGGTTACAATTTATGGGAGAGTGCCTGTGGGAATAGTATAGACCCACAAATCCAGCAATTAAATAGACCCCGATTTAAAAACTCCTTAATTGATAAAGCCTTGAATAATTATTCGCGTCCTAACTCCAAATGTGACAACCCAATGTGCCCCGACTGTGTCATCCGCCAGCTGTAATCTTCTGACATCTCATCCTCCTACCCCCATCCCTTAATTCTCAATACATTCTAGCCTCCCTGAATTATAAATAAAAGATCAGACAACCCCGTCTTGGGGAAAGCACTTCAATACACTGATGCCAAAGAAACTTGATATCTTTCTTTTTACGGGAATGGCAGGAAGACAGCCTTATAGGCTATGCCATTTCCATGCTGTATACTAGCTTATGTCCCTGTCTGTTGTAATGTTATTTTGTAATCAGTGTACTAGTATACTGCAAAATAAAGATCTATCTATCACAAGGTAAATCCATACTGACTAAATAATTGCATTTCACAGATAATCAATATGAAGCTTTTAAATTGGGGTGACGGGTGGGGGCAAAATATTTCCCTGAGCACAATAATATTAGATTTCAAAAACTAATTATAGGAATAATCATCAAAAACTTAATTAATGAAGCACTGGGTGGCGACATGTGACCTGATTTGACAAGACAAAGGAATAAGTTTGTCCAAGGAGTCCATCCTGGAAGATTGTCTACCAGAAGGAACATAAGCGGTTGGGTGAACAGGCCTAAGGGAATAAGATCCATCACTGTTACGCAACGACCCATCACTGTTGCGCAAAGACTCATCACTGTTACACAAAAACCCATCACAGTTATGCAAGAGCACCATCACTGTTATGCAAAGACCCATCACTGTTACGCAAAGACCCAGGAGACGCATTATTTGGCAAGCTGAAAACTGACTGAGATTGGGGGAAAACTTTTGTGACGGCCTAAAGGAATCAGAGCTCTTGCTTGAGGTACACCAACAAGAAGGGCATAGGTCAGAAAATACATCCTGAGATTAGTGAACTTTGTTACCAGAACCAAATCTGACTTATCACAATTCACAATAAAAGCTAGAACTTAAAAAAGATCCAGGAGACTGCACACATCGTCTAGAAGAATGCCCAAGGTGCTAAGTTTAGGCCAAAACAGATTGAATTGATAACTTATCTTGTTTATGGCAAAGCTTGAATACTTTTGAAAGTTAGAAGGAATCATGACAGTACGCAACCTTGAAGCCTATGGTTTTGATTAAGTCATTTCTGGTCAGAAATAATTGCCTGGCCTCAGCACTAGAAATATTAGCAAATAAAACCCTAGAGAACCTGTGTCCTGAAGGACCTTTATTGCCTTTTTCTGAAGTAAAGTCTGCATTTGCAGAAGAAAACAGTTTGTCTTGTTTTGTTAGAAAGGAAGTCTTGTTTCCAAATGAACTTCTGTAAGGGGAGGTTTTCTTGTGAATGAAAGCTTTAAACCCTCTGAAATGACTTGAAGAACCCACTGCTCCGGAGAGATCTGGTGTCACTGTTGAAGAAAGATAGTTTCCCCAAAAGAAAGACAATCAAGGAAGAAAGACAATCAAGGTCTGTATCCTCATCTAAATCCTCTGTGAGTCATGGAAAAGGGTTATTAGTAGACTTTACCCATTGAGATTTGTTACGGTACTTAGCTTAATGATAAATCTGTTGATGATACTGAGAGGTACTATTATTATTATTTGTAGATCTATTAACAATGTAGCCAGAACCATGAGCTGAGCTGTACTGGACTTTTTGTATTTATTATTGGGTCAGCATGCAGGGTAAGAAGGCTTTGATTGTGCTGAGTAATTTGTCTTAAGATTAAATCATCCAGATGACTTGTTTATGCACTGATGCAATATGATCATTGAATAAAAAAATTCCTGAAAACAATATGCTGAATGTAAGGATTCTCTGAACATACATGAAGCTGAAGATACTGACGAGAGGGCATTATCCCTGCAAATTAATTCATGATTACAGGCATTTCTTGGGGTTGCATGAATAGATTACATTATGGTTCTTGAAAGAATGCATAATGGAGGCATGATATCATCCAACTCCGGGTAATCTAGTCTGGCAAGTAACGTTGATGTAATAAGATCTGCAAGGGACAAGGCATTCAACATTTCATGAGATGACATTGAAACATTAGGACAGAAACTGGAGTTTTATAACTGAAAGGATACTTCATTATTCCTGATGAAGCAGCTTCACTCTCCAATAGGAGAGGTAATGAATTGATGCAAGAAGCAATGTTAAAATGTCTCATGTCATTAACTGGTTGAGTACTAAATTATTTTTCAAATGTGATTTGAAACCTAGGTATTTTTTTTCAAAGATACCTTGCTACCAGCATGAGAAGTCTTATATTTAGCTAAATTTTCTTCATAAATAATTGTTTTGTTACAACCAAAGAAGACAAAAGAGCCAGAGTGTAATTGCAACCAAACAATTTTATATACAAATTTTTTCTTCTTCTGCTGATCAAACCTCAAGCTAATGCATATAGTGTAAAACCACAAAAGTGGCTTCCAGCACTTATCAATGGAGCCATGACAGAAGCTTCTAGCACTCAACCAGTTAAAATGTATGAAGTCTTTCTTCTGGAAAGAGCTATTCTTGTCTTTCTTAGTTTTTATTATCGAATGCATAATACCCGACTGGACCAGAAACACCGATGAATCTAAATGTTGCTGTAAAAGATAATCATCTGATGAAGACAACTAGAGATGTCTGTCGCCCAGTATACCCTCATCATGGCATACCGCCACCGTGGCATACCGCCTAATGTGGGTGATTGAAAAGAGACATTCAATTTTTCTAAGTAAAAATAAAATCCAATATGGCCACAAGTCAGCCATCTTGAATTTGATCGGGAAAAAGGACAAAAATTATATCCCGCACTGCTCCTCATTGTGCCAATCATTTATATTGAGTTTCATGAAAATGCAGCAAAAACTGTAGAAGTAGTTCACTCCACAAGTATTTTGCAAAATCCAATATGGCCACCAGTCAGCCATCTTGAATCCGATCTGGAAAAAATTTATGTCAAGCACTGCTCCTCATCATGTCCATCAATTTATAATGTGTTTCATGAAAATGCAGCAAAAAACTGTAGTAGTTCGCTCCACAAGTATTTTGCGAAATCCAATATGGCCACCAGTCGGCCATCTTTAATCCCATTAAGAAAAACATTATGTCACACACTTCCCCTCATCATGTTGATCATTTTTGTGAAGTTTCATGAAAACATGACTAAAACTGTGGAAGTAGTTCGCTCCACGAGTTGCAACGGACCGACGACGACCGGTGGACAAGTTGACAACTATATACCCCCTAACACCATAAACTTCGTTTTGTGGGGTTATAATATTCAGACTTCTAAGCTTCTGTGCAGCTTTAGGAATGGCTTCAGGCAAGTCAAGAAAAGTATAGTGTCTGTATGCTGCATCATTAAAGTCAATTAGCACTCATCCTCCGGTAGTACTTCTGAACATGGTTTTGGTGAGGTTGAACTTAATGACATGTTATCCTCCTATCTGTCTTCATCCTTTTCCAGACACGATTAAAAGTGGCTGGTGTCAGGTTAAGTCTCCTTCTGGGATAATTGTTGTGCTGTCAAAGCATCTGACAAGGTTTGTAAAACTTTGACCATGGACAGTCGAGTTCTAATATATTGCTCATGACAGTAGTTCTTGCTTTTATCAAAAGAGAAGAATGCCATTATCACTCTGACATTTAAAAGAATAAGAACCTCTCTCTAAAGTGCCATGAATAACTCTTTCGGTTTTCAAGAAGTATGTGAAGCATGATAATGGGAATAACATGATGAAACAAAGGGCAACTGCAATGGAAGCATGGCTAAAGATTGATAAAGACTGGGTACCCTATGTGAAGCATAATGTAATGAAGTGTGTTAGGACAAAGGCTAATGGTACACAGCTGAATGATAAGGCTGACAACAAGACTGTTAATCAACTGTAGAAGTTGATGTTGGAGGAAGAAACTGATGAGTTTACTCTCGATAGACTGTGTAGATGACTTTTCATAGCTATGTTAAGATAGGACACTTGACCTAACATCGCACTCCTCTCTGTTAGGTAAAAGTTAGGGGGATCAATCTTCTGACCTTCTAACATCCCCCACTTCCATGATAGGAAACTTTTGAAGTAACTCAGTCTCCTGATCTATCAACCCACACCTTACTATTTCAGCACCATTTGTATTTAAGTCATATGACAAAATAGTGCCCAAGAACCACCATAAAGAAATAATGCTGACAATCATCCATTCATCATCATCTAAAGACCTGTAAATTTACAAAAGTAATAATAACATTCATAACAAAATATGAATTTTCTCAAACATACTATGCCAAATTTCTAAACAGACTATAACTGAACATCTGTAAAGAATAAAAAAAGAGAACAAGCAATGCTTAACCCTTTATCTGATACAACAACTGAAACATTGCAGCACTATTTATAAAAATACCATTCAAATTTTACTATTTTTGTTATCTAAAATATATAACTGCTCACTAGAATGAGCTTACTGATCATACATATACTGGCAAACATTTAACTTCAGCTGTGATCAGCCCTATTTTAAAATGTTGGGACATCCTCTCTTTGCTGATGAAATTCTGATATGACTAGAAATGGCTAGCAAGGGTATCTCCAACAATATTCAATGTCCTGGAGTATAACGAGCTTTAAATAACTAGAAGTATACTGGCCAATCAGAACAGTCATGGAAATAAATAAACAACCTGTAGAGCGTTACCTGACCATATGCATGCTCTACTCTAAAGTACCTGCACCATAAGTAAAACGCTTCATATACTATACAGTACGCCTGCCGTGGACTGGTCACAGGTGGGCAATATTTCCACGGATGCAATATTATAAAATTCCAAACACTAAAATTCCAAACACTAATTATAGGAATAATCATCAAAAATTTAATTAATGAAGCACCAGGTATAACCTGGTGCTTCATTAATTAAAATTTTATTGATGATGATTTTTATTACATGGTGAATGCAGGCATGGACATCACTGCAAATAAATAAATAAATAACCAGTTGAGAGCAAGAAGCAAAAAGTACTTACATGTTAATTAAAAGGCTTTACATTCTCATATAGCAGTAGTAAATATTTTCCCATAGGTGACCGTTATAACATTATATAACATTAGTGTGACAAAAATATGATTGCATCATTTCAATTTGGTCATTCAAATATCCGTCAAGTATAACACATTTTTGGGAGAGAATTCCCATCAAAAAACACAATTGATAGTCAATTGTATTTTTTGGGATGCAAAATTCATCATATCAGACCTCTTTGTTCTCTGATATATTCAGCAATTAGTTAAGATTTGAGTACAATGCTTCAAAGGTTTTTTAAAACAATATTTTTTTTCTCAAAACTGCTTGGTTTCAGAGAGATTGCATCATTTCTGAGTGCAACATTTCAAGAGAGATAACTCTAATTCAAATATTTAGTACTGTTATACCTATTTCTATGGGTGTGTTGTAAATTCAATTTAAGGCTAGAATATTTTTATATAGATTTGTCTTGATACAATTTATTGAAGAGTGCCAGTAGGCACTCTCCAATATATTGTAACAAAAGAAATCCTTGTGAACAAATCCAGAGTCTTAAAATTAATCTAGTGCTTAAAATAAATAAAAAAATAAATAAATAAATACTCCCCCCCCCCCAAACCGCCACCCCTAATCTTTTGAAGAAAAAAATTCTGTTATTTCACATTACCTCGCCATTAAGGGTAACAGCCCAAACAGACAGTTCATCATCTTTTCTGCCAGAAATCGCCCATCCTCCAACGGCCAAATCGGTGAATGGGTCTCGTATTTCTTTATTTCTTAAAGATGGCAACTGAAAGAGATACACTGCAATTAAAATCACAAAATATATTCCATCAACAAGTCACATGCCTTTGCACACTATATAACTGTGTTTTCCACTTATATCCACAATATGGCAAAAAAATAACAAAAATGGCTGCCATTGGGCCATCTTGAATTTTTTTCCAAAAGATTTTGGCATGGATCATTCTCCTATGATGTCTGACAAATGTTGAAAATTTAAAACTAATATCTCAAAACATCTCCAAGATATGGGTGATAAGGTAACTTGAGAATGCAAAAAATGAACAAACATGACCCGGCCATCTTGAATAGTTTTTTTTCAAAAAATTTGGACGTGCATCATCCTCATAGCATCCATAAACAATGTTAGAAACCTGAAACAAATATATTAAAACATGTCTAAGATATGGGTGGTAACATCAAATGAAGCAAAAAATGATGACAAAAATGGCCGCTGGTCGGCCATCTTGAATTTTTTTTCAAAAAGTTTTTACGTGCATTGTCCTCCTATTATGTGTCACCAATGGCATAAAAATGAAAGTACATCATCGATGCATCTATGAGATACAGGTGGTAACAAAAAAATGACAATGAAAAAGTCTGTCATTCAGCCACCTTGAATTTTTTTTCCAAAAGATTTTGGCCACCTGGAATGTTTTTTAAAAATGTTGACGTGCATCACCCTTCTAGCATCTCTGACCAATGTTAGAAATCTGAAAGTAATAGCTCAAAATATGTCTAAGATACAGGTCGTAACGTCAAATATGGCACAAAAATAACAACAAATATGGCTGCCATTCGGCCATCTTGAATTTTTTTTTCAAAAGATTTTGGCATGCATCATTCTCCTAAGGTGTCTGACAAATGTTGAAAATTTAAAACTAATATCTCAAAACATCTCCAAGATATGGGTGATAACGTAACTTGAGTATGCAAAAAATGAACAAACTTGGTCGGGCCATCATGAATTTTTTTTTTCAGAAATTTTTGATGTGCATCATCCTCATAGCATCCATGAACAATGTTAGAAACCTGAAACAAATATATTAAAACATGTCTAAGATACAGGTGGTAACATCAAATGAAGCAAAAAATGATGACAAAAATGGCCGCCAGTCGGCCATCTTGAATTTTTTTTTCAAACATTTTTGACGTGCATCATCTTCCTATTATGTGTCACCAATGGTATAAAAATGAAAGTACAACATTGAAGCATATATGAGATACAGGTGGTAACATAAATGAGGACAGACAGACAGAGGGACAGATGGACAGATGGACAGACGGAGTGCAATCCAATAGCCCCCCAAAACGTTAAAATCGTGGGGGATAATAAATAGAGAAGACAGCCATAGGTTAGAAAATGAACAAACCATGCAATCTCTATGAGTCATCAAAGTGCTTGTTGAAATATTTGAGTAAGAGAGAGTACTGGAGAAATAAAATGCAAGAGGAAACCATTAATTATACAGTATGAACAGAGTGTATACCATGTAAAGCACCGAACATGGTGTTTACAGTTCTTCAAAATGCAGAGTTATCCGGTGAAACTCTGTGTTAGAGCCGAGATAAATAACACTGTATTGGTCGACGATTTTGAGTGAAAGAGATTAGTATTGTTGATTGGCAATAAACACGGTTTCTCATAACTTGCTACTGTGTTCATTCCACTGTTTTGTGCATGAGATTCATGCTTGAATAACAGCTTACACAGTAACTGCACAGTTTGCAAACAAGTTGTAGTGCATTAAGTCAGTGAACACTGTGCATGCAACATAATGTTTCAATGACGAACCACATAAACTGGCGAGGAGACAATTTAAAAACTAAAAAAATGAATCCCGTGTCCATCGAACACCACAGGTGGGGGGAGGAGTAAATTTTAGAGATGCTGTACACAAATTCCCAAAAATTATAAAAAGTCTTAAAACAAATTTCCACAATTCCACTCGAAATTTCATCCAGCATTGCCAAACGCATATACAAATTACAATGTATACCATTGCAAACACTGCAAAATAATGCCTACGCTAACCTACTTGTTGGCAGGGTGTACTGCTGGCAACATCGAAGCAAGTTGATTTTATCAGCTTATAAAATGTACAGTATATGCATTAGCTGATGCATTGTAACAACCCCCCCCCCCCCCCAAAAAAAAAAAAAAAACGGGATTCAATCTGGGTTTATCAGAAGATTTATTAATATTTACAAGAATATACCAATTCTACAGGCATGCTACAACAAACTACACTAGAAAGAAGACTGCTGATATAAATTTTACGATATCAGGAAAGTCAAGCACAACTGAACAACACTTTTTTTCTGGGGCCTACATTCCAACTCTTTCACAAGTGGTCAGTTATTATAATTCACAATACTGTGGTTTTAAATTTCACTCTGATAGAAATATAGACTCTTTTGTAGAAAGATATCCATGAAGCCTTTCCAACAATCATTGTAAATGTTTAGTACAGTGTTCAAAAAGCAGACAACAGAAAAATTGTCTGCATTCTCAAGCTAGAAATCGATTAAAATCAGTTTTTCATTTTCTGTCCACAGGCAGCTTTTTGGGGTGAACTGACATTCTAATGCAGTACATTTGACAGGTTAATATGACAGGGGAGGCATTTCCAAAAGACTGAGAACAATCAAAAGCATGTAATAACTATTTATTCGTGAAAAATATCTGAAAGAATGTAATAGAAAACACCAGAAGAACTGAATATCCACACATTCCGGATTGTGTTGTGTGAAAGAAAAATTCTCAACTTCAAGTGAGCTCCGAACCAATTCCAACAGCCCATCCACTAAACCATAATGTGTGTCTCTTGTGTTTGCTTTGTCACAGAAACTGAGTATATCATATGGGTGAATATACTCAGTTTCTGTGACAAAGCAAACACAAGAGAGTTTTTTGCAGACATCCCAATTGTATGATAGAGAGTCACCAAGAACATAGTCAAGACTGTATAGAGCTCAGCAAGGGTTTTACTTTTTACTTTGTTCTTTTCTTTTTCTTCTTTTTTTTTTTTTGGTGGGGGGAGGGGGACTAATATTCGGGAGTCAAAAGGCCCTGCTGGGGGTGGGAGGTGGGTCCCAATAAACTTTTGGGAAATTCAGTGATAATAGTTTTCTTCTTCAACGAACTGTGGATGTATGCCTACATGTAAGCTCAACTTACTGTCAACCTAAATATTGAGATGGCGTTTTGGCCAAGGGCTGGTAGGGGTGAAATCTTTTGACAGTCTTACATGTCAAACTGGCCACTGAAGGTCGGGTTGGATAAACAGAAGGGACCATTTGGATCAAAACGCGATGGGATTGATTTAAAATGCTGAATTCAACAATAGAAATAACAGACATAAGCGTAGTGTGTAGGGGGGGGGGGGGGGGTGGTTGAGGTTGGGGAGGGGGAGCTGGCTCTGTAGGCCTTTGGCTTGCCTCACAAATTCTGTTGGTATGGGTGCTGTGGCTAACTTCCTTTTCCTCTTCCTCCCCTGTTGCCTCGGTGGGTGGCTCCCAGCATCTTCGCGCCTTTTTTGCTTATTTACTTCCAACTGTCTTGGCCTAGATTTTGACAAACAACATCACTACATCGTTTAAGGATGTCAAGAGGGTCCACATTTAACACAAGAAAATGTATGCAGGAATATCACACTTTAAATGCATGGGTGTATGAGGGCAAATATATATTTTCTGTTCTTTAGGGGGGGGAGGGGGGGGGGGGCTCTGGTGCTATACAAAATTGCCGATTAATAGTTTTATGTAGAACTGACCAATTTTTGCTAGTTCCCACATTTTTGTAGGTATGGGATGGGGTGAGGTACCCTCCACCCTCAGTTCGTATGTCCATGGTTAAATGTTCAGGCATAGATGGCATTTTATTTGATAAATGTATCAAATACTACAACATGCAAACATGTATACATATAGTCATATAGTACTATACAGTAAAAGACAATATTATTTTATTATTAACACTTTAGCCAACTGCTGATTTGTCATGGTTTTCAAGTGAGAATTAAGGCCTTGGTTATTCCTGTGCTTCCAATTGCCTCCCTATTCTCATACCTCTTCTTTCCTCCCGACACTCGGAGATGGACTGCTTGATGACATCCTGTGTCACGTTCTTCCCAATCTCTCCAATAAGCATGCTGACCCTATCATTTGTATCGTCAACTAACCACATGTAGTTTTACAACATTCATATGAGTAGGCTACTAGAATAATAATACAGGCGATGACATGCATGTTATTTAGTTTCACTGGTACCTATAACGAAGTTTGTGTTGATGTGTAGGCATGCATGTATTTTTAAGACAATACATTCGATAAAACGTTGAATCTTTGAAAAGTGGCTCTCAAATTTATTTTTTTTCTATATCCTTGAGAGCATTGTTGATATCGGGACAAATCGGCCTCAATAATGTGACATCTGGGACTGACCAAAGCTGTAACAATTGTCTGGATCGAGTTATAACAGAACCAGAACACAGTGGGAAGCTTTAAAAAATTTCATCGGCAATAACTTTTATATTCCCGATCTGATGTTACCTTGACATTGTCACATCATAGGGCACCTGAGGAAAGGGCGAACGCACTACTGTCGAGTTAACAATATTCTCTTGTTTTCAACATTGTGGAATCTTTTTCTCTTTTGGTACATTTATCCATATGGATTTTAATTGTCACTGAGCACAGGGTCAATAATAAATAACAAACTGTATTAAAGGACTATGTCACCAAATTAATTCATCAAACTCAAATATAAAGATTTATTTAAAAGACATATTCTCGGTGAAACACCGAGCCACATCAATCAAGGGGGCAAATATGCCATCGCTACTGTTTATCACCTTGTACTTGAGCAGCTAATCTTTTACACACAGAAAAAATTGGCATAGTGTTTAACGGAGCCAATTTAGGTAAAAACACCTGCCACCATGCCGAGTGGATAAGATGTCATCCACTCATGTACATATATACAACTTCATTAAATATCCAGTGACAGCAAAACCATTTTATATACATTCCCTACCTGCTCCCATATAGAGGAGGTGTGGAATACTTATGTCATATATAAAGGCTGAATACCTAAAAAATATCTATAAAGGATAGCCTAAAAGATGAAAACAGCATTTGAGGAAGACATGTCTTTACCGACAACATTTATAGAATAAATATTTCAACCAAATGAAGAAATACAATGCCTAAGGAAACATACTAAGCAGGAAAACTACACTCATGAACATCCATATAAATATATATAATTAGGTTCTGAACAAACTTAAGGCAAACCAAAATATAGATGAACTGACAGAGGTTGCATCGAAAATGGGTGACAAAATATTAGGATGCAAACAATGTTGAGACATAATTTACAAAAGTCACTTCCCTGAATAGATGAGATGATGAAAATCACTGCAGCAACTTTATAATATATCCAACATTTCCATACTTCTAGCTTTGAATTGCTCAAAACTGCTAATAAATCTTTGTTTTTTGAAGAGACAAGAAGAAAACATCCATGATTGTGGTTTAAAATAAGAAACTGAAGCTTTCTGAATATGTCTGTTGGGCAATGGGGTGTACTCTAGTGTTAGAGAGGAAGGATGGAACATTGTGCTGTGTCCCATGAACTCTTGGCCCAGATCAGTCCGGGTGAGTAAATTTTTTAGGCTTTTTGACTTCTTTAATTTTTTCATTTATCCTTAAAAAAAAAACACTCAAAATTGTTATTTTTAAGTAAAGAGGTTTATAAGAAGAAAATATATTGTATTGGCGAGGTAGGTTGTTGAAGAAATGGTCAATTTCTATTGTTATGTTTACTGAGCTTCCTTTGAAGTTTATTAAAAGATAGTAAATCATTGTGGACAACAAGTTTCTTTTGGTTCCCCCTATATGAAGAAAACCAATATTGTATTTTCGAAGAGCCAAACACTCACATATTCCTCACCTTAGCCCACTTATCTACAGCATTATAACGCCTGAATCTGATCCATTTCCTTCTTCTTACAAAAGATTTCCAGTGCTTTTCTGCAGTCCAATTTGCTGGGAAATCCACAGCATATTGCCAGCCCTGTATAATGAAGCATCAAATTCAGTAAAAATTCTATAATTTTATGTGGTGTTATTGAAGAATTTCATGACTAATTAATATGAGAGTACGGAGTCATTTGAACGGATCCACCTGTACCTGCCACCCCCCTACTCCCTCCCCCAAATTAGACTTGGATTACACTAGCATATGTCATTACACTGACATAAGAAATATCATTCTGAGATACACTAGAACTCCCTTAACTGGTGGAGTGCTAAATTATTTTTCAAAGGTGATTTGTAATGAGAGTATTATTTTTCAAGGGTACCATACTACAAGCAAAAGGAGCTCCAGTTTAGTAAGATTTTGTTAAAACACAAATGTTTTGTTACAATTTATTGGAGAGTGCCTCTTGGCACTCACCAATAAATTGTAATAAAACAAATTTGTTAGAACATTTTTTTGCATTTCAAATACTGGGCAAACACGGTAATGTATACAGTGTTTTCAGCACTTTTCAATAGGGCCCTGAAAGTGGCTTTGAGCACTCAACCAGTTAATTGAATAAACACTGTGCCAGTGAAAACTATTTAACACATGAGTATTCAATTAACAGGAATTCACTATTTTCAGATTTTCATGAAAGACTCTCTTGTGATGAACTGACCATTATTCTATATCTTGGTCAACAGAACTCTATGAGCTCTGGCAACAAGATATCAGAGATTCAATGCTTTATTAGATTACAGAGACCAAATACATCTATACAAGTGCGGAATTCAGTGGATGTCGGAGAAATTCTTTGATACATGTAGGTCACCAAAGTTTATCTTTTAATTAACAGGAGTTGACTCGTTAACCTATATGCAATTAATCATTCAAATCTGTATTAGAGGCATGCTAAATGGTTTGGTGTTTGAAGTTATATGAATTATCCGACTTTATCAATTAAGAAATATCCTATTAAGTGAATTGCACTGTATTAGAGATGAAAAGAGGATTTGAATTTCAACTACAGTTAAAACTAGAAGTCCTGTCATGAAATGCGCACAAATAGCACATGGATCTGTGTGTTAATTTATGCGTTAGGACCATAGTAAGGCTATCAAATTCTGTACAAATGGCCTGTGCACAAGCAATGTTTCAGCCAATGGACCTCCGGGTAACCCAGAGGTCCGTTGGCACAAACATTGCCTCTGTTTGCTATGAGTAACCAGGAGAACCTGCCATGCTTTGGATACCATACGATATGGCAAGTGCTCGCAATTAAGACTAGATAAGTGCACAGTTCATGACAGGACTTCTAGTTTTAACTGTAGCATTTACTGGGTATCCTTCCAACAGTTGAACAAAATCAGTCCATAAATACAGTTCAGTTTCACGGCCACAACAAGCTAATGACACCTGCTAAGAAATCTTGAATAAGGCCTCATAAAGTAGGTTTTCTGTTTCTCAGGCTATTTTTTGTAAAATTGCATGCAGGTGGGTGGTTTTTTATTTTATTTTTTGTAATTATTTCTTTGCCATCAAAAGTTCAAGTTCTTGGTTTGTTTTATGTGTTATGCCTCATTATCTACAGACCATAACAGCATGAGGGGTGGTGTATTTCGTCCCTTGAGTGCAAGAAGGCTTTGCAGTGCTACAGCATTGCAAAGCCTTGTTGCACTCAAGGGACGAATTTATCAGTTTTACTAACTTGGGTAAAGTATTGGACATAAACCATTTAATTTTTATTTTTTGAAGTTTGCATTGGTTTATAAAAAGAGAGCATGCGGTGGCCAAAAGGTTCATGCAGGAGGGCCTGAGAAACAGATTTTTAACTTTTTTAAGCCTAACTAAATATTTTCTTTTTTGCCTCATAATCACAACTTATGACTCAACATGGACTGAACTCAATCTCGAAAAGCTTGTTTCAGTTTGAGTGATAAGCTATGTGTTGAAAGCAAAAGTTTAATGAAAGTGTCAATGACACTGTTGCTCAGCTTGACAAACTTGAACTTGGTAAGTTATAAGTGAAATGGCAAAACTGAAGATCATTGGTTTCAATGTTATTTGGTGAAACTTCAATATAACAGTATTGCGTGTGCACAACAATGTCAGAGCAATCCATGCATTTTTAAATGTAAACTGCAAGTCTGGTTAAAGGAAGAATGTTGAAACAGATATGCATAGGTTTCAAGGTCATTGTAAACAGCAACTTTTTTCACAGAAATGAATGCTAATTGATAGCTCTTATCTAGACATCTCGCCTGATGAGCACACCAAGTTAAAAAACAATCCAATGATAAATGTGCCCTGTAGGCCATGTCAAAGAAGAATGTTGATGCATAAATGCAATAAATTCAAAGGTTGTTGCTAACAGCAACAGTGTTTAATGGAAATGAAAAGAAAATCGATAGCTCCTGTCTTGGTCACCTTGCATAAGCATACCAAGTTTCAGCACAACTCAATAATGAATGCACCTTCTGAGGCATACCAGAGGATGATATTAATGCACAAATGCAATTAGTTTGAAGGTCATTGAACCAATCATAAATGTGCCCTGCAGTGTGTGCTAAAGGGAAATGTTGATACATAACTTCACTAAGTTCATCAAAGATATTTGTCAACAGCAACTTTTTTTTTGACAGAAATGGAACAAAATCAATAGCTCCCATCTTGAGGTCACCCCAAACACGCATACCAAGTTTCAAAGCGTTCCAATCATAATGCGACCTGTGCAGTGCACCAAAGGAAATTGTGGATGTATGTATGTACGTACGTATGTATGGACGTACATACGCCGAGAAGTGACAGCAATAGCTCAGCTTGACTTCGCCAAGTTCAGCTAAAAATCATTTAGTGAAAAATATACCATTATATGTCACGGGAACACAGATTGTTAACACTGTTTTATCAACCTCAAAAGTGTATGACTAGTGGCACATTTAAAGTGTAGGACTAATGGCATGTATAACTAATGGACCCAAACCTTCAAAAGCTAACTTGGGTGATAATAAAATTAAATAGAAAACACAAATGTTTTTATAATTTTTTATAATTCTCATCTACCTGTCCCCAATATAAAAATATCCATGAAAAGCACATATACACAAAAATCATATATACATGTACAAATGTTGAAAATGAATGAAATGTGGCAGCGGAAACTACATGCAGATTTCCATTTTAACCCTTTACCCAATGCAGACGAATCAAAATGTATTATTTTAAATACAATTTATTCAAAACATTTCAACCAAACCATATCATGTGACCCCTCACTGGAATGAGCTCGATGAGCTCGTTCCAAAAAGGGGTCATATGGTATAGATTTGTTGAAATTTTTTTAAAAATAATATTTTTCAGCTGCTGAATTTGCATATTACATGGGCGGATGTGGCCGATTCGTTGGGTAAAGGGTTAATGACTTGTTTTACTCCCTTTGTAGAATTCTATGCTAGGCCCCAATATTTTCAATAACAAACCTGTAAAATAATTAAATAACTGATATTAAAAGGTGTAAAACAAGTGGCCAGACTAACGATTTCAGTACAGAAACATATTTTGCTTCTCTCAAGGACATGCCTGTTCAACAGGGATTTTTACTATTAAATCTTGAAAAGAAGTGTCTTTAACTGGTAGAGTAATAAATTATTCTTCAAAAGATATCTGTAACATGAGTTTTTGTTTTTAAAGATATAATGCTGCCAACAAGAGGAGATTTATTTTAGCAAGATTTTGTTCATCAATAGCAGACCTTCATTTTAAAAAAATCCAGGCGTGTTATACATTGTGTGCCCAAGATGACCCTAAGGTGCGCGGTTTCTTTGGTGGCACGCCAATTTGGGAAAATGCCTCTAAGTACATAAAAATATACTACATGTACTCAAAGTTTTGCTAAACACCACATATTTGACACATCATTGTGAAATTTGCTTGTGACATATTTGCAATATATTTGGTGGATATGATTGAGGAATGTATTGAGATGGCAGACTTTTCGTGACAGTCATGGAAAGCATGTACCCCTTGATTTTCATGATATTTTCGTGTACTGTCCACATGTACATGACATGCGTAGGGTATTCAGTCTTCATTTTAACACAAACCCTTGTGATTTAATGACTGAATGCAAATGTAAGAAGACATTTGTCTGAAGCAGAAATGTGGCAGGCTGTTGGGATGGTGGAGCAATGCGCTACGCATCATCAGGTTGGTGAAGCCCATGGTGTGCACCATACGCTGATCACCATGGCCTGAGCAAGATTTCAGCAGTATGGCACACCAGTAAGACGGTATGGTGGTGGCAGAGACAGGGTAAATTCTGCAGCTGAAAACTGGTTTTGATCATTCAGGCCCTGAGGAACCACTTTGCAACAGCAACCCAGCTTTGCAGTGACCTTCAGAATGCATCCGGGGTAAATGTTTCAACGCAGACTATCCAGGCAAGGTTGCATGAAGGTGGTCTCCGATCGAGAAGACCATATATTTGCGTTCCGCTGTCCCAGAACCACCACTAGAAACGATATGAATGGGCCATGGACCATATTGAATGTACCAAAGAAGAATGGTGACCTTTCCTTTTTACAGAAGAGTCAAGGTACTGCCTAGACTACACAGATAGGTGTTCTAGGGTATGGAGAAGTCCAGGAGAGTGATTCCATGTAGCCAACATTGATGGACATGACTGCTATGGTGGAGGGTCAATAATGGTCTGGGCGGCATCAGCTGGGATGGAAGTACAGAGCTCTGTGTTATGTCTTTGACCGTGGTACACTGACTGCACAGCGGTATATTGATGAGATCCTGGATGCCCACATCAGATTGTATGCAGGTGCAGTGGGTGATAGATTCATTCTGATGAACGATAATGCCCATCCTCATGTTGCCTATGCTGTCCGGGAGTACCAACAGGGGGAGGGGATTGAGCGTATGGACTGGCCAGCAAGATCCCCTGACCTCAGTCCAATCGAACATGTCTGGAATGAGTTGCAGCTTGCAATTTCAGCCCGTCCAGTCAAGCCAAGAAGTGCACAGAAGCTTGGTGCCATGACGGTCCAAGAATGGAACAACATCCCACAAAGAACCATCTTGAACCTGATTGGGAGCATGAGAAGGCTTTGTCAAGCTGTAATTAACAATAATGGGTCTCATACTCGCTATTGAACCCATACCAGTTTGCTCCGTCAACTTTTTAGCAAATTTGAAAAATTTCCTCTTTTACCAATAATATCCACTTTCCATGGTTATCGTATTCAAAAGCTAAAAAATAATGTCAAACACAAATAAAATCTTAATTTCTGCATTTAAATCATTAAAGGTATAATTAAATAACAAATATATACACTTTTCATAACAATATTTCAACTAAAACGTAAAACAGGTAGTTGGATATACTTGGTGCTTAGCAAACTTTGAGTAGTATATAGAAAAAGGAGATGCAATTACAACTTTTTGTCAACTATGAAATAATAATATAAAGCACTGGAATAAAGTGCAAATCGGTTTAATGATACAAACAAGATAATTTCTTACCACTAAGTTTCTAACTTTTAAGCATAATATTCAGTGGAATATTTATTGAGGTACCGGTAAATGCAGTTCAAAACCCTGGCAACACAAGTGAAAATCAAAGCACTGTCTGGAAGCTGAAGTTTTCATTTGGATCATTTTGGGGATCTAGAAACTGTCCTTGATGAAAATTGCCAGGAATATACCATGTGGTATTTATTCAATCCAATCGGATCTTCTAAAAACTAGGGTTTACCAGGAATTCCTCATCGACGTAATCAACTTTGTGTTACGTGATGCTAACACTTCAAAGTATGGAAATTCATTCAGTACTAATTTAGTGTCAATAAATTTCAATTCGATATTCAATTTATTGGATTTAAAAAAAAAATGGCAACAATTAACATGGATTATCAACAATTTGTTAACAATAGCTTGATCCAGAGTGGAGGTTAAGTATGACAACATCCATTTCATGTGAGGGTAAAGTCAAAATTACTTCCTATTTTCATGATATAAACAATGAATATTTAAATTTTATAGTAAATTTCCTTTCTTATTATACCTACCACAATTGTTTACAAAGCACCACGAAAAAATAAGCCAAAACTGGGTCGAGTATTACCGGCGCACACCCAGTAGGGGACACTCTTCTAGTATAAATCCACAGCTCTGGTAACCAGTGCGCAGACACATAGCTAAAGACTCATTCTTTTGAATCCGCCAACATTGGAGTTATGTGATCAGCGGAGAGGAAAGATTTTTACCCGAATAAGAAGATGGGAGGGCCTCCATGTAAACAATTGCGCTAGGTATAATAAAAATGGAAATTTACTATAAAATTTAAATTTCTTATCAACCTACCTTACAATTGTTTACTACTGGCTGAATAAACAACAGGATGGAGGGAATCACATAACCAACCCCCACATAACCCAACTGCACTGGAACCGTGGACAGAGGAAGAGGTCCCTAGGCCTGTCAAACCATAGCATCACAATCATTAGTAAAAGACAATGAGAGATGAGGTATATGGTTCTGTGCAATGCAGAGACAGAAAGGGCAGTAACAGCACAGAGCTGGAACTGACCTTGTAAGAAGCCTAATGGTTAGGGTAGACAACAGCCTGAGCAGAAGAAAGAGGGCCCAAAGCAAAAAGGTTCTCTGACTGCTCCTGCAACTGACACAGATAGGTGGAGAAAGTAGAAGCATTTCTCCAGTAGGCTGCCTGCATAACATCCGACAACCTGACGGAGTTAGTATAAGCCCAATCGTCAGTCACTAGACGAGCGTATGCCGCGCGTGTAGCAAGACAAATCCATCGAGAAATGGACTGAGGAGAGATCTTCTGTCGACCGGGAATAAAATCGTTTCCTGCCTTTCCTAATGAACTGTGTCCGATTGAGATAAATGCGAATTGCACGAACCGGACAGAGCCAAGGGCAATTACCCTCAGCAGAAGGAAGAGCCCTGACACAGATAGGAGGTGGAGTTGTTTCTGGTATCTGATTCTTGGCCAGAAAGGAGCAATCAGTGGTAAACGTAACACTGTTGGGAGAGCTCCTGAAAAAGACTGGATCAACCTAGAGGGCATGAAGCTCATTGACCCATCCGGCTGAGGCAAAAGCCATTAGAAAAGCTGTCTTGTATGTGAGAAAATGCATATCCACCTGGGATAAAGGTTCGAACGGTGCCCCCCCCCCCCCCCCCACCCCACCCCAAGCAAAGCAGCACCCAAGAAAGATTCCATCTTGGGGTAAGCTGCAAAGTCCTAGGCCTTTTCAAGGAAAAGTACTGAACAAACTTGGAGAGGAATGGATTAGTGCCGATACGACGCTGTCCCACATACGAAAAGCTCTCAGAAAGCATGGACCTGTACCCTTTGATGGTAACAGGCTGGAGACTCCGAGAATCAAACAGAAATACCAGAAACTCTGCAATCTGTTAATTCGGAGGATTGTCATAATCAATAGAGTGATCAGCACACCATCAACAAAAGACCTTCCACTTAGCTGCATAGGCTAAACCAGTAGAGTGCCTCCTTGAAGAAGAAATGCACTCCACTGCTCATCTCGAAAAACCTCTTCAGAGGAGACAGGACCTGACAAAAGATATGCGTGAAAGCACAATGAAGTTGGGTCGATGTGAAACCTCCTCGGGTGACCTTGGCAAAGAAGGTCGTGACATGGAGGGAGACGTGCTGGAACTGCCGCCAACAGAGAGTGGAGCTGATTGATCCACACCTGCTGAGGCAACAGGGGAGCGATCAGAATGATTCAACAACTGCAGGTTCGCATCTTGACTAGAACCTGAGGCAGAATCGGAACCGGCGGGAAGGCGCAGCCGACAAGATCTTTCCAATCGAGTGACAGAGCATCCACAGTGAAAGCCAGAGGATCTGGACATGGGGACACGAAAGTGTCCACCTGTTGGTTCCAATGGTTCGCAAACAGATCGATGTGGGGTGAGCCCAGAGATCGCAAAGCGACTGGAACACTGCCCTGTTGAGCATCCACTCGGTGGAAAAGACCCTGCCCCGTCGGGACAGGGAGTCGGCTAGGACGTTCAGACAACCGGGAATGTGACGAACCACCACTCTGGCATTGACATCCTGAGCGAGCAGTAGAAGATCATGAGCCAATTTGTACATGGGAACCGAGTGCGTGCCGCCCTGGTTCCGAATGTAAGCAACCACTGTCAAATTGTCGGACAACAGAAGGACCTGGCAATTCGAAAGGTGGGGGATCCACTGCCGGAAACTCAGAAGAAGAGCAAAAAGCTCCTTCTGGTTGATGTGAAGAGCTGCTTGATCCTGGTCCCATGCCCCATGAAGGGAAAGACCTAAAAGATCCAACGTTGCACCCCATCCGAGATTGCTGGCGTCTGCCATCAGAACACGATCTGATGTGGGTAAGTCCAGCGAGACTCCCTGCATAGTCCACTGAACATCCATCCAGGGGGGAGGAGGTGACGATGAAGAGACTCTGGTAACTAAACCACCAGATTCAGAGGACCGACATTCAGCCTCCAAAGACTGAGCAGAAAGTGTTGGAGAGGTCTGACATGCAGCCAACCTAGAGGTATGAGATCTGTCATTGAACTGCAGAGATCGAGCAGCAGGAGAATACTCCTGAGCTGTCGCTGACATGGACTGGGACAGAGTCAGGGAAAAAGATGAGAGAATCATAGCCCTTGCCCGGGGAACCGCCGCCGTATTCAGCTGAGTACGGAAGTCCATCACAGATGACAAAACGTCTGAGAAGGGACCAGGTCCGACTTCACCTCGTTGACTCTGAACCCTAGCGACCTGAGCAGGCTCAACAGTGTGTCAACATCTGACTCCAGAAAGGCAGCATTGGAATGCCTCTGGAGGATATCATCTAGATATGCCGAAGTAGTCACCCTGGACTATGTGCGATGGAAGGCTAACACATGCGACATCAGTCGGGTGAAGGTCCAAGGTGCCAGGTTGAGGCCGAAGTAAACTGGTAAACTCGCACCAGAAAAGCGAACCTGAGATACTTTTGCAATGTCCAATGAACCGGAACATGAAAGTAAGCGTCTCGCAGGTCGATGCTGGAAGCGAAATCTCCCTGGTGAATGGAGCGGCGAACCGACCTGAAAGTCTCCTGCTGAACTTAGGAGCAAGGATAGACTGGTTCAGGATACTAAGATCAATAATCGGTCGGAGTCGGCCGTCCTTCTTTGGCACAAAGAACAGGCGGGAATAAAATCCCACTGAATGAATGTTCTTGACGACCTTGATCGCCCCCTTTGATAGGAGATTGTCTATCTCCATGATCAAAAGTTCCTGACGTGTAATGTCTAAAGGAACATGTGTTGGAAGAGGCACTCTCGACAGAGTGGGATGCCTCCAGAAGGATATCCGCAGCCCAGACCGAACAACATCTAACACCCAAGAATTGGATGTGATTGTGGCCCAAGGGTCTGCAAATTCTGATATCCCTCCTCCAACCTGGGACGAATCGAGGTGAGGACCTTCATTTAGAGCCTTGGCGAGGCCCACAACAGGAGAAACCACCGCCTCTACTATATGAAGAATCCTCCCTCTTGCCTGACAATGCTTACCCTAACCCCGTGAGTAAGTAGCAGCAGCAGCAGGAGGATCAGCCCTTGGCTTCGCAGAGGAAGCGGAAGGGTGTTTGTTAGGCTCTGAAGGGTCCCTGCCCCCAACAGATGGCTGATCAAGCTGACAAAGCAGCAGCTGATTTTTGGAATGACGTAGGACGTCATCCTGGCCACCGACACGGAACCATAGAATAGTTGCAGACCCGCCAAAGAAGCAGATTGAAGAGTATTGCACTGCCCTTCAGGAAGGAAACGGCTTGTGTCCAACATAACGTCCTGGCGAACTAATTCCAAGTTAGCCGTGCTACAGGCATGCGTGTGAGTGAGATGCATGAGTGCCTTGGAAAGCACATGCAAAGGAGGCTGTATGTCGTCAACTTATCTGGAGGCAGATAAGCAGCTAAAGCAGAGACGACATGATCTGAGAAAGAAAGCATGCCCAGCATATCTCTTGATAAGCCCAACAGGGCCTCCCGAATCGCCATAGGAATAACAGACGACTTGGCTTGGAAAGCCCAAGGGAGGGGGAGTCCTGATCCAAGACCGTCAAAGTCTGGCAGACTGACAGATTGACGGAAGCGTAGGAATGATAATGCACTGGAGACAAAAAAGTGTCAGCCCTGGTGAAGAACGGAAGTCTTCATAGCCTTGGAACTCAGCTTAGAGTACAAAGTGGTAAACGCTTCAACCACCTGTACCGACTGGCACGGCCCAAGGCACGCAGAAGCGGGTTGCTCCACAGGCTGTAGGCGCATGACCGATAATCACGGCCTGGCTGACACCGCTGGCTGGTTTGATGGTTTGAGATCTGGAAGGAACTCAAACACAAAGTCAAGAGTTGCCCCCAAGTCCGATGACTGTTGGCTCTTGACTTCAGGTATGTCTGACTCATCCTCTGAGTCAGAAAACACACAGCCCATCATGGGCAAACAGTCAATGCCTCCCATGGTGTAGGCACACCTGAGGGATCAGAAAGCGGCCTGCTTGCAATCCCAGGAGGCGGCGCTGCAGGGGGCACCTGGAAACCACTAGTAGCCTCACTGGAAACAATGGGTAGGCTCTTGGAGAGAAACTGAGTGAGCAAGGAGAGGGCCTCCCTAAGCTCACGGCCCATGTTGTCCGGTTCGACATGGGAACGAACCGACAAAGTGGCTTCACTCCTGACCCTTTTAACCAGCGAAGGGTCATGAACCTCAAGTACACCTGACGTGGGGCGATGGGTGGCAGCCGAAACATCTGAAGGCAGATGCATATAGGGGTATGACATACCCTGAGGATCTACAGACCGGGAACTTTGCCGTGAACCTCTGAGGGACAGAAGGTCCAGGCTGCACAAAAGGCATTGGTCCTGCAAAACTGGTCATGGGACCAGAGTGCGTGGACGGAAATGCAACAGAGCTCATGCTGGCCCCACCATGAACATCCCAATCCAATGAGAAAACTGCTGTGCTCGACGGCTGAGAGTCCACAGAGAGTGTTCGGTTGGCAGCCCCTTCCGACTTCGCCGAGTTGAAGTCAGGTAAGGCTGAGGCCAAAACCCGACGTCCACACATCTTTGCAGGGATAAAACTGCTGTGCCCGATGGCTGAGAGACCACAGCAGAGGGTTCGGTCAGCAGCTCCTTCTGACTTTGCCGAGTTGAAGTCAGGGATGGCTGAGACCGATACCCCACGTCCACACTACCAGACATCTCTGCAGACCCCTGCAGGGATAAGCCGAGACCGGCTGAAACGGTGATCGATGACGTATCAGATGGAATAGCAGTAGAAGCAGATACGATGGAAGCTGTTGAAACTGGTGGAAAAGTGGAGAGGGCAACCAAGCTCAGCTCCAAAGGAGGAGTCACAACCCTAGTGGGAGCCTCAGATGTCGACTGGAGAGGGACCACAGTCCCGGAACCAGGCATCTCTTCACCAGACAACTCAACAGCTCCCACAGTATCCACTGCAGTAAAAGACAGCACATCCCCCATGGAGGGGGAATAACTCTCACCAGTCGTGGTCATGTCGGGAGGCCCTGAATAACAGCATTCCCCCACCCCCACATGGGTGTGGGATGAACGGTCGCAAGAACGCACCACATGCTTGGGCCAAAGGTATTGCCCTCAAAGAACAGTCCTCGGCATAAGAGAGGTGAGAGCAGTAGAAGAACAAGAGGCCCCAAGGGGCCTGAGGGCGCTCACCTGACATGGTAGCCTAAATATCAACCCAGAGAATTGATTTCAACAAGTTGCATCTGCTCCTCCTAAGAAATGCTTATACCAAATATCCAAAGATTCTGACCAGTGGATCTAAAAAAAAAAGATTTTTAAAGAATATTCCTCATATTGAACTAAGTTATAATTCAGGCTCCCACAGGGAGCCCATATATGAACCCAGGGACTTGGCTTTAACAAACTGGAATCTCACCCCCCTAAGGATGCTGCACACCAAATATCAAAACATTCCGACTGCTGGATCTGAAGAAGAAGATTTTTAAAGAAAAGTCCTCATTTTGAACTAAGTTACAATTTGAGCTCCCACAGTGAGTCCAAATATGGACCTAGGGACATGGCTGAAGAAGAAGATTTTTAAAGAAAAGTGCTCATTTTGAACTAAGTTACAATTCGAGCTCCCACAGTGAGTCCAAATATGGACCTAGGGACATGGCTTGAACAAACTTGAATCTCACCCCCTAAGGATGTTGCATACCAAATATCAAAACATTCCGACTGCTGGATCTGAAGAAGATTTTTAAAGAAAATTCCTCATTTTGAACTAAGTTATAATTCGGGCTACCACAGTGAGCCCAAATATGAACCCAGGGACTTGGCTTGAACAAACTTGAATCTCACCCCCCTAAGCATGGTGCATACCCAATATCAGAAGATTCTGCCTGCTGGATCTTGAGAAGAAGATTTTCAAAGAAATTTGCCTGAAATGCACTAAGTTCAAATTTGGGCTCCTATACTGAGCCCAAATATAAACCCAGGGGGCCGATTTGAACAAACTTGAATCAGATCCACCCCACAATGTTGCATACCAAATATCAAAAGATTCTGCCTGCTGGATCTGGAGACGAAGATTTTTTAAGAAATATGCCTGAAATGCACTAAGTTAAAATTTGGGCTCCTATACGGAGCCCAAATATAAACCCAGGGGGCCGATTTGAACAAACTTGAATCAGAGCCACCCCACAATGTTGCTTACCAAATATGAAAAGATTCTGAAGCTGGATCTGGAGAAGAAGATTTTTTAAGAAATTTGCCTGAAATGCACTAAGTTCGAATTCGAGCTTCTATAGTGAGCCCAAATATGAAACTAGGAAGCCGATTTGAACAAACTTGAATCAGATCCACCCCACAATGTTGCATACCAAATATCAAAAGATTCTGCCTGCTGGATCTGGAGAAGAAGATTTTTTAATAAATTTGCCCGAAATGCACTAAGTGCGAATTCGGGCTTCTATATTAAGCCCAAATATGAATCCAGGGGGCCGATTTGAACAAACTTGAATCAGATCCACCCCGCAATGTTGCATACCAAATATTAAAAGATTCTGCCTGCTGGATCTGGAGAAGAAGATTTTTGAAGAAATTTGCCCGAAATGCACTAAGTTTGAATTCGAGCTTCTATAGTGAGCCCAAATATGAATCCAGGGGGCCGATTTGAACAAACTTGAATCAGATCCACCCCGCAATGTTGCATACCAAATATCAAAAGATTCTGCCTGCTGGATCTGGAGAAGATGATTTTTTAAGAAATTTGCCTGAAATGCACTAAGTTCGAATTCGAGCTTCTATAGTGAGCCCAAATATGAATCTAGGAAGCCAATTTGAACAAACTTGAATCAGATCCATCCCACAATGTTGCATACCAAATATCAAAAGATTCTGCCTGCTGGATCTGGAGAAGAAGATTTTTTAATAAATTTGCTTGAAATGCACTAAGTTCAAATTCGAGCTTCTATAGTGAGCCCAAATATGAAACTAGGAAGCCGATTTGAACAAACTTGAATCAGATCCACCCCACAATGTTGCATACCAAATATCAAAAGATTCTGCCTGCTGGATCTGGAGAAGAAGATTTTTTAATAAATTTGCCCGAAATGCACTAAGTGCGAATTCGGGCTTCTATATTAAGCCCAAATATGAATCCAGGGGGCCGATTTGAACAAACTTGAATCAGATCCACCCCGCAATGTTGCATACCAAATATTAAAAGATTCTGCCTGCTGGATCTGGAGAAGAAGATTTTTGAAGAAATTTGCCCGAAATGCACTAAGTTTGAATTCGAGCTTCTATAGTGAGCCCAAATATGAATCCAGGGGGCCGATTTGAACAAACTTGAATCAGATCCACCCCGCAATGTTGCATACCAAATATCAAAAGATTCTGCCTGCTGGATCTGGAGAAGATGATTTTTTAAGAAATTTGCCTGAAATGCACTAAGTTCGAATTCGAGCTTCTATAGTGAGCCCAAATATGAATCTAGGAAGCCAATTTGAACAAACTTGAATCAGATCCATCCCACAATGTTGCATACCAAATATCAAAAGATTCTGCCTGCTGGATCTGGAGAAGAAGATTTTTTAATAAATTTGCTTGAAATGCACTAAGTTCAAATTCGAGCTTCTATAGTGAGCCCAAATATGAATCTAGGAAGCCGATTTGAACAAACTTGAATCAGATCCACCCCACAATGTTGCTTACCAAATATGAAAAGATTCTGCCTGCTGGATCTGGAGAAGAAGATTTTTTAAGAAATTTGCCTGAAATGCACTAAGTTCAAATTCGAGCTTCTATAGTGAGCCCAAATATGAATCTAGGAAGCCGATTTGAACAAACTTGAATCAGATCCACCCCACAATGTTGCATACCAAATATCAAAAGATTCTGCCTGCTGGATCTGGAGAAGAAGATTTTTTAAGAAATTTGCCTGAAATGCACTAAGTTCGAAATCGGGCTCCTATACTGAGCACAAATATTAACCCAGGGAGCCGATTTGAACCAACTTGAATCAGATCCACCCCACAATGTTGCTTACCAAATATGAAAAGATTCTGCCTGCTGGATCTGGAGAAGAAGATTTTTTAAGAAATTTGCCTGAAATGCACTAAGTTCGAATTCGGGCTTCTATAGTAAGCCCAAATATGAATCCAGGGGGCCGATTTGAACAAATTTGAATCAGATCTACCCCGCAACGTTGCATACCAAATATCAAAAGATTCTGCCTGCTGGATCTGGAGAAGAAGATTTTTGAAGAAATTTGCCTGAAATGCACTAAGTTCGAATTCGAGCTCCTATAGTGAGCCCAAATATGAATCTAGGGAGCCGATTTGAACAAACTTGAATCAGATCCACCCTACAATGTTGCATGCCAAATATCAAAAGATTCTGCCTGCTGGATCTGGAGAAGAAGATTTTCAAAGAAATTTGCCTGAAATGCAGTAAGTTCAAATTTGGGCTCCTATACTGAGCCCAAATATAAACCCAGGGGGCCGATTTGAACAAACCTGAATCAGATCCACCCCACAATGTTGCATACCAAATATCAAAAGATTCTGCCTGCTGGATCTGGAGAAGAAGATTTTTTAAGAAATTTGCCTGAAATGCACTAAGTTCGAAATCGGGCTCCTATACTGAGCCCAAATATGAACCCAGGGGGCCGATTTGAACAAACTTGAATCAGATCCACCCTACAATGTTGCATACCAAATATCAAAAGATTCTGCCTACTGGATCTGGAGAAGAAGATTTTTTAATGTTTTTCCCATTGCCTACAGTGTTAAAAAGTGCTGACTCAGCACTTTTTCAAAGTCCCGAAACTGTACCCTATGATAAAACCGATGGCAATTTTTTTTTACCAATCCTTTCTGTTGGTCCTAAGGAAGCTGCACACCAAATAAAAATTCTCAATGCCGTGCAGTTTTGGAGATATGGGCGTTTTAAATTTTTTCTATTTTTAGCTCCTGCAGTTCCCACGGGGCTGCGGGAAATTTTTTTTTTTTTGCATAAATCAAGTACTCATGACCCAATAAGCCCTCACATAAAATTTGGTTCAAATCAGCCTCTCGGTTTGGAAAATAGAAATTTTGGGCAGGGCAAAAAATTTTGCCCCTCCCATAACAACGCCAAGTATAGCCCCACAAACTTCTCTTGAACAAATCTGAGTCTACACCTCAAAAGGAAGCTGTACACCATATATCAAGTCTCTGCTACTGCTGGTTCATGAGAAGAAGATTTACAAAGATTTTGGTGCCCCTTGGGGGCGTGGCACCACCCAGGAGGAGGGGCAACTTCATTTGAATAAATCTGAATTGGCATTAGGTAATAAACATTTAGCCAACATTTGAATAAAATTGGGCTAGTGGTTTAGGAGGAGAAGTCGATAATGTAAAGTTAACGCCGGACGGACGACGACGGACGACGGACAGAAAGTGATTAGTAAAGCTCCCCTTGAGCTTCGCTCAGGTGAGCTAAAAAGGTGAACTCAACAGATGTAGAAAGTAGAAGAACACCCCCAACTATGAGAGAAAGGTGGCAGAAAATAAAGAACCGGCGGGAACACAACTGAACCCAGATGGCCGACAGAGACCCAAAAAACAGAAATTCTGCCCTCAACAGAGGAGAAATCCTGTCCATACAGCCCCCCATTGACACCTAACTCCAATAATAATAATAATATCCAAAAGGATAACATAAATTTATCAAACGAAAAAATTTATGTCCAAACCGCACGGAACACGAAAGTCGCGCGCGAACAATGAGAACATATACAAGAGGCCCCATGGGGCCTGAGGTCGCTCACCTGAAATGGTAGTCTAAGTATCAAACCAGGGACTTGACTTGAATAAGCTGCATACGCCCCTCCTGAGGAAAGCATATACCAACTAGATGAAGTGATTGTGCCCACGCAATACACAGGATTTTCCTTCTATTTTCAGTTCCTGCAATTTTACATCCCAAAATTGAGATAAATGCATAAAAAAACAGATTTTTGTTTTATTTTTGTTCGGCAATTTTCTAAGTCCCACCCGGCCCCCAAATTTTCAGTGTAAAAAAAAAAATTTTTTGTCTTAAAATTGACTGAAACGCATAAAAAAACAACAACAAAAATTTAAGGATTTTGGTCCAAAATTTCTAAGTCCGGAATGGGACCCCAAATTTTCAGCCTAAATATGAATCCAGGGACTTGGCTAGAATAAACTTGAATCTCACCTCCATAAGGATGCTGCATACCAAATATCAAAAGATTCTTTTTGGTAGATCTGAAGAAAAAGATTTTTAAAGAATATTCCTCATACTGCACTAATTTAAACATTTGGGCTCCCAAATATGGACCCAGGGAATTGATTTCAATAAACATGTGAAACAATCTTCCAAAGATGTTCTTTGTGAAATTTGAAAGCTTTTGGAGCAGTGGTTTGGGAGAAAAGTAGTCTTAAATGTTTTTCCCATTACCTGCAGTTTTAAAAAATGCTGACTCAGCACTTTTTCAAAGTCCCAAAAAAGTACCCCATGATAAAACTGATAGCAATTTTTTTTTACCATTCCATTCTGTTGGTCATAAGGAAGCTTCACACTACATAAAAATTCTCAGTGTCATTCAGTTTTGGAGATATGAGCGTTCTAAATTTTTTTCTATTTTTAGCTCCTGTGGTTCCCATGGGGCGAAGGGAAAATGTTCTTGGGCATAAATCAACTACTTATGTCCCAATAAAATCTCATATCAAATTTTGTTCAAATCAGCCTCTCGGTTAGGAAAATAGAAAATTTGGGCGTGGCAAAAATTCTTGCCCTACCCTTAATGATGGCAAATATAGCCCCTAGAACTTCTCTTGAACAAATCTGAGTCTAAACCCCAAAAGGAAGCTGCATACCTAATATCAAGTCTCTGCTGCAGCTGGCTCATGAGAAGATTTTTTAAGATTTAGGCTCACTTTTTGGGTGAAGCCCTACCAAGGGGCAGGTCAACTTGATTTGAACAAATTTGAATTGATGTGATAGGGAACATGCACACCAGATTTGGTTCAATTTGGTTGAGTAGTTTGTGAGAAGAAGTCGATAATGTAAAGTTAATGCCAGATGGACAGACGACGGACGACAGACGACGACAAACAGAAAGTGATTAGTAAAGCTCCCCTTGAGCTTTGCTCAGGTGAGCTAAAAATACAATGAAAATGTGGTTGAAAATAATAACGAGAATAAATAAAACATAGTCTTGTTATTATAAGATCCTCATCTCCATAATTCCAATCACAGGTAACCATTATCAACGAGTTGAACTTTCACTGTTTCTGAATGCAAAATGGAAGTCACGCCACGTTGGTGGACAAAAAAAGAATGAGTCTTTAGCTATGTGTCTGCGCACTGGTTACCAGAAGGCGTGGATTTGTACTAGATGAAGAGCATCCCCTACTGGGTATGCGCCGGTAGCACTTGACCCAGTTTTGCTTATTTTTTCTTGGTGATTTTGCACCACTTTTCTTTCCCAAATCGCATGGGAAAGATCAAAATATAGAGTATATTTTCCGAGTTAGGGTCTTCCATTGTAGTGCAAGCCTGTAGTAAACAGTTGTAAGGTAGGTTGATAAGAAATGAAGGATAACAGGTATCGAGAAACTTTACGTGCCCCTCACAGACCAATATTATCATTCATCATAAAGATAAAAAAAAATAGTAGACTTTGAAAAATAATAGTCAGCTGTAGCACCTTCCGACGGTTAGTTGATTAATCAAATAGTCATGACAGCCCTATTGTTTACAGGCTCAACTTCTGAAACTCTGACATCATTGACACTGACTTAAAAAGTAACTACTTTTAGTTTTTCCATGTGCATGGTTGATAGCTCACCACAAAGTGTAATTGCACGAGCGATGGCGTGTGAGAGCGATCGCACGCCATCAAAATGAAGGTCTGCAATAATTGTTTTGTTACTATTTATTGGAGAATGCCTATGGGCACACTCCAATAAATTGTAATAATTCAATTTTATATGAACAGCTCGTTGCAATGCGGGGTCATATGATATGGTTTTGCTGAAATTTTTTTGAAAAACTTTTAAAAATGGTAATCAAAATAAAAAGTTAGATTATTTATCCTTTTACACAACAAATCAGTCATATCTGCCTGCATAATAACCAAAAAAAAATTTCAACACAACCATATCATGTGACTCCTCACTGGAATGAGCTCTTTGGGCTCATTCCAATGCAGAGGGGAGGGGTGGTGGGGTGGGGTGGGGGGGTGGGGGGGTCACATGTTTTGGTTATGTTGATATTATTTCTCAAATTAAAAAAACAAAACTTAAAAGAATAAAGGGGGGGGGGGGGGGATGGGGTCACATGTTTTGGTTATGTTGATATTTTTTCTTAAATTAAAAAAACAAAACTTAAAAGAATAAATTTGGATATTGTCTGCTTTGGGTAAAGGGTTAAACAGTATTAAAAGAACTGTGTACACACACTTTTTTCACTGGGGTTTAATGACACCTTTGGCAGCCCGGGTCACCTTGTGTCAGACAATTTTACAGGTGGAGGAAGCCAGAGTACACCACAGAACAGCAGTGAGCAAATGTCAGACTCCTCAATGTACTAACTTCACACACAAGCATGGTTAGCATTGGTTGAAGACAAGGTCACCATCGACATGCAGTATGCCTTAGTACACAGTGTTGCCCTGTCCCCATGTGGGAAATCGAGATTAAGTGCATTGCCTTGCTCAAGGCCACAACACAATTACTCCTGGTGGGGATCAAACCATGGACATTTCTACTTGAAGTCCATAATTTCTGAGCCACTGCGATCCCCTGTAGGCACATTTACAGAGTAAGAAAATATTTGCTTGATAAGGCCTAAAAAAATAAAAAATCTGTTTCTCAGGCCCTCCCGCATGGTCCTTTTGGCTGCCGCATGCTCTCTTTTTATAACCAATTTAAACTTAAAAAAATTAAAAATTAAATGGTTTATGTCTGATATTTTACCCAAGTTAAAAAAAACTGATGAATTTGTCCCTTGAGTGCAAGAAGGCTTTGCAATGCTTTAGCACTGCGAAGCCTTCTTGCACTCAAGGGATAAAATACACCACCACCCATGCTATTCTGTAGATTATGAGACCTAAAACTTGAACCAAGAATATGAACTTTTGATGGCAAAAAAGTAATTACTGAAATAAAAAATAAAATAAAAAACCACTCGCCCGCATGCAATTTCACAAATAATGGCCTGAGAAACAGATCTACTTTGTGTGGCCTAACTGAAGTAATTTTGAGTTGAAAAGACAACCCTGTGAGCAGACTTTTATGCACATATTTTTTGTATGCATTCTCAATGGAAGATATGTGACAGTGATTTATGATTGGAAATAAACACACTATTTTTTTTTTTCCAATGAGAAGATCCTTAAGTACCCTTACTAATTTAGGTGGGGGCGCGGTGGCTTAGTTGGTAGAGAAGCAGGCTGCAAGCCGAGAGGTCCTCGGTTCGAATCCCACATGCGGCAACCGCGTCGTGTCCTTGGGCAAGACACTTCACCCCCACAGCCCACGTGGGGGCACGGTGACTCTGCGTACTAAGGCGTACAGCACGTCGATGGTGCACCTGTCTTCAACCAATGCTAACCCTGCTTGTGTGGAGTTGGTATGTTGGGGAGCTGACAGTTGCTTGCCATTGCTCGGTGGTTCTCTCCGGGTACTCCGGCTTCCTCCACCCGTAAAACTGTCACAGTCATGGTCAGCCATTGTGCAGAAATATGTGACCTTAAACACCAATAAATAAATAAATACTAATTTAGGTAAAAATGAAAGTGTCAATAACACTGTAGCTTAACTTGTGTGTTGTGTTTGATGAAAAGGATAATGTTCAATGTTTATGAAAGGATTATGAAATAAGACAAGAATTGTGATAATTGGGAATACGTTCATTTCTGTTCCCTGCTATGTTTTTGATAAAAATAATATGAGGTGTATACTGTACTAAAGAGCTGACAGGTGGGTTAATATGACCTCACAGTTAATGTATGTGGCCCTCACAGTTAACGTATATCAACGAAAGTTATCAAGTTACAGTGAAATTATTCCAAAATGAGTCATCCTATCAAGTCACACTGAAATCCCTTCATAAATATGGTCTGTAGACTGTGCTAAAGGTTTTCGGGCTTCGGGTCCCTGTAGCAGTCAGTTTTCCAATTGCATCCAAAGGGGACGTTCTCATCTAGATATTATATGAAGTCAACCTACCAAGTTACAATGAAATCCCTTCAAAAATATGACCTGTAGACTGTGCTAAAGGTTTTTGGGCTTTGGCCTCGGGCAGCCATCATGGTTGAATGATCGCAACCAAAAGGGGACATTCTCATCTGGGCATAAACTGGAGTGATCCTATGAAGTTACAATGAAATCCCTTCATAAGTATGACCTGTAGACTGTGCTCAAGGTTTTCGGGCTTCGGGCCCCTGAAGCCGTCACAGTTGACCAATCACGACCAAAAGGGGATGTCATGATCTAGGCATTATATGGAGTCAAACTAACTGGTTACAATGAAATCCTTCCATAAATATGACCTATAGACTATGCTAAAGGTTTTGGGGTTTTGGGGCTCGGGCAGCCATCAAGGCTGAATGATCACGACCAAAAGGGGTCGTTCTCATCTAGACATTATTTGGAGTCATCCTACCAAGGTAAAATGAAATCCCTTCATAAATATCACCTGTAGACTGTGCTAAAGGTTTTCGGGCTTCAGGCCTCTGTAGCCGCTACAGTCGCCTAATGATGTCCAAAAGGGGCTGTCCTCATCTAGACATTATATGAAGTCAACCTACCAAGTTACAATGAAATCCCTTCATAAATTATGACCTGAAGACTGTGCTAAAGGTTTTCAGGCTTTGGGCTCAGGCAGCCATCAGAGTTGAATGATCGCAATCAAAAGGGGTCATTCTCATCTGGGCATCATCTGGAGTGATCCTATGCAGTTACAAAGAAATCCCTTTATAAATATGACCTGCAGACTTTGCTCAAGATTTTCGGGCTTTGGGCACCTGTAGCCATCACAGTTGACCAATCACGACCAAAAGGGGATGTCATCATCTAGGCATTATATGGAGTCAACCTAACAAGTTACAATGAAATCCTTCCATAAATACGACCTACAGACTATGCTAAAGGTTTTTGGGCTCAGGCAGCCATCAAGGCTGAATGTGCGACCAAAAGGTGATGTGTTCATCTAGACATTATTTGGAGTCATCCTACCAAGCTACAATGAAATCCCTTCATAATTATGACCTGAAGACTGTTCTAAAGGTTTTCGGGCTTCGGGCCACTGTAGCCGTCACAGTTGCCCAATCATGTCCAAAAGGGGATGTTCTCATTTAGACATTATATGAAGTCAACCTACCAAGTTACAATGAAATCCCTTCATAAATATGACCTGTAGACTGTGCAAAAGGTTTTCGGGCTTCGGGCAGCCATCATGGTTGAATGATCGCAACCAAAGGGGACAATCTCATCTGGGCATCATCTTGAGTGATCCTACGAAGTTACAAAGAAATCCCTTCATAAATATGACCTGTAGACTGTGCTCAAGGTTTTCGGGCTTCGGGCACCTGTAGCCATGACAGTTGACCAATCACGACCAAAAGGGGATGTCCTCATCTAGGCATTATGTGGAGTCAAACTAACTAGTTACAATGAAATCCTTCCATAAATATGACCTATAGACTATGCTAAAGGTTTTGGGGTTTTGGGGCTCGGGCAGCCATCAAGGCTGAATGATCACGACCAAAAGGGGTCATTCTCATCTAGACATTATTTGGAGTCATCCTACCAAGGTAAAATGAAATCCCTTCATAAATATCACCTGTAGACTGTGCTAAAGGTTTTCGGGCTTCAGGCCCCTGTAGCCGCTACAGTCGCCTAATGATGTCCAAAAGGGGCTGTTCTCATCTAAACATTATATGAAGTCAACCTACCAAGTTACAATGAAATCCCTTCATAAATTATGACCTGAAGACTGTGCTAAAGGTTTTCGGGCTTTGGGCTCAGGCAGCCATCATAGTTGAATGATCGCAATCAAAAGGGGACATTCTCATCTGGGCATCATCTGGAGTGATCCTACGCAGTTACAAAGAAATCCCTTTATAAATATGACCTGTAGACTTTGCTAAAGATTTTCGGGCTTTGGGCACCTGTAGCCATCACAGTTGACCAATCACGACCAAAAGGGGATGTCATTATCTAGGCATTATATGGAGTCAACCTAACAAGTTACAATGAAATCCTTCCATAAATACGACCTACAGACTATGCTAAAGGTTTTTGGGCTCAGGCAGCCATCAAGGCTGAATGTGCGACCAAAAGGGGACATGTCCATCTGGACATTATTTGGAGTCATCCTACCAAGCTACAATGAAATCCCTTCATAATTATGACCTGTAGACTGTTCTAAAGGTTTTTGGGCTTCGGGCCACTGTAGCCGTCACAGTTGCCCAATCATGTCCAAAAGGGGATGTTCTCATTTAGACATTATATGAAGTCAACCTACCAAGTTACAATGAAATCCCTTCATAAATATGACCTGTAGACTGTGCAAAAGGTTTTTGGGCTTCGGGCAGCCATCATGGTTGAATGATCGCAACCAAAGGGGACAATCTCATCTGGGTATCATCTTGAGTGATCCTACAAAGTTACAAAGAAATCCCTTCATAAATATGACCTGTAGACTGTACTCAAGGTTTTCGGGCTTCGGGCACCTGTAGCCATGACAGTTGACCAATCACGACCAAAAGGGGATGTCATCATCTAGGCATTATGTGGAGTCAACCTAACAGGTTACAATGAAATCCTTCCATAAATATGACCTTTTGCCTATGCTAAAGGTTTTGGGGCTCGAGCACTCATCAAGGCTGAATGATCACGATCAAAATGAGACGTTCTCATCTAGACATTATTTGGAGTCATCCTACCAATGAAATCCCTTCATAAATATGACCTGTAGATTGTGCTAAAGGTTTTCGGGCTTGGGGCCCCTGTAGCCGTCACAGTTGCCCAATCGCGTCCAAAAGGTGACTTTCTCATTTAGACATTATATGAAGTCAACCCACCAAGTTACAATAAAATTCCTCAATAAATATGACCTGTAGACTGTGCTAAAGGTTTTCGGGTTTGGGGCTCGGGCAGTCATCACAGTTAGATCACGCCCAAATGGGGATATTCTCATCTAGACATCATAAGGAGTCATCCTACCAAGTTACAATGAAATCCCCCCATATTAAACCTGACCTACAGACTGTGCTAAAAGTTTTTGGGCTTGGGCAGCCATCATGGTTGACAGATCATGCGAAAAAGGGGACGTTCTCATCGAGGCATTATACAGAGGAATCCTACCTAGTTACAATGAAATCCCTTCATAAATACAACCTGTAGACTGTGCTAATGGTTTTCAGGTTTTGGGCTCGGGCAGCCATACCGCTTCACGACCAAAAGGGGACGTTCTCATCTAGACATGACCCCAAACCTGTATAAGAAATTTCGTGATGATCAGACAAGAACTGAGGGGTGTAGCCCATGCTAAAAGAAAATGTGAACAGACTCACAGACTAACAGACTCACAGACTAACTAACTCCGCACACGTGATGGCAATAGCTTACCTTGACTTTATCAAGTTAAGCTAATAAATACACATAACGACATGCGTGTGTGAACGGATTAATCAATATAGCATGAGTGCCAGTGCATAAGGATAAAATGAGAGGCTGCAGGCCTCCAATTTTATCCTTCTGCGATGGCACAAGTGTTGTTCTGTGTTTATTACATGCCTTCACATCTATAAAAACAATTATTAAAAGGACACTAAGCAATTCATTTGACGATTATCAACAAAAAGAACACATTTTATGGGCAACCAAATTTGCGAGGGGAACCTGTGTTACTATTTCGTCCCCTGAGTTCCAATGTGTTCTATGTGTCTACTGGCACATAGAATACATTGGAACTCCAGGGACGATTTTTAGCTATCCCTAGTGATTCAAATTGTACTTGAGGTGCATGATATGTTGAAAATTACAGTGAAATTTCGCTTCTTTATAAAAATAGTCCATCAACAATTTCCATTCCACACATACGAGCGGAACAGATTTTCATCTTCTGTATGGTTTAGTGTTGCTGTCGATGGGGATTTAGTAGAACAGGCATGTAATAAAAACCAAATTGCTGAGACTATAATGTTACAATGATTCCATGCTTACTCCTCTATCAGTTATTTGGCCATGGAAGTTTTCATCAATTGTCCACTCATCTTCCCATGACCAGTTATCTGAAGGTAGCTTGAAGGTATCTTTTGGCTGTGAAATTTTTCCAGTTACATTACTCCAGTGATAGCGATCTGTAATTAACAAATTTGCTTCAGAGTACTGACCATTTGTTGGACGCCATCTCTACAAAACAGGAAGATGTAATGTAAAAATAAATTCTCCTGTCACCTAAGAAGCATCCATAACAGATGAATAATGTACAGTTATCTCTGATGTAGGGCTGAAACAGCTGGCTCATTTTCATAACTGACTGATAGCAATAACCGGATAATATCCGGTTATCTGTGGCCATTATTTCACTGAATATGGGATCAAAACTATAGGAATTGGAAAGCAGTATTCTCAAACTATTCCGTAGTGTGTATAATACAAATGAACGTTGTCGAGTATTCAACAACTTTTGTTTATACACACACCATGAAATAGTTTCTGCAATTACTCATTACTCAGGGAAATATAAATTTTATAGTAAATTTCCTTTCTTATTATACCTACCGCAATTGTTTACTACAGGCTTGCACTACAGTGGAAGAACCTAACTCGGATAAAATACTGTCTATTTTAATCTTTCCCAAGAGATTTGGGAAAGAAAAGTGGTGTAAAAACACCACGAAAAAATAAGCCAAAACTGGGTTAAGCGCCACCAGCGCACATCCAGTAAGGGATGCTCTTCTCTTAGTACAATTCCACGACTTCCGTTAACCAGCGCGCAAACCATTCTTCTGAGTCCGCCAACATAGGAGGTATGTGATCAGCAGGGAGGAAGGATTCTTACCTCAATAAGAAGACGGGAGGGCCTTCATGTAAACAATTGCGGTAGGTATAATAAGAAAGGAAATTTACTATAAAATTTATATTTCTTATCAACCTACCTTACAATTGTTTACTACAGGCTGAATAGACAACAGGATGGAGGGAATCACATAACCAACCCACACATAACCCAATTGCACTGGAACCGTGGACAGAAGAAGAGATCCCTAGGCCTATCAAACTATAGCATCACAAACATCAGTAAAAGACAATGAAAGATGAGGCGTATGGTGAAGTGTGACGCACAGACAGAAAGGACATTAACAGCAAGGAGCTGGAACTGACCCTGTAAAAAGCTGAATGGCTGGGATAGACAACAGCCTGAGCCGAAGAAAGAGGGCCCGTAGGACAAAGGTCCTCTAGATCTGTCAGCTATTGCAACTGTCGCAGATAAATGGAGAAGGTAGCATTTCTCCAGTAGGCTGCCAGTATAACATCCGACAACATGACAGAGTTAGTAAAAGCCCCGAGAGGAAGACAATGCACGCACCTCGTGGAAGAAAAAAAAACAATTGGTAATACAATCACCAGTAGCTAGATGAGCGGAAGCTGCACGAATAGCAAGACAAATCCATCAAGAAATGGATGCAGGAGAGATCTGGCATGTGAGAAAATGCTTATCCATCCAGGATAAAGGCGTGAACATCCCCCCTCCCCCCTCCCCCCCCCCCTCCAAGCAGAGCAGTGCCCAAGAAAGTGTCCATCTTGGAGTAAACTGCAATGTCCTAGGCCTTTTGAAGGAAAAGAGCTGAACAACCTTGGAGAAGCAAGGATGAGTGTTGAAACAATGCGGTACCACATATGAAAAAAGATCTCCGAATCATGGATTTGTACCCATTGCTGGAGACCCCAAGAAACAAACATATACCAGAAACTCCGCAAGCGGTGTAATCGAAGGAGTGACAGAAGAAACAGAGTGATCACACACCATCGACAGAAGAACCTTCTATTTAGCCACAGAGGCTAAACCTGTGGAGTGAGTGCCTCCTTGAAGAAGAAAAGCAACTCCACTGCTTGTCTCTAAAAACAACAACAGAGGACACTGAACCCAATAAAAGACATGCTCGAAGGCACAATGAAGTTGGGTCAACTTGAAACCTACTCGGGTGACTTTGGCAAAGAAAATCGCGATGTAGAGGGAGACATGCCGGAACCGCTGCTAACAGAGAGCGGAGCAGATTGATCCACACCCACTGAGGTGACAAGGGTGTGATTGAAAGGATTCAATGACTGCAGGTTCATATCTGGGCGAGAACCAGAGGCGGAATCAGAACCGGCAGAAAGGCGTAGCCGACAAGACCGTCGCATGCCGCCCTGGTTTCGAATGTAAGCAACCACTGTCAAATTGTCGAACAACAGAAGGACCTGACGATTCGACAGGTGAGGGATCCACTGCCTGAAACTCAGAAGAAGAGCAAGAAGCTCCTTCTGGTTGATGTGTAGAGATGTCCGATCCTGGTCCCACATCCCGTGAAGGGAAAGACCTAGAGGATCCAACGTCGAACCCCCTCTGAGATCGCTGACATCAGCTGGCAGAACGTGATCAGATGTGGGTAAGTCCAACGGGACACCCTGCGTGATCCACTGAACATTTGTCCAGTGGAGAAGGTGAGGATAAGAGATTCTGGAAATTGAAGCACCAGATCCAGAGGATCGACATTCGGCCTCCAACAACTGAGCAGAAAGTGTTGGAGAGGTCTGACATGCAGCCGACCTAGAGGAATGAGATCCGTCAGCCGACCGAGCAACCGGAGAATACCCCATGCTGTCGTGGATGTGGACTGGGAACAGAGTCAGAGCAAAAGCTGAGAGAATCACAGCCCTGGCCTGGGGAACCGCCACCATATTGAACTCAGTGCGGAAGGTCATCCCCAGATGACAAAACGACTGAGAAGGGACCAGATCTGACTTCTCCTCATTGACTCTGAACCCTAGCGACGTGAGCAAGCTCAACAGTGTTGACATCCAACTCCAGTAAGGTAGTATTGGAATGCCTCTGGAGGATATTGTGTAGATATGCCGAAGTAGTCACCCTGGACTGTGTGCGATGGAAGGCTATCACATGCGACATCAGTCGGGTGAAGGCCCAAGGAGCCAGGTTGAGGCCAAAAGGCATGGCCTTCAACTGGTAAACTTACCCCAGAAAAGCGAACCTGAGATACTTCTGCAACATCCGATGAATCGGAACGTGAAAGTAAGCATCTCGCAGGTCGATGCTGGAAGCAAAATCTCCCTGGTGAATGGAACCGACCTGAAAGTCTCCATGCTGAACTTGGGAGCAATGATAGACTGGTTCAGGATACTCAGATTGATAACCGGTCAGAGTCAGCCGTCCTTCTTCGGCACCAAGAACAGGTGGGAATAAAACCCCACTGACTGAATGTTCTTGATGACCTTGAACGCTCCCTTGGCCAGGAGATTGTCTATCTCCATGGACAAAAGCTCCCGACGTAAAACGTCTGAAGGAACCGTAGTTGGAAGAGGCACTCTGGATAGAGTGGGGTGCCTTCGGAAGGATATTCGCAGCCCAGACCAAACAACATCTAACACCCAAGGATCGGATGTGATGTTGGCCCAGAGGTCTGCGAACACTGCTATCCTTCCTCCAACCTGGGACGAATCGAGGTGAGGACCTTCATTTCGAGCCCTGACGAGGCCCACGAGAGGAGAAACCATCTCCTCTACTGAATGAAGAATCCTGCGAATTCCCTCTAGCCTGCCGATGCTTACCCTTACCCCGTGAGTAAGAAGTAGAAGCGGAGGTAGAAGGATCAGCCCTTTGCTTCGCAGAGGAAGCACAAGGGTACTTGTTAGGCTTTGAATGGCCCCTGCCTCTCCTAGAAGGTTGATCAAGCTGATGAAGCAGCAGCTGATCTTTGGAATGACGTAGCATGTCATCCTGGACCATCGACACGGAACCCATGGAACAGTAGCGGTCCTGCCAAAGAAGCAAATCAAAGAGCAACATGCTGCCCCAGGAAGGGATAGGCCTGTGTCCAGAGCACAGAGTCCCTTCGAACTAGTTCCAAAATAGCCGTGTCACAGGTATGCGTGTGAGTAAGATGCATGAACACCTTGGACAGCACACGTAAAGGAGTCTGTAGATCGTAAAACCTATCTGGAGGTAGATAGGCAGCTAAGGCAGAGACGACGTGATCAGAGAGGGAAAGCATACTCAATATTCCTCCCGATCAGCCCAACATGGACTCCAGAGTCGTCATAGGAATGACGGCAGACTTGGGCTTGGAAAGCCAGAGGGAATTGGAGTCCTGATCCAAAACCATCAAAGTCTGACAGACAGACGGATTGGCAAAATCATAGTAACGATAATGCACCGGAGGCAAAAAGGTGACAACCCTGGTGAAGAACGGATCCTTCATAGCCTTGGAACTCAGTTTAGAGTCCAAGGCTGAAAATGCTTCAACCACCTGTACTGACTGGCACGGTCGAAGACGCCCAGAAGTAAGTTGCTCCACAGGATGTAGGCGCGCGAATGATGATCGCGGCTTGGCTGACACTGTCAGCTGGTTGATGGTTTGAGATCTGGAAGGAACCCAAACACAAAGTCAAGAGCTGCCCCCAAGTCAGCAGCTACAACTCTCGACATCAAGGATGTCTGACTCCTCCCCGGAGTCGGAAGACAAATAGCACATCATGGGCAAAACAGCCGACGCCTAGGAACACCTGGGGGATCAGAAAGCTGCCTGTTCCAATCCTGGGAGGTGGCACCATAGGGGGCACATGGAAACCACTTGCTGTCTCGCTGGAAGCAACAGGAAGGCTCTTGGACAGAACCTGAGTGAGTAAGGAGATGGCCTCCCTAAGCTCACTGCCCGTACCAGCCGGTTCGACATGGGGATGAACCAGCAAAGTGGCTTCACACCTGACCCTCTTAACCAGCAAAGGGTCACGATCCTCCAATACACCCGAAGCGGAGCGATGGGCGGCAGCCGAAACATCTGAGGGCAGACGTGTATAGGGGTATGACTCACCCCGAGGATCAACATAGCGGGAACTCAGGAGAGTTGCCGCGGACCTCTGTGGGGCAGAAGGTCCAGGCTGCACAGAAGGCGTTGGTCCCACAAAACTGGCCGTGTGACCAGAATGAGTGGACGGAAAACGCCAATGACAAAACTGTGGTACTCGACGGCGCAGAGACCACAGTAGAGGGTCCGGCCGGCAGCCACTTCCAACTTCACCGAGTTAAAGTCAGGGAAGGCTGAGGCCGATACCACCACGTCTACACTACCAGACACCACAGCAGACTGCTGCTGGTATAAAACTGCTGTGCTCAACGGCTGAGAGGACACAGCTGGGGGTTCAGTCGGCAGCCACTTCTGACTTCGCCGAGTTGAAGTCAGGGAAGGCTGAGGCCGATACCCCACAACCACACAACAGATATCCCTGCAGACCTTTGCAGGGATAAGCCAAGGCCGACTAAAAACGGTGCCTGATGACGTAGACGGAACAGCAGTAGCAGCAGATACGACAGGAGCTGTTGAAACTTGCGGAAAAGGGGCGAGAGCCACCTAGCTTGGCCTCCAAAGGTGGAGTCACAACCCTAGTGACAGCCTCTGATGTCGACTGGAGAGGGCGCATAGTCCCGGAACCAGGCATCTCTTCACCAGAAATCCAACAGCTCCCGCAGCATCCACCACAGTAAAAAAAACTGCACATCCGCCACGGAAGGGGAATAACTCTCACCAGACGTGGTCGAGTCAGGAGGCCCCAAAACGACAGCGTTCCCCACCCCCGCTGGTGCGGGAGAAGCTGCACACCCCCACAGAGGGGGAGTAATTCTCACCAGACATGGTTGACTCGGGGGCCCCGAAACGACAGCATTCCCCACACCTCCGCGGGTGCAGGAGCTGCCCATCCCCCACAGAGGGGGTAAAACTCACACCAGACGTGGTCGAGTTGGGAGGCCCCGAAACGACAGCGTTCCCCTCCCCCCCCCCCCCTCCCAGGTGCAGAAGGAGCTGCACATCCCCCACAGAGGGGGGTATAAGTCACACCAGACGTGGTCGAGTTGGGGGGCCGCAAAACGTCGTTCCACACCACCTGCGGGTGCGGGAGAAACAGCCACAAGAACGCACTAAGACGAGGGCAAACGAATTGCCCTAAAGGAACCGAACTGGAAATAACAGTGGAAGAAAAAGGTAAACTCAACAGATGCAGAAAGTAGAACACCCTCAACTACGAGAGAAGGTGGCAGAAAAAAAAGGTGGGTACACGACAGAACCCAGACAACCGACAGGGAACGAAAAAACAGAAATTCAGCCCTCAACAGAGTGAAGAAATCCTGTCCAGACAGTCCCTCATTGACACCTAACTCCAATAACAATTTAAATTTATCAACCGAAAAATTGCATTGTCAAACTGCATTGACACGATGTCGAAAAAACATTCGCGAAAACTGAATAATAAATAAGATACAATGAGAATGTGGTTGAAAATATTAATGAGAATATATAAAACACAGTCCTGTTATTATATACTCTCCCAAAACAAAAAAAGCGTGCATGCTAAAAAATAAGACTAAAAAAAGATATATATCATTTTCATTCATGGAAATTTTATTCAATCACAGATGAATCAATTTGTGATCAACACGAGAAATTTCATTACGCTACGACGAATACTCTTGGTGCCATGGAGAGTCAAAGACACTAAGGGTCAAACACAAAAGTCACACACTCAATATCTGGTATGACCTCCATCTGCATCGACTACTGCTGTGCATCTATGCCTCATGGAAGCTAACAAGTTAGCATGGAAGTGGGTTAGGGTAGGGTTAGGTTAGGATTAGGTTAGGTAGGGTTAGGGTTAGGGTAGGGTTAGGTTAGGGTTAGGGTTAGGTTAGGGTTAGGGTAGGGTAGGGTAGGGTTAGGGTTAGGTTAGGCTAACCCTAACCCTAACCCTTCTCTACACCACTGCAGTCGAGCACGACGATGACGCAACGTCAAAATCGGACGAATTGCAGGTCTTCGAGGACGTAAGCCGTATTCTCTCAGCCGGTTGATTACTGTTTGAGGATGTATCTGTCTCAGGTTAGGGATGTTCCTGGCTGTCGTCGTTGCCATTTGTTGCCGGTTCCGGAGATGGACGACACGGATATACCGATCTTGTGCAGGGGTGGTAACTCAGGGTCTCCCAGAGCGGGGTCGGTCTCGAACGTCATCATGTTGTGCATGTCGATGGACTAGCCTGTCTACAGTGTTACGGTGGCAGTTCAAATGCTGGGCAACCTCTCTGTGTGTTCTGCCAACTCTAATCATACCCAGGGCAAGGAGACGTTGATTCATTGTCAATCTTGGCATGCTAATGTGGAGTCGTTTTAACAGCAGCGCAAGTTTGAATGTGAACGATAGGAAGGCCTTACTTTAGTGTTTCAATACCCAAGGATTCACACTGCTGCATGAATTTTCAGACTCTCCACGTGCTGTTGAATTATCTCTGTATCATAATGCAAAGATGGCACAACACATCAACCACGTTGCACAGACAAAAGAAGAATGGTTTTGATTACTGCTTGCGCACTGGTTAACGGAAGTCGTGGAATTGTACTAAGAGAAGAGTGTCCCTTACTGGGTGTGTGCCAATCGCACTCGACCCAGTTTTGGCTTATTTTTTCGTGGTGTTTTTACACCACTTTTCTTTCCCAAATCTCTTGGGAAAAATTAAAATAGAGAGTATTTTATCCAAGTTAGGTTCTTCCACTGTAGTGCAAGCCTGCAGTAAACAATTGTAAGGTAGATTGATAAGAAACAGCAACAGCTTTCCCCCGACTTGAGGAGAATCGAGGTGAGGACCTTCATTTGCGGCCTTGACGAGGCCACCGAGAGGAGAAACCACCCCCTCGGGACGCAACAGAGTCCTGAGACTTTCCTCCCTGAGGCTGCCAGTGAGCTTGGCCGCGTTGGCATTTCTTCTGAGCAGAAGGAGCGGACGGAGCCGAAGGCATGGCCGACATGGCCAACATAGCTGGGTGCTTGGCAGGCCTGGAAAGACCACCACCTACAGCGGCAGGTTGGACCAGCTGTCATAACAAAAGCTGGTCCTTCGAATGACGAAGAACCTCACCACGGACAGATCCTACGGAACCATGGAACAGCTGAGGTCCAACCAAAGAGGCAAACTTCAGAACAGCACACTGTTCAGAAGGAAGGAATGGAGAAGTGTCCAACACTGCATCCCGGCATGCAAGCTCCAAATTAGCCGTGTTGCAGGAGTGAGTGTGTGTTAGGTTCATAAGAGCCTAAGACAAAACACGCAAAGGTGCCTGAGCATCATCAAACTCTCCTGGTGGAAAATAGGCAGCCAGGGCAGCGACGACGTGGTCCGCAAGAGACAACATGCCTAGCATCTCTCGGGACAGGCCCACCATGGATTCAACTACCGACATTGGGAGAACTGCCGACTTAGGCATAGTTAACCCAAGAGAAGAAGAATCCTCGTCCACAGTAGTCAACCCTTGGAAGACTGGTGGACAGACGGATTCGTAGACACGAATCCGCAATGGAGGCAGAAATGAATAAGATCGTGTAAAGAAAGAACCCCTCAGGACCTTGGAATGCATTTTGGCATCCAGGCCCTGGAAGGGCTCAACAACCTGAGCCGATTGCAGAGGGCACAAAACCCCAGAGCTATAAGTCTCAATGGGGTTGCGGCTCTCCACAGAGGACTGTGGCTGGACGGTCACTGATGGCTGGTCTGAAGGCTGAATGTCTGGCAATAAGCCAAAAACAAAATCTAAAGCCTGCCCCAAGACTGACGAGTGGGGGAGGGAGGGGAAGGGGGTGGGGGTTTCTCGCCTTCAAGCAAATTGTCATCCTCTGTGGCAGAAGAGACGTAGCCCAACTCGGGCTGACCAGCAGAAACTTCCTGTGAATGCTGAACAGCATCCAAAGGACCAGGCAAGGAATCTCTATGACTGATCAAAGGAGATTGCGCCTCAGGAGGCACAGGGAAGCCAACTAGAGGATTACTAGAAAGCAACAGGGTAAGCACCAGAACAGCCTGCCTCAGCTCACCCTGAGAATCCGTCGGAGCAGCCGTGCCCGACGGAGTGTCTTCCCAATGGACCCTTCTAGAAGAAGAATCCAAATCCTCAAAAGGGACTGACAATGAATGTCGATCAGCAGACAGAGTAGGGAGACGGTGAGAAGACACCAGAGGACAGTCCCAAGAGTGAAGCCATGGGCATTAACTGACCGATCGACGTATGCCAGCTGCCTGCAAATCCTCTAGAGAGACCGTAGCTGGACCTGCGACACGATGAGAAGACACCAGAAGATTGTCCCAAGAATGACAGGAACCTACCATTGGCCTCTGAGAGACAGAAGGCCCCAACTGCCCATCCTCTGAGACCGACGACAAGCATCGATCGACAGCAAGACTTGGGTCACAGTGAGAAATCACAGGAGGAAGGTCCCAAGAGTGACAGCTAACAAGAGCCATCACTGGCCTCTGCCGAACAGAAGGCCCTGGTTGCCAATGTCCCAGCCTCATCCTGCTAGTCGGCTCACCAGCAGGGGAAGGTGGAACAACAAACGATTCGCCTGAGGAAGGAGGAATCGCTGCCAAAGCGACCAAGGGTCCCAAACGGCCAAGAGCAAACCTAGCCAGATGAGACGGGGCTGCCAGCAAACCAGTACATCTTCGCTGAGAAGCCAGGGAAGGCTGGGAGCCACCACCAGATACAGCCTGGGGCCCCCGACTGTATAATATCCCTGGAAGAGATGGCAGAAGCACTATCATGCAAGATAGGAGCAGCATGAACAATTTCCTCAGCACCTGCTCATGATACAGGTGGCAAATCGGAGAGAGCGACCGAGCTGACCTTGGAAAAACTCTCAACAAAAACAACCACCTCAAGGGTGACCACAGGAGCCAAAGGAAGGGAGACCACAGTCCCCACTTCAGGCATCCCAGCACCAACACTCCCAACAGTTGTGGAGCAACTTGCTACCGAAAAAGGCTGCCCAACATCCTGCGTAACAGAGTCACCACGTGCACTCTCAGAAATATCCGAGGAGGCACGGCTACCTTTGCCCAGAGAACGAGGGGTTCTAGCTCTGGTTAGAACCACCTTGTTAACGGAAGCCCAGAACTTGGAAGACCAAGCCCCACAAACACCACAGGGATGGGCCTGAGAACAACTGTTGCAAGTGACACTAGTACTGTGAACATAAAGCCAAAATTGGGAATTTTTCAAGATACACAATTATAAAGTCACAGGATGCTCTCGAGTACGTTTTGAATTACAGGCTTTGTGTGTGAAATGTTTGTTGTTGAATCAGATTGCTGAGTATTATTTCCAGGGCCAAAACATTTTATACTTTCACTTCTTTCAGTCTGCACATTTTGCATGACCGAACCTTCACTGACTTCAGCCAGAGAAGACGAACTGAGAGTGGGATTACTTTCGCGTGGCACATTTGATTTTCCCTCCGATGATAAATCTCCTTTACACAGAAATTTTGTGATTGACTGTGATTGATCATTTGCAACGCACTTCAAAACCTTTTTTCTGTAGTACTTTGCATTGTGTGACATTTTTAAAATGATAAAAATCCACAGTAGAAACCCTTTTTCTGATGACGTCGTCTGTCGTCTTGTCAAAACTGCTGATGGGCGGTAACCATGATGATACTGAAAGTAAACCAAGTGAAGTGTGCGCTGGTCACACTAAAATGAAACCACAAATCGGAGTAGTTGTACTTAGCATTAAGAATCTAATTTTGGTGGTTAAATTTAGAATGTTGCAACCAGACATTAGGTATATATTACTTACACTTTACAACAAGTAAAAAAATTCATTTTTGCATCCTAGCTTCTACAATTTATTTGTTGTCTTATGCAGTCACATTCTCCACTTGTGGTGTATTTCTAGTATGGCCGGCTTGTGTAAAAGATAGATTGCCGCTAAGAAAATGATTCGTAACGTAGTTGATTCTTTCTGAAGCGGGGGTTCATTTGAAATAACACAAACAGGAACTTTTTTCTTGTCTTGTTTGAACCATTATTTCATTCAGTTTCATTTTGTAGAAATATTGCTGGTTGGCAATTGGGAATTTATCTTTGGAAATTGGGAAAAAAAAGAGTCATCTTCCGATTGGGAATGGGGCCGAATTTCAGCCCCTGGTGCTGCCCAAATAAAACCCTGACCTGCATACAAGAAGGACAAGGGAGTGTTTTTGGCATTGTCCAAAAAGGTGACAGAATAATTTCTTCTGAGAAAAATCTCAAAAAATAATCCAAAGATTCAAGCTTCCCACTGGTGGAAAACCGATCAATGCGGGTCGCATTTTCGTGCACAGAAAAGGCAAGATAAGCAAAGATAACACAAGCTAAAATTAGCATAAATATAAAGAAAAACACAACAATTTTGAGTTTGAGTAAAGGATACAATCCTAGAATGCACATAAAACAATAATTGTAGTGAGTAATTCAAGTTGTTCTCAAAGAAACAAGCTGAGCAGCACGAGTCACAAAAATTCTGACCATGCACGACAGTGGAAAAAAAAGAATTGAGGTCACGGTTGTTGCGCATGCACTCGGTAAATGCAAGAGGTTTGCAGAGAGAGTACCTGTAATGTTGAGCGCCGGTCTCGCTCGACCCTTTTTCAATCTTTTTTTCATGCTTTTGCACTCTTCCACTTTTCCAACTCGTTTGGAAAAGTTATTAGCTTGAGTTAGTTCTGAAGTAGGGCTTGCACTTACGTTACAGCCAATTGTAAACAATTGTCAGTAGGTTGAGAAGAAATGCTTGTGCAGTTCTGTCAGAAGAGCACATCCCTACAATATCAACCAGATTTTCATTTCTGACATTTCAGATGTGAATTAAAAATTACATTTTCAACTTCAAGTGATTGTTTTCTAGAAAAATGTCCTCTACAAGAGTTCTTGGTTGGAGAGAAAAGTTATTTTGACAAACTGCTTGAACACAAAATCACATTGTCTTCTGACGGCTGTCACCTATTTTCACTGTAACTTATAAGTATAAATGTGTTGGGTTTGACTGATTTTTTCTCGGCGACTTCAATGCCAAACACCTGTACTTTGGCTGCAATAAAACTACACCCAAGGGTGAAGCCCTTCTTGAAATCACAAAAAAGCATAACCTTCATGTGATTATGAATGTCAGCTCAGCAACTTATATCAGTAACAACCCATTGTTTTCATCCGAAATCCTTGATCTAATTATCGCCAGTGACTCCCTGATAAACCACATCGACGACCACTGGGTCGGGTGACGATGACTTAGGCAGCGACCACCTCCCGGTCCATGCCTCCCTGCAGTTAGGAAATGGCCCACTCAGGTACCCCCCCACTCTCCGCAGAAACCTCAGGAAAATTAATTGGAACCTCTACCGCGACATCATTGATGCCAAACTCACTAACACCCCCCATCCAATGCAGCGGAACTAGAAACCCAATGCGAGAGCATAGAGAAAATCATTAACTCAACCTTAAACGAAATATGCCCAAAAGAGGAAGTACGCCCCTGGAGAAATACTATCTCGGGCGAGACTCAGTCACTTATCAAATCTAAACGGAAAGCTCTTCGCGCTCTCAAAAAAGAAACTGACCCCAGCAAGAAATCTGAACTAAAAAAAACATACAACGGCCTTCACGGCGAAGTCAAAGAAGCCCTCAAAGCTGAAAAACAAGCCAGCTGGGAAAAGGCAACAGCCAACCTAAACGGGACCCAAGATGCTAAAAAATTCTGGGACTCTTTCAAAATTCTTACTGGGCAAAAAAACAAGGGCGGTAAAGCCGCAGCTAAACCTCTTAAGAAGGAAGACGGCTCTTACACATGCACCGACAAAGAGAAGGCCGACACCTTTGCCGACCTCCTAAGAAAAACGCATCGCCCGTATCAAGGCACAGGCAATGATGAAGCCGTCATCAATGCGATTGATGACTTCATCAATGAACACCCTGAAATCTACGGCGACCCCAATTTTGATAATGAGCCAGAAGACGGGGACGATGATGACCTTGTCACCCCCATCACCAATGACGAAATCATTAATGTCATAAAAAAAATGCAAGAACTCCTCCTCTCCCGGCGAAGACGAGGTAAGCTACAAAATCCTAAAACAAAGCCCAAACTCCCTAATCGAAAAACTAAACAAACTATTCAACGCGTGCCTCACCCATGGCTACTTTCCCAAATGCTGGAAAAAAGCCATCGGTGTCATGATTCCAAAACCCGACAAGGACCCCTCTGACCCAGCCAGCTATCGCCCAATCAGCCTGCTCAGCTGCATTGGTAAGACATTCGAACGAATCCTTACCAATCGGTTCAGGGGGCACCTTGAAGACATCGACTTCTTCAATAAATGGCAAAGAGCCTATAGAAACCATAAAGAAGGCATCGAACATGTCTACCGACTAGTCACCCAAATGAAAACCGCTATCAACAATCAGCAAATAGGCGCGGCAGAACTGTTAGACATCGAAAAAGCATTCGACTCTGTTTGGCATAATGGGATGCACTACAAATTATCACAAATGAGACTCCCAGTGAAACTGCTCAGATTACTATCCTCTTTCTTAAATGACCGCGAAATTAAAGTTAGAGTGAACAATGAAATGTCTGACAGTGTCCCCCTCAAAGCAGGCAACCCCCAAGGTTCCGTCCTAAGCCCCCTCCTGTATATCTTCTTCGTAAATTACCTTAGCTTCTCCGAAGATCGCATTCAAGTTTCCCAATTCGCGGATGATAAGGGCCTCTGGGACTCTAACAATACGGCCAATCTGCTCCAAAAACCCCTGCAACGTGCTCTCAACGAGCTTCAACAATGGTGCGCCAAATGGAGAATTAAGCTAAACGCCAATAAAACCCAACAAAACACCTTTACTCGCAAGATAACTAAACGGGATTTTGACTTAAAACTTATGGATAACACCCTCCCGGAATGCAAAGAAGCGAAATTCCTGGGCATCACCATTGATCAAAAACTGTTCTTCAACAAACATACAGACGACATGGCGAAAAAAGCTACCAAATGCATTAACTTACTGAAAATGCTTAAGGGAACTTCATGGGGGGCCAACCAGTCTACCCTACTCAAACTGTACAAAGCATTTGTGCGCCCAGTACTAGAATACGGTGCGATCATACTAATTGACCTCAACCAAACTAATATGGGAAAACTCCAGAAGGTCCAAAATCACGCACTTAGAGTTGCCCTCCGCGCCCCATGGGACACACCCATCAAAACACTCCACGACAGGGCCGTTATCCCCACCATTAAAGACCGCCTAGCCACCCTGGCCGCGAAAAATCATGACTGGTTAGCCGACAGCGAACTAATCTCCGAACTTGGAACCATTTGCGAAAGCCGACAAAAGCCCAAAAATTGCAATCAAAATTAAGACCGCTCGAAAAACAGTCTGCGCGCATAAACAACACGGGGAACAAAGGGGAAGGGTAGGTAGGCCAAGCCACTGTCAGTAAATCTACTGCGACCCCACAGTACAACATGTCCTGCTCCAGGCATGCTACAATGCACGGAACCAAACTACCCTGCCCCCACAATCTCAGCAAATCTACATAGGGAAAGGATAGGTAGGCCAAGCCACTGTCAAGCAAACCTACTACGACCCCACAGTACGACATGTCCTGCCCCAGGCATGCTACAATGCACGGAACCAGACTACCCTGCCCAAACCTGTGACCCTAAATAAACTCAATTTAATCTAAATATGGTCGAAACCAGCGTAGGGCAGAACAGAAACACCCTTGGGTGTGGTTTAGTGTCTAAACCTGTTACCCTCCCGCTACAAACTCACTATCACCCTATGAAGGTGATCTAACAGGCTGATCAGCAGCTTAACTGTGATCATAATTAAAACATAATGTGCTACTTTTATCTCTTATTCTAATGAAAACTAATTCTGCCTTCTTCTTTTAAGCAGGTCCACAGAAGATGCTTTTTGACCAGCACCCCAATAACTGCTACGGACAGTCCAACCGTTACTGAAACGGTAACCCCCATGGTTCCTGTACATCCTCCGCTCCATCCCTAAAAGTGCTCGACCACTTTAGGGGAGGTGAGCGTTGGTCCTGCATCCCGTCTCTGCCCCTTTTTGTAAGCGCATTGCACATCTTTTTGTCCCAACCCAATAGGAGTACAAATGCAGGCCTGCCCCCAAACCAGGGAAGTTCGGGTCTTCTTCTTCTTGGTGGTCCCCGAAAGGGGTCGCTGTTGTTTTCCTTCAAAGAGTCCAACCAAACAGAGACAGCCTGAGGCAGATTATACTTGCCAGTGATGGCCATCACTCAAAATCATCCTCGAAGTGGCAGACTATACTTGCCCGAAAATCCAGATCGACTGCACCCTCGGGGAGAGGTAGTACTTTTGTGAGAGGACCCAACCTCTCACACTGGTCCTCACCCGAGGGTTCAACCGACATCAGCCAAGAGACCATCACGACGCAACTGGTGACACCTGCCGAGTACCTGAAGCCGTTCCTCCTTCGACACGCCTAGACATGTGAGAACTAATCATCTACAGTCATTGAGGGTCGAGAGGGGCTTGTCCCCCATACCGTCCCAGCGAGCCTTCGGCGCGCAAAACCATTCCTTTCGATTCGATTGACTGATAACTTAACATTTTTTATTTGTTCCTTCTATTCTACATGTTGTTTTATTTACTATGAATATTAGCTCCAACATCATTAAATACTTCTCGTAACACTTCTTTTGGGTGGTTATTTGACAAAATATTTTACAATGGGACTTCAGAGTCACTTTTTATTGAAGACAGAGCGAAGTTTGCCAATCCAATGCAACTTCTTTAACCCAGATGCCTGGTAGGCTGGTCTCTGCTCAAGTCATTGTATTCTAAATTGGTATTCCAAATCTGCTTGATGGAACTGAACTTGACTTAGATACTGTATAGTTATAAAATAAACATACGCTAAAAAACTCTGGAAATTTCAGAAAGAGTTCACAATTGAACTTGATCTAGATATTGTACAGTTATAAAAGTACGCTGTTATCTTGTTCTGACTTAACCCTATGAACCCTCGTTTCCTGGAATGATATCGCCTTTGTGTACACTTACAGGGAGATGTATCAGACCAATATCAATGTACAGGGAGGATAAAATAATAACTGAAGTCTGCAGCCGCCTGGCTGCAGACTGCAGTTATTATTTTATCATCCATGCCCTGTGTATAGACCTGTTATAATAAGACAACTAAAGGCTGTAACGAGCCTGTAATCGTCACCTGGAACTACTGATATAAAAATGTGATTTCCCATAGGCTTTCCATGGTAAATATGAGCTGCAATTGTGGCCATGCTTGCAACATTACATCAACATTACCAGGCTTGGGGCGAATACTTTGTAAATGTATTCGAATACGAATGCTTTGAAATTTCATGAATATGAATACGAATACAAATACACAAATTTTCAAATGTATTTGAATACAAATACAAATACATTACAATGTATTCATTAATAAATTTTTGAATACTTGAATACTTTTTAAATTAGAAGTATTTATAGCAAGGCATTTAAGTTTTTTGTTTGTTGGGTTAAAAGTCATTTTTAAACTGATGGTCCTTTAGCTGAAGCTTTAATTGCGCTTACCATGCATTTTTGGAAAACGAAAGTAATTACATGACGGGAAATCCACTCTATGGGTGTCATAGTAATTAGACTACTCTCCATGGACAACACATCACAAAATGTGAGTGGATTACCTCTAAAAAATCACAGACTGGCATTTCCTCCTGAACGTTAAGTATCAATTGCAATTTGTGTCCTGTATATATTCTTGTAGTTGGATGTTTTTGCTAACTGGAAATAAAATATTGTTTAAACTAAATTGCAATGACACCACATAAGAAGGACTAGTAAAGTTTTAGCCAATGCACTTCATGGTTAAACCTGGAGGTCTGTTGGCTGAAAGTTTGCTAACAGCAGTAGTATTTCCTTTATAATATGAGGATCATTGGTAGGGGGTGTCCCAGTCATCAACCATGCGAAGTTTCAAAATAATTGGCCCTGTGGTTTAAGAGGAGAAGATTTTTCAAAATCCACCAATCAGAATGAAAATATGCTTCTGGCAGCCATGTTTTTCGATGCACAGTAACAAAATAAGGAGTGTTTGTAAAGGACCTGTCATAGACTATCCCTGACGAACGCCGGACATAATTCCATCAGACATAATTCCATCCGGACAAAATCCCAGCGGACAAAATCCCAGCGGACAAAATCCCATACATGGGTGGACAGAATCCCAGTTGGGTATAAAAAATAAAAAGACACAATTTTTTATCCCATTGGATTCAAGTACTTTTATTTCTTAATATCAATAATATTAACATTAACAGCAGAATTAATATAAGTACTGTAACTATGTTCTTCAAAGTAACTAGTGATTTATTATAACAATACCAGCGATAATAAGTATAAAGAACAACAATAACTATAGGTTAAGCCAGGTGTGTTTATACTAATTTATGATAAAAAATATGCAATACTGTGACACTTCTAATAATGAAGGCAGTATGTTTTGATAAGATTAAAAATTGAGAACAGTTCTACCGTAATTGGCCAAAGTTTATTGTTTTTCCAGTGCTATTTTCAAAGGTTGGTGTTTTGTTACCAATTCACAACTTCTTCACAGCTTCTCTGGCGTCGCTGGCCAATGGTTTTGGATTCGGATAGTTGTTAACTGAGAGAGCTTACCAAGAATTAATGTTAATGACGACTGGTATTTTTATGGTAGAAAATAGAGGATACCTTTTCCTTTGAAATGCATCAATTGTGCCTTAATTAACTACATAAGACTTAGACATACAAAAATATTTTTTACCACTGAAAATACCAGTAAGTAACATTAGTTATTGGAAAGCTCTGAGAGAGCTTTCCAAGAATTAATGTTAATGACTGGTATTTTTCTGGTAGAAAATAACTTTTTCCTTTGAAATGCATCAATTGTGCCTTAATTAACATACGACTTAGACATACAAAAATACTTTTTACCACTGAAAATACCAGTAAGTAACATTAGTTATTGGAAAGTTCTGAGAGAGCTTTCCAAGAATTAATGTTAATGACTGGTATTTTTATGGTAGAAAATAACTTTATCAAAGACATACAAAAACACTTCTGTCCACTCGTACTGTATAAATGAATAATTATTTACATCTCATGCACAAACTAACAGAGTGTAAAAATTCCTCGATATTTTTGGTGTTATTTTGGCGATCTTTGCATAAGTTCATCAAACGTCCATTCAAAGTTTCATAATTATGTTTTACTCTCTTTTTTGGCTGCTGACCCAGGCAGTTTTGGCAAATAATGGTATTTACCATGGCATTGTCCTGTTGAAAACCCTCAATTAAACACCAAATACTTGGGTGTTTATGACCAATCAATTCCCTAAAAGAATTGTTAGTTCTATGCCCTCCCTCTAATGTTGTTTGGTGGACATTCCATGTTTCGACGACAGAAACGAATAGGTGGCTTTGCAGCATCAGAATTGTTAGAGGGTGGTGGTTGAATAGCCCGATAGCTACCCGTAACGTATGTAGAATCAACATAATATATGAATTCCTCCAGTCCGTCTGGAGTATTGTTTTTTAAATGTTCCATGGCTGGTACAACATCAGAAAGTGGCAACAGAGCCAGTCCATCAACTTTAGCACAAAACTGCATAACGTCAACATTGGATTTATACAAGTTTGTTAGACCCAATTCCTGAACTTTCCTCCACGTACTTTGTGTGAGGTGATAGAAGCACCCTTGTGTTGTCACGTGATCCCCGAACGAGCTATGAACTGCTTGACGAACTGCAGATTCAAAATCAGTTTCAATAACCTGCGGATCTAAATCGAAACCCCGATCTACACACTGACTTTGTATTGCTTGCAACATTTATTTTGGTGCCATCGAAAATGTTCCATCCATATGCCATTGATCAATTCTAGCGAGCAAACGAAGTCCAGCATCTGATGCGAATATTACAATTCTGTTCACATCAGACCCATTGTCGTAACAAACAAATTGTTCAGGTTCAATTCCAGCTGTAGTTGCCCATTCTCCACTTATATTGAGTTCATGTAGAGTTTTGGGTTCTGATGGCCGCGATCCTTGTTTTTGACGTCTGATGTCTCGACGAATGCTTTCAGGATTTCCGATTTTCTCACGAACATCATTTGTTGTTTGAAGAAGCGCTTAAGTAAGCGATTGGTTTTGGATTTTTGCTTTCTAGCATTAGACTTCAGCGTAAGTCTGAGTTTACATGTCTCAATGTCGGCTGTATCAGCTTCATGGCTGTGTTCTTTGGAATTAAATGCTGTTAACCTTTCTGGCTTTTTATCACTTCCATACTGGACTTCAAATCTGATATGATTATTCTGTCCAACGGATTTGTGTTATATATCTTCGCTAAAAAAACAAGCGGGTTAACACAAAGCGAGTAGGCGGAATGATGGAAGTTTCAGTGATGAACAGGCGGTTTAAAACAAAGTGAGAAGTTTGAGAACTGGCATGATTGAAGTTTCATTGATGAAAAAATAGGCGGACAGGCGGTTTAAAACAAAGTGAGAAGTTTGAGTAAAACAACAACCAAAACACTGTTTTTGTAAATCAAAAGTATTTCCTGGCATTTTGTCTGCTTTTGCCAGAAAAAAAATACTACCTGGGATTTTGTCCACTTTTTTGTGAAAAAATATTGCCTGGTGTTTTGTCCGCCCATGTCTGGGATTTTGTCCGCTGGGATTTCGTCCGGGTAAAAAATCTGGGATATTGTCCGGATGGGATTTTGTGCGATGGGATTTTGTCCGTGCACCCTCCCTGACAGGTTTGGTTCATATCAGCTCAGTAGCTCCAGAGACAAAGATGAAAATGTGATTTCACATAAGGTTTCAAAAGTAACTATAAGCCACAATTGCAGCCATGTTTGCAACCCGATCAACATAATATGAGGATCATTGGTATAGGGTGTCTCAGTCCTCAACAATGCAAAGTTTCAAAACATTTGGCCCTGTGGTTTCAGAGGAGATGATTTTTCAAAATACAACAACCAGAATCAAAAAATGCTTTGGCAGCCATGTTTTTTAATGCACAGTAACAAAAATGAGGAGCATTTGTAGAAGACCTTCCATAAACTTTCCCTGCCAGGTGTGGTTCACGTCGGCTCAGTAATTCCGGAGAAGATGAAAATGTGATTTCCATAGGGTTTCTATAGTAACGATAAGCCGCAATTGCAGCCATGTTTACAACCTGAGCAACATTAAATGAGGATCGTTGGTAGATGGGGTCCCAGTTATCATTTATGTGAAGTATCAAAACATTTGGCCTGGCAGTTTCAGAGGAGAAGATTTTTCAAAATCCACCAACCAGAATCGAAGAATACCTCTGGCAGCCATGTTTTTCAACCCACGGGAACAAAATGAGGATCATTTGTAGAGGACCTCCCATAGACCATTTCTGCCAAGTTTGGTTCACATTGGCTCAGTAATTCAAGAGAAAAGATGAAAATGTGATTTTCAATAGGGTTTCTATAGTAACTATAAGCTGCAATTGAAGCCATGTTTGCAACCCAATCAACATTAAATGAGGATCGTTGGTAGAGGGGGTACTAGTCATCAACCATGCAAAGTTTCAAAGCATTTGGCCCTGTGATTTCATAGGAGAAGATTTTCCAAAATCCAACAATCAGAATCAAAGAATGCCTCTGGCGGCCATGTTTTAAAACCCATGGGAACAAAATGAGAATTGTTTGTAGAGGACCTCCCATAGACTATCCCTGCCAGGTTTGGTTCACGTCGACTCAGTAGTTCCAGAGAAGAAGATGAAAATGTGATTTCTCATAGGGTTTCTATAGTAACTGTAGGCTGCAATTGCAGCCACGTTTGTAACCCGATCAACATTAAATGAGGATCGTTGGTAGAGGGGGTCTCTGTCATCATTATGTGAAGTTTCAAAACATTTGGCCTGTTGGTTTCCGAGGAGAAGATTTTTGAAAATCCACCAATGAGAATCAAAGAATGCCTCTGGAAGCCATGTTTTTCATCCAACAGGAACAAAATGAGGATCGTTTGTACAGGATGTCCCATAGACCATTCCTGCCAAGTTTGGTTCACAGCAGCTCAGAGAAGAAGATGAAAATGTGAAAAGTATACGACAGATGATGGACGACGACAGACGTTGAGTGATATGAAAAGCTCACATTGCCTTTTAGGCCAGGCGAGCTAAAAATGGGACAAAATTATACCTTGGACCAAAAAATTGGTCTTACGAGTTCAAAGGGTTGATACAGTACTGCAATTACAAAAGCAGATAGAGCATTTTGATCGCATCAGGAAACTATATTAGTGTTTTTCTCCCCTCAGCACTGTAGAAAATGTCACTCACTGGATAAAAACGTTGAATGTGAAATGCTATTTTTGTTTCTTATTCTTGAATCACTCTAGATTTCAACATATTTTATGACAAAATCTTAATCCACTGGTGTATAAGTAAGTGTGTCATGACCTGATTATGATCTGAATGAAAAAGTATCTCTTTTGTGATCACAGTGTTGTATTCAAAAGTTGCTGGAGAAAAACAATGTCTTACTGAAATACAGTACTGTCACCGCAAACTGGTTGTAATCCATGTGTGGGCAGTGACGTCCATGACTGCATTTACCAGATAATAAAAATCATCATCTACAAGCTTTTAATTAATGAAGTACCGGGTTGTATCCGGTGCTTCATTAATTAAATTTTTAATGATTATTCCTATAATTAGTGTTTGAAAACTAATATTATTGAGTCCGTGGAAATATTACCCCTTCACAGAAAGTGACAAGTCCGTGGTGGCCATACTATATCATTATCAACATTGGCTGAAAAATCTGGAAAAAAAATTGGAAAAACTTGAAAATCGAACTTAATCCAGATATTACAGGGTAGTGAAAGTTTCACCCAATGTTAACTTAACCCTTTACACAATGCAGATGATATTAAATTTTGTTCCTTTTAATATTTTTTTTATTCAATTTTTTCCAAAAATTTCATCCAAACCATATCATGTTAATCCTCACAAGCTCGTTCCAATGCAGGGTAACATGATATGATTTTGTTGGAATGTTTTGAAAAATGATTGTTTTTGAACTATTCAATTTGAAAATTCCATGGACACATGATCCCGATTCATATGGTAAAGGGTTAATCAAAAGATATTGAATAAATTGAATAACTTGAATAATCAGAGGACGCTGTCCGATGGTGCATAGTATGTCCGTATTTCCAGAAATTATAAAACATTATGCAGGCATATAAAAAAAGTCTGGAAAATGGTAAAAATTCTGAGTTCAAGGGCAGCAACACCACCAAAAATCAACCAAGTGAAATGAAATTCGAACTTGATCTGTAAGTATCCACAACAAAGCTATATACCAAACCTTTTCTTAATATGCCCAACCATATCAAAAAAAAAGTCTGGAAAATGAAAAACAAGAGGCCGCAGGAGGCCTGAGGGCGCTCACCTGACCTGGTAGCCTAAATATCAACCCAGAGAATTGATTTCAACAAGTTGCATCTGCTCCTCCTAAGAAAAGCTTATACCAAATATCCAAAGATTCTGACCTGTGGATCTAAAAAAAAAGATTTTTAAAGAATATTCCTCATATTGAACTAAGTTATAATTCAGGCTCCCACAGGGAGCCCATATATGAACCCAGGGACTTGGCTTTAACAAACTTGAATCTCACCCCCCTAAGGATGCTGCACACCAAATATCAAAACATTCCAACTGCTGGATCTGAAGAAGATTTTTAAAGAAAATTCCTCATTTTGAACTAAGTTACAATTCAAGCTCCCACAGTGAGTCCAAATATAGACCTAGGGACATGGCTTGAACAAACTTGAATCTCACCCCCCCTAAGGATGCTGCATACCAAATATCAAAACATTCCGACTGCTGGATCTGAAGAAGAAGATTTTTAACGAAAATTCCTCATTTTGAACTAAGTTATCATTCAGGCTCCCACAGTGAGCCCAAATATGGACCTAGGGACATGGCTTGAACAAACTTGAATCTCACCCCCCTAAGGATGCTGCATACCAAATATCAAAACATTCCGACTGCTGGTTCTGAAGAAGATTTTTAAAGAAAATTCCTCATTTTGAACTAAGTTATAATTCGGGCTACCACAGTGAGCCCATATATGAACCCAGGAACTTGGCTTGAACAAACTTGAATCTCACCCCCCTAAGCATGGTGCATACCCAATATCAAAAGATTCTGCCTGCTGGGTCTTGAGAAGAAGAATTTCAAAGAAAATTTGCCTGAAATGCACTAAGTTCAAATTTGGGCTCCTATACTGAACCCAAATATAAACCCAGGGGGCCGATTTGAACAAACTTGAATCAGAACCACCCCACAATGTTGCATACCATATATCAAAAGATTCTGCCTGCTGGATCTGGAGAAGGAGATTTTTTAAGAAATTTGCCTGAAATGCGCTAAGTTCGAATTCGGGCTTATATAGTAAGCCCAAATATGAATCCAGGGGGCCGATTTGAACAAACTTGAATCAGATCCACCCCACAATGTTGCATACCAAATATCAAAAGATTCTGCCTGCTGGATCTGGAGAAGAAGATTTTTGAAGAAAATTGCCTGAAATGCACTAAGTTCGAATTCGAGCTTCTATAGTGAGCCCAAATATGAATCTAGGGAGATAAATTTGAACAAACTTGAATCAGACCCATCCCACAACGTTGCATACCAAATATCAAAAGATTCTGCCTGCTGGATCTGGAGAAGAAGATTTTGAATCAGACCCATCCCACAATGTTGCATACCAAATATCAAAAGATTCTGCCTGCTGGATCTGGAGAAGAAGATTTTTTAAGAAATTTGCTTGAAATGCACTAAGTTTAAAATCGGGTTCCTATACTGAGCCCAAATATAAACCAAGGGGGCCGATTTGAACAAACTTGAACCAGATCCACACTACAATGTTGCATACCAAATATCAAAAGATTCTGCCTGCTGGATCTGGAGAACAAGACTTTTTAATGTTTTTCCCATTGTCTACAGTGTTAAAAAGTGCTGACTCAGAGCACTTTTCCAAAGTCCTGAAAAAAGTACCTTGTGATCAAACCGATAGGGATTTTTTTAAACCATTCTATTCTACTGGTTAAAAGTAAGCTTTACACAAAATAAGAATTCTCTGTGCCGTGTAGTTTTGGAGATATGGCAGTTTTAAGGTTTTTCCTATTTTTAGCTCCCGAGGTTCCCACTGGGCAATAAGAAAAATTTTTTTTGCATCAATCAACTGCTTATGACCCACTATCATCTCATATGAAATTTGGTCCAAATCGACCTCACAGTTCTGAAAATAGAAAATTTAGGCGTGGCCAAAATTGTTGCCCCTCCCATAATGAAGGCAAATAATGCCCGACAAACTTCTCTTGAACAAACTTGATTCTAAACCTCAAAAGGACTCTGTATACAACATATCAAGTATCTGACACTGGTGGTTCATTAGAAGAATATTTTCAAAAAATTTGGCCATTTTTTCCCCACCCATCTGCTCAATATGAGTCAAAACCTAATTTGCATAAAAATCAAAATACCCTATATAACCACTACTTACATGAAATTTAATTAAAATGTGGCCAGTGGTTTAGGAGAAAGAGGCTCAAACACCACCTTCACGTAGGACGACGGACGATGGACGAAGAGTGATAAGAAAAGCTCACCCTGACTTTCAGTCAGGTGAGCTAAAAATCCAGAAAACTCCAAAAAGTTCAAGGGCAGTAACTCCAGCAAAAGTCAACCAAGTGAAATGAAATTCAAACTTGAACTGTAAGTATCCACAACAAAGCTATATACCAAAAATTTTCTCAATATGTCCAACCATAACGAAAAAAAGTCCGGAAAATGAAAAAAAACCTGGAAAACTCTAAAAATTCTAAGTTCAAGGGCAGTAACTTCACCAAAAATCAACTGAGTGGAACGAAATTCGAACTTGAACTGTAAGTATCCATAACAAAGTTATCTATAAAAAATTTTCTCAATATGTCAATCCTTAACGAAAAAAAGTCCAGAAAATGGTAACTGAGTTCACGGGCGGTAACTCCACGAAAAAATCAACTGAGCAGAACAAAATTTGAACTTGAACTGTAAGTATCCATAACAAACCTGTATACCAAAAATATTCTCAATATGTCCATCCATAACGAAAAATAGTCTGGAAAACAATTCTGGACAGACGGACACATGGACAGATGGACAGACAGATGGACGGGAACCAGCGCTAGCCTTCCGTTTTTTTAAAACGAGCGTTTAAAAAAGCATAATATCTTGAAATATTTGAGAGATCCTAGAAAGGAGACACAAGATTACAAACATTCAAACCTACCAAGAAAGTTGAAAATAACTACAGTTGAAACTATAAGTCCTGTAATAGTTAGCACAGAAAATGCTTATTAGTTAACACGCTCTTTACTGCAAAAGAATGAAATAGTCTGAAATACACAAGAGCATTTGTGTTAGTGTTGTACGTTTTACCGGTTTTATAAGTCGGTTTTGGTTTTGCTTTAAAACTGAAACCGAAACCGTGTAATTGATAAATGAGTACAGTTTCGTTTTTTTCCTAAAACGTCAGGAAAAGATGTTGTCAGGAAATGACAGCGTCGTCAAGGCACGCCACATTCTGGATGTAAAGGGATCACTGCAGCATGATGTCCCAATCACTCCAGAATGATGTATGACAAGTTGTCAATCACACATCATTGATGTAAAAATGGGTTGTGTTTTCTGTAAGAATGACGAAACAGGAAGCCAACACGCCTACATTTCACTGATTACAGAAAATATCTTGTGCCATTAGCTTTGTTTTTGAACAGGTTTGTCTGAAATAGTCAATCAGTTTAATTAAAATTACTTATCTACAATCTGTTGGACAGTGAATAATATCATATCAGAAAAAGGTCTTGGTATTTCATTATCGAATTCGAAAATAACATTTGTCACGGGTTTCTCCACTACATGTTTCAGATGTAAATCTGTTGCCTCCCTTGATGTGCTTATCCGGGAAGAGGTTTTACTGCGATTCAGTTTTGGGATGTTCCGACCGGAGACATTTTGTCCTGGACGTTTCGGACCACTAAAAATCCAAAACCACAAGTTCTTATTCTATTTAGTTCAATATATGAAGGCCAAAACGTCTTGAACTGAAACGTCCTGAGGCCGAAACATCCCAAGGCCAACTCGTCCATATCCACGGGAAAAAGCAGCGTTCCATAATATCACTCTTATCACCATGCCACGGTTGCATTCCCACACAACAAATTCCAAGGGGGCCAACCAAAGGAACACATCAGCAGCAGAAATAGAAAGTGGAATGGCTAGAGGCAAATGCTGAAAGTTACAATATAAAGCAGTACATCAGTAAATTTGTAAAATCAATTCCATTGAGCTAAAACCATTGTGTGTGTGCGATGGAGGGGGGTGGGGGTGGGGTAGATAGACAATAGGTATTTGGTAAAGTGGTTCGTTTTGAAGCCCAACCAGCTGCAAACAATATGACTTTCCCATTCCAGACTGACATGAAATTATTGCTGATTATCTTACTAGGGTGGGTGGTGGCACTAGTCACCACTGTGAGTGTGTGTGTGTGTGTGTGTGGGGGGGGGGGGGGGGGGGGAGTATCCATACTCCAGTTCATTTTCAAATATTTTAGGATGGGTGTATAGGTGACCCACTTGGCAATGCTTGGTATTACTTGCAAAGCCTGGTAGGGTCACTGGGCTCACTAGGCTGCCCAGGGCCCCACCCAGGAGGGAACACTGAACAGAGCCCTGGGAAATTGTGAAATGGCTCTTTTTGCACCCATGTGTTAATATCAATTCATCATAGACTCTCTTATGCCTGAACTTAAAGACCAGAGGTGAGGAGGGAGGTGGGGGGCATGTGCCTAGAATTTGTGAGTGCTCAGTGGTGGTTTTCTATGAACACTGTTACATTTTATTTTATTTTATTTTTTGGGGTTTTGATAATGCCTGCCATTTATACACTTAGTACCAATGGCCAATGCTAGTCACTGCCAATTAAATCATCATTGAAAATATGACAGTATGGGCATTGTATTGAAACTACATAGTTTCTGTTCGAAACTGCAGATGTCTTACTATAAAAAAAAATGAAGACCGACCTATAAACCGAGTTTTTTTTTAAAAACTGAACCGAAACCGAACCGAAACAAGAAAAATAAAACTGCACAACACTAATTTGTGTTGTGCAATGCAAAATGTAATGCACTATTAGCGAGGCCGGTAGTGAAATCATGAACTTAACCAATCAAACAGGAAGAAAATATTGTGGAGGGTGAATTGCAATAAATATTGAGACTACAGAATGTGTGGGACAAATTTTCACTTAGTAATTATTTACAATTTCTGAGAAAAAAACACAAAAAGCACTTGCAAACTTCCATCACATGGACCACAAGGTTGCACCTGCCATACGATAGGGCCTGAGAAACAGAATTTTAACTTTTTAAGGTCTTACTGATTTTGCTTGACCATCTTTATTTTAACTCCTCTTCTTCTAATCTATTCAACTACTCTGATTTTGGATAATCATACATTCTAGATTAAATATTTTGCCTTAATTTGTACTGTGTAATTAGTTTAAACAGACCAACTTAAATAAGCCAGAAGCTTGATGCCGAGTCCTTTTCCATCATATTATAAATTAATGTTTGAATTGTAATAGTGTGCATCAATAATAAGGAATAAAATGTTGTTTAACTCTTTACCCAACGAATTGGCCACATCCGCCCACGTAATATGCAAACTGAGTAGATTAAAATATTTTCAATAAAACCATATCATGTGATCCCTCATGTGAGCTCGTTCCAATGAGGGGTCACATGATATGGTTTTGTAGAAATTTTTTTAAAAATTAAAAAAAATAATATTTAAAATAATAAATTTTGATATTGTCTGCATTGGGTAAAGGGTTAACTCCTTGCATGATGCTGGCAGATATTTCTGCCCAGAACCGAAAGTTTCTTGCCACTAAAATAAGAATAATATGGGCACTTTTAATAAAATTTTCTCCAGCAAATTCTATCAACTTTTTGTTTTGTTCAGTAATTTCTTGAATTAAATTGTATTGAATTTTCCATCAAATTTAGTTATGGCTACTTCATCACAGCTGTGACTAGATTTGACAGAAAATACTTTTAAAATATTCAATGGGTTGAGAGTAAAATTAAAAAATTATAATCTGAAAAAATTACTTACTTCATTCTCATAAGTTGTTTCCTGCACTCTGATTGGCAGATCGGAAGGCTGAATGTACACATATATGTTGTGGTCACATGCCAGTATCCATGCTCCATGTTTTGTAGCACAAACACGCCTAAATTCATCAATATCTGTTCCAATGCTATCAACAGGGTGTATTTTCTTGGAGTTTGGCAGAGCCTTGAAGAGATGACATTTGCTGTCTATCAACCAGAGGTAAGGCTTTGGCATTGGAACCTCTTAAATGTTCTAAAATAAATAAAATAAAAGGTAGTTAATTTTATCTAAAAGCCAACTTATTTTCCAGTATTGCAGTTAGTTTTATTACAGAAAACTAATAGGTGTTTTGCACATCATGATTACAAAAATAAATCAGGTCTTTGAATTCATTTATTTTGGGTGGACTCTTTTGCTCTAATTGGCCACCTTAGAACAAGAAATAACAACCTTATCCTTTTATGTTTTATTGCCATGCCTTTCTTTGTGTTTCTATGATCATATTACATGTATGAGGGAAGTTATTCTCAAATGCACAAGAGGCACAGAAATTTTATATACTTTTTTCTCGATGTCTTCACACCTTCTCTAATGTGGGCACACCTGTAAATGGTGTGAAACTGGGGGTAATCTGAAGGCCTGAATAAATACACTGTGCAAAACAAAAGAATATTGCACAATCTAGTGAAGACTTGTTGATTTGAAGATTTCCTCCCTTTTGGAAGGGCATTTTAATAAACATACAGGCCCAAATAAGGTGCATACAGGGTGAAAAAACTCTCCAGAATTAATAAACATACATGTACCAATATGTTTATTAGGAACACAAGAGTATACTGGATGTATTGAGGCCAAAATATCTGTAAAGCCCCACAAAGTAGATTTTCTGTTTCTCAGGCCATTTTTTGTAAAATTGCATGTGGGTAGGCAGTTTTTTATTTTATTTTTAAGTTTTGTAATTATTTCTTTGCCATCAAAAGTTCATGTTCTTGATTTGTTTTATGTTCTAGGCCTAATAATCTACAGTATAGCATGGGTGCTGGTGTATTTCATCCCTTGAGTGCAAGAAGACTTTGCAATGCTACAGCATTGCAAAGCCTTGTTGCACTCAAGGGACAAATTCATCAGTTTTATTAACTAGGGAAAAATATCAGCCATTCCCTCAGTAAAGTATTTAATTTTTATTTTTTTAAGTTTACATTGGTTATAAAGAGAGGGAATGCGGTAGCCAAAAGGACCATGCAGTAGGGTCTGAGAAACAAATTTTTAAGCCTAAATTTGGGTATTTAGTGAATGTTGGAGTAATTCTTTGACAGATTACAAGTCTTTTATTCATTTAACAGCAGTTTGCTCTTTAACCTATATGCAATTATCACGTCAAATTTGTATCAAAGGTATGGTAAATGGTTTGGTGTTTGGACATTTGAAACTATAAGTCCTATGACTGTATTGTGCACTATCTTGAAGTTATAGCATGCAAAGTGCACTATTAGAAAAACTCAATTCCTGCAGAAAAACAGTAGAATTCTATCCTAGTAAATAGAGATCATTAACATCATTCCTAACCTCTACTGGGATACATGCACATGTAATGACGTACATAGATATTAAAATTTTACCCCATATACAAAATGAAGAAAATGGATTACTATTTAATCACAGTGCCATATATTTCCTGTTTGAAAAGAATTTACAATTGTTCATAACAGCACAAGAAACACTTGCAAACTTTCATCACATGGACCACCAGTGGTGAGATAGAAGTTTATAGATGCTTCCTCTGTTTTCTCTCCAGAAGTTGTTAATAAAAACTAAGTGAAAGATCTACTATTATCCCACAACGATTTAGTGGTACAGTAGAGCCCACTTAATTGGATATCTCTTAACTGAATAACCCTGTTAATTGAATATAATTTCCCTACACGAAACTATTTACCATACCCCCAGTACAAATTTGACCTGTTAATTGAACAAAGGTTATAGAGTAAACTCCTGTTAATTGAATAAAAATCTTGCAACTTGTCAAGAAATTACCCTGACTCTCCCCAGTTTTCCTTTGTTTATAGACCTATTCGGCATCAGTAATCCAATACAAGCATTTAATCTATTATACCTTGTTTGACAGAGATCATGGAGTGCTGTCAAACAAGATATAATGGTATAAATGCTAAGTTTATCTCCAGAACACAGGAAAGTGACACTTCCCTGTTAATTGAATGGTCTAGTTAATTGAATAATTTTTATTGGCAAATTGGCTATTCACTTAACAGGGTTCCACTGTATTCCCCCCACATACTGTAGTCTCATTATTTTCTTTCTGTTTGTTTGTTTCATTTCGCGATTTCACTACCAACCTCGTTAATAGCGCATTACATTTTTGCACTGCACAGTGCAAACGCTCTTGTGTATTTCAGTCTACTTCATTCTTCTGCAGTAAAGAGCGCATTAACAAGCATTTTCTGATTTGTGGCAGGACTTCTAGTTTCAACTACAAGTTTTAAAATACAATTAACAGGGTTATTCAGTTAAAAGATATACAATTAAGTGGGCTCCACTGTAGATGTGTCTAAAAATGACTTGTTCCATTTTAATGTCTGAACTAAGAAGTGATATATTTTGTGATATGCAAACTATCTTCTGCAGAAACTTGTATTTACAGAGTACTATCTCTGTCTGTGGATGGTGAATCAAGGTCATTCCTGTTCACCCATGGGGACTAGTTTTTACTTATCTCTTCTCTCCTCCCAATACCTGGAAACTATCTCGTTTATGATATCCCATACCACATTCTTTCCTATGATCTTGAATGATAACTCTCCTTTGTGTCTCCCAATAATTACACATCCTTCTTTTCTCCCATCCCACTTCCCCATTATATGTCTCTCTCATATTTTGGTCATTCTAAGAGAAGGTGTTCAAAAGTCCCCACTACTTCTAAATTACACAATGTCACTCCTTTTCATGGTCTTTACCAATTTTTCTCTAAACTGAACATGACTACGACTTAAGCCTTTACCCAACAAACTGTCCACATCCGCCCGCATAATGTACAAACTAAGCAGCTGAAAAAAATACATTTTTCAAAAAATCTCAACAAAACCATATCATGTGACCCTTCATTGGAATCAGCTAGTCAAGCTCATTACAATGAAGTTTTGTGAAAAAATATATTGTCAAGTTGACAACGGGCTTGTTTGATATTTGTAGCAAATAGAGATGGATGGTTATGAAATTTGGAGGGTTTTTTTTTTCCGTTTCGTTTTTTCGGGAGAAAAAAATTGGAAAAAAATTGGATTATAGTTCAGTTTTTTCCTGAAACATTAAATTCATACACAAGACAAGCGAGTACATATATCAATTTACTAACAAAATGTTATCAAAGTTAGAGGCTTAAACATAACCTTGATTGAAAATGTTCCCCCCCCCCCCCACCCCACCAAACCAACTCGCTCCACTCACGTTCATCCAAAAATTCATGTAAAATAGTCAATTGTCCTTTGGTTTTGCGGTCTGTGTTTTTATTTCTATTTTCTTCGACAAACATTCGTCTGCTAATATTTCCGAAACTTGACACCATGTTGTTTGTTTACAGAAGAACGTGCAATAATTGAATAGTCCTGAGCTCATTAAATATGCTAATAAGCCAATATAGGTTGGTTACGTGGGTGGGGTGAGATAGTTGTCACGTGGGTAGGGTGAGACAGGAATATTTCTCCCAACTATCTCACATGACTTTATATATGTCTCAGTACCTTATCGGTGTGAGAAAAATGTACCTTATCGACCCTCTTTCCAAACACAAGTGCATTTGATATCTGATATCAGGTGCACGTTTGTTTGGAAAGAGGTTCAATAAGATACAATTTTTTTGACTCTGCGTCTGCTCTTTGATGAACATCAACTTACATGAACTGATGACTCAGGCACAGAAATAAGGAATGATGTTCATAAGCTGTTTACAGGTTATGCGTAAGTTAACATTCGTAACCCATTGAAATCTATTTTTGTTAACTTGTCTCAAAATTGTAATTCATATCCTGCCACTTTTTATGACAATTTATGGAAAAGCTATATTGATATCATGAAAATTTTTATTTTGAACAGAACTGTACATTTTGACCATTCATTGCAAACTATTAAGTGTTTGCATTCATTAAAAAAATAATCTTGTATGTCCTATCAATCTCTTAGTTAGCAATCTGATTGCAGTGGCTACCTATTCGCCCACTGTAGTGGGTGGGAAGGTAGCCACTACATTCAGATCACAGAAGTAATCAATATCTGTGTTTCAATCCAATGAATTGTGGATCACATGATCAACCATCAATAGCAGAGGTTGGCCACTTTTTGATTGGGCTGATGGAATTATTTATTTATTTATTTATTTATTTATTTATTTATTTATTTATTTATTGGTGTTTTAAGGTCACATACTTATGCACAATGGCTAATCATGACCGTGACAGTTTTATGGATGGAGGAAGCCGGAATGCCCGGAGAGAACCACCGAGTTTCGACGAGCAACTATCAGCTCCCCAACATTTTAACTCTGTTCAAGCTTTGCTCAAGCAGGGTTACAGAGGTTGAAGACATGTGTACCATCAATGTGCAGTATGCCTTAGTACACGATGTCATCGTGCCCCATGTAGGCAACCAGGATAAAGTGCCTTGCCCAAGGACACAACGTGGGTCATCCCGGATGGGGATCGAACTTGGGACCTCTTGCATAGAAGTCCAACAGTCTACCCTGAGCCACCATGCTCTGGGTTGATGGTGAAATGCTATTGTGAAGAGTGTGCTGCAGGTAACACATTTGGAAATGCCCATAACCTCTCCATAACCTGAACGACTGTTCATGACTTATTTACAGGTCTGATGTCAGTGGGAGTTCCGACGAAACCTTTTTGTTTTTTTATTTTTGAAAATTTCAATTAAAAACTGTCCTATTGACTTTAGGCAGTGGTTGAAATGAAGAACCTTGAATGCATGTAGACTCTCAGTAGGCATTGCCACTGAGGATAAGGAGGATCCTCGTCTTCACTGTTCTTGGGAGAATAAGCCCTTAGAGAAGCCACGATTGCTGGATGGAATTTGGAATGAGTGTTCAGACATGTTCCTGAAGGGACATGTACATGGTTTCAAGAGGTTCTCAGTGATGATGTTCGCAATGTCATTCACAAATTTATACAGCATACAGTTGAAACTAGAACTCCTGTCACTGTATTGTGTAGAATTTTGAAGTAATAGTGCGCTGAGTGAGTGCACTTTTGTCCCTATCAAACTTCACCGTTAGCATAACTCAATTCCTGTGGAAAAACAGCATGACCAACTCTGTACAATTCTATACTAGTAAAGTGAGATCACTGACATCATTCCTAACATCTACTAGGATACATGTATATGTAATGACGTAAACAGATATTAAAATTTGACACCATATACAGAATGAAGAGAGCGAATTACTGCTTAATCGCATCACTTCATTCTCTCCATTCGAAAAGTATTTATGATTGTTCATATCAGCATAAGAGACACTTGCCAACTTTCATCACAGGGTCCAAGTGATGGAAATTTGCAAGTTGTTCTTGTGTTTTGTCCACAGAAATTGTAAATAATTACAAAAGTGCAAAATCTATCCCACAGTGATTTACTAGTAATCCACCCTCCACATACTGTAGTCTCAACATTTTCTTTCTAGTTGATCGGTTCAGTTCATGTTTACACTACTGACCTCACTAATGGCACATTACATTTTGCATTGCACAGCACAAACACTTTGTGTATTTCAGACTACTTTATTCTTTTCCTGTGAAGAGTGTGTTAACTAATGAGCATTTTCTGTGCTAATTGTGACAGGACTTCTAGTTTCAACTGTACATGTAACAAGCCTGTCATTTCTCCATCTTGATTCCAGCATCAACCAGTTGAGCTGTTTGAGCATACCCGCACTCTGCAACATAAGACCTGTTCTAGTTCTGTGATGGGTGGCAACTCATCCATGGTTGAACCATCTCAGGACAGTGAGATTCTTAGGTCTGGTATGATCCCTGATAGTGCAGGCATACTTAACAGAACCATATTAACCCATGACCGGGCCCGCAGGCTTTTAGGTACTTTGGGATGGGGCCCCCTTCAGCACTTCAATCTTTCACCCCACTACAGCCTGACCCTGGTATGATAGGCACTATGCCACAGAAAAAAACGGTTTGTGCTAAATTGTCATTGGGTCACGCAAAATTTTTGTCAAGTTGAATGATCTTGTATGACTGAATGGTGGAATGATGTTGAGTTTCAGCCAATCTTCTGCTACATAGGTTTTTTGCATCTGACTGAAGTATAGCTGCGCTGTTGGCCATTCATTGGAAAACAGAGCAGCAATACTTCAGGCAGATAGAAACACCTAAGCTTATGATTGGTTGATGCTAAACATCATTTTAAACTGTTGATCATCTTAAGATGTAACATAGATACAAAACCAGGAAATGGCAATAATTCATGTCCCTGTGACAAATAATGATTATGGATGCCATACTCTTCTGCAGCATGCTAGCCCATGTCAAGATTAGGCTATAATTGCAACTAATTTGTATCTAAATTGCTGCAACACAGCCGCATTATTGCTCCTAAGGATTCATCTCTGTTCATCAGGATATTGTTATAGAAGCAAGAACTTGCCTATGATACCTATGATAAACAGTTCATATATCAGCGTAGTTGCAACGCATACATGTATATATTTAGGTTACCTAACACGTTACCCTAATCCAGTGCAGGGGAACAAATGATTATTACGACAGGTTACCAAAGTAAAGACAAGTGAACGATACATGGGTTATGCAAAATTTTGAAATCAGCAAGCCTGTGATTGTAAAAGTGATAAACACGTGCTTGGTTCAAGTGACAGCTGGCTGAGTTTGTCACTGCAGAGAATATGGCAGGTTGGGGTAAGGATTCTTGGTAAAGAGGAATTTGTAAATTACAGAAGTCCATTATACAGTAGGCTTGTTTTCCAAACTTCATACTTGTTGTCTTGTCATTATCAGAATCTGTAAGCTGGATTTAACAAGATACATCCTTACACAATCCATGCAGGAGGGCATAATGTTCAGAATGTTTTGTTCATCAACATGAGGCATAATGTGTGAAGTCATACAAATGTATTGTATTCCATTATTTTACAGCAAATACATACATGTATCAGAGATAATTGCCGATTGTTGACAACCAAAAAGCGCTGTCCTTTTTTAAAAACTGGCGACACTAGCATTTCTCCTAGCACGTGGAATTTCTGCCAACACACAGGAAGCTTGGAAGATAATAGTCAGAGCTGAGCAATTTCTTTCAAAAATTTTTTCACTATGCAGGGATGGATATTGTGAGGGTCTGATGCTTTTCCTGGAGTTAAACTTCATAAAAACTTCTCCACGTCCGATACATTAAATTCTATGTTGTCAACTGTAGGATAACATCTTTTCATAGGACAGTGGATTTTAAACTGAACCGTTAAATATGGACATAGGTGAGAATGCAGACTTAAACTGAGACTTCAGAAAGTCTGCCTTGTTGACACTTCCGGAGCAAGGCCGTTTTGATTTGGGGGGGAGGAGGGGGGGGGGGGGGGGGTCTGGTGCCACATTTTTAGCATTCTGGTTATTTTAGTAGCAAACAGTGTTTTGGTGGCAAAATGTTAATGTGTGTGTGAGTGTGGGGGGTGGGAGGGGGGGGGGGGGGGGAAGGGGTCTGATACAAAGTGATGAAGTTTTGAAAAATTAAAGTATCAGTGACACTTGACTGTGTGCAGTGTGTGATGAAAAGGATAATGTTCAATGTTTATGAAAGGATTATGAAGTAAGACAAGAATTGTGATAATTGAGAATATGTTAATTTCTGTTCCCTAAATGTTATGTTTTCAATAAGAATTATGTGGGTGCAGACTGTACTAGAGAATTAAGACCTGGGTTGATGTGGCCCTAACAGTTAACGTATGTCAACCAAAGTTACCAAGTAACAGTAAAATCATTCCAAAACGAGTCATCCTACCAAGTTACAATGAAATCCCTTTAGAATTATGACTTGTAGACTTTGATAAAGGAATCTCGGTCATGTAAAGGTTCGGCGGTCATAGTTGACTGATCATGACCAAAAGAGGAGCGTCTCATCTAGATATCATACCAAGTTATCCTACCAATTTACAATGAAATCCCTTCACAAAAACAACCTGTAAGCAGTGCTATAGGAATCTAGGTCAAGTGACCAGGCAGTGGTAACGGCTGACCAATCATGACCAAAATATAACAGTCTCATCTAGACATCATACCAAGTTATCCTTTCAAGTTACAATGAAATTGCTTCATAAATATGAACTATATGCAGTGCTAAACAAATCTAGGTCACGTGCCTGTGCAGCTGTCATGGTTGACCGATCATGGCCAAAATAGGACGTTCTCATCTAGGCATTATACAGAGTCATTCTACAAAGTTACAATAAAATCCCATCATAAATATGACCTGCAGACTGTGCTAAAGGTTTTCGGGTTTCGTGCTCTCGTAACTGTCATGGTTCACCGATTGCAACCAAAAGGGGACGTTCTTATCTAGACATTACACAGACTCAGCATACCAAGTTACAATAAAATTCTTTCATAAAGATGACCTGTAGATTGTGCTTAAGGTTTTTTGGTTTTCGGCTCTTGCAGCTGTCGCAGTTGAGCGATCGCAACCAAAAGGGTGCCTTCCCATCTAGACATTATACAAAGTCAACCTACCATGTTACAACAAGAGGCCTCTCGGCCAAGATAGCTCCACCCAGGGCAACTACTTTCAGGGGCAGCCATATACAGGGTAACATTTGATCCCCAATCTCTGATTCTGATAACCCTTTACCCAACATGGATAGCAGACAACATCATCATTTTTTGTGTCAAAAACATAGCTTATGGCCCCTCATTGGAACAAGTTTGTTGAGCATGTTCAATGAAGGCTCATTAGCTTTGTTTATTACACAAAAATTGAAAACATAATAAAATTTGGCAAATACATTGATGTTACTTTTACCATGTAGTCCGTGACCTTAGTATTGATGGATACAGATCTTATTGTGATTGATGGCACACTGCCTATTGACAATACATACTGTTATAAAGTTTTGTAAAAAAATATCCAGTAGTAAAGAAATTATGGCTCAGACAAACAAAATGTTGACGTTTTCCTGAGTTTTACCTTTACCATGATGCCTGAGACCTTGACCTTGATGGATGCAGACCTTATTGTGAATGATGGCACACTGCCTATTGACAATACATACTGTTATACAGTTTTGTTAAAAAATATCCAGTAGTAAAGAAATGAAAATTTTTTAGTAAATTTTGTTTCTTAACATACCTACCAATTATTATTTATTTATTTATTGGTGTTTAAGGTCACATACTTATGCACAATGGCTAATCGTGACCGTGACAGTTTTACGGGTGGAGGAAGCCGGAGTACCCGGAGAGAACCACCGAGCAACGACGAGCAGCTGTCAGCTCTCCAACATCGTAACTCTGAACTCTGCACCGCAGCACAGGCAGGGTTAGATTGGTTGAAGACATGCGCACCATCGACGTGCAGCGTCATCGTGCGTCATCGTGCCCCCATGTAGGCAATCGGGGTGAAGTGTCTTGCCCAAGGACACAACGCAGTTGCCGCAGGTGGGATTCGAACCGAGGACCTCTCAGCTTGCAGCCTGCACCTCTACCAACTGAGCCACCGCGCCCCCAACATACCTACCATAATTGTTTACAATTGGCTGTAACGTAAGTGCAAGCCCTACTTCGGACCTAACTCAAGCTGAGAAACTTTTCAAGTTAGAAAAGTGATAGAGTGCAAAAGCACGAAAAAGATCAGAAAAGGGTCGAGACCGGCACTCAACATTACAGGTACTGTCTCTGCAACCTCTTGCATTTACCGAGCGCATGTGCAACAACCGTGACATCAATTCCGTATTTCCGCCAATGAGAAGTTTGTGATTTAGCGGGGAGGCATCAATATCAAAGATATCCACATGGAGGGTCTCCGGTAAACAATTGTAGTGGGTATGTTAAGAAACAAAATTTACTAAAAAATTTAATTTCTGCTCAACCTACTCACAATTGTTTACAATTGGCTGAACAAACAATAGAAGGCGAATCACATAACCAATATGAACAAGAGCAGCAGAATAAAATGCAAGGAGGGCAGAGAATAATAGCGAAGCCTGTAATGAAGAAAGAGAGAAGGCACCTGAAAAGAACAAGGCTGAGCAGAGCACAAACCCGATAAAAACAAATTTAATAAGGGTAAACAACAGCCTGAGCAGCAAAGAGAGGGCCTAAAGAAAAAAGGTCCTCAGATTGCTGCTGTAGGTGGCGGAGATAAAAGGAGGAGAAGGTAGAAGCATTCCTCCAGTAAGCTGCATTCATAAATTCCCAGAACAAAACAGAGTTGGAGAACGCCCAGGACGTAGAAATGGCGCAAACCTCATGAGCATTAAACTGGTCCGAAACTCGATCCGAAGCAGACAAGCTGGAATAAGCCAGCTTGATTGCAAGACAGATCCATCTGGAAATAGAATGGGAAGAGATAGACTGCCTCCTAGGAATGAGAGACAGAAAGAATCTCTTCCGACCCCTCCGAATGAACTGAATGCGATTAATGTAAGTCTTGATCACACAAACAGGACAAAGAAGAGGCCTCCGGCCATCGACAGCAGAGAGAATGCAGAATGAATGCAGATGGGAGGAGGTACCAAATCAGGAAGTTGATTCTTGGCAGGAAAAGAGCAATCAGTAGTGAAGGTGACACTGTTAGCCTCATTTCTGAAGAAAGCAGAATCAACAGATAGCACATGAAGCTCACTGACACGTCTGGCAGAAGCAAACGCTTGAAGGAAAGCCATATCAGACACCACAGACCAATAGCCCTTTATCGTAATAGGCTGGAGGCCCTTGGAGTCAAAAAGGTATACCAGAAAATCTGCAATGTGAGCGATTGATGGATCACGGTAATCCACATTTTGAGCTGTACACCAGCGGCAGAAAACCTTCCACTTAGCAGCATAAGTCATGCCAGTGGAATGTTGGCGCGATGCAGAAATTCGCTCTACTAATCGTCTCGAAAAGCCTCTATGTCAGAGACAGGACCTGATAAATGACGGGCGTGAAGCGACAGGCTCGTCAGATTGTTGTGATACTTCCTGGGACGACCCTGGGAAAGAAGATCGCGACGTAGATGTAGGTGTAATTGGCCGATCTGCCAACAGAGGCCGCAGAAGATTGATCCACACCCTCTGTGGAGACAGAGGTGCGATCAGAATGATCCTGCAGCTGCAAGCACGAATCTTCGTCAACACTTGAGGAAGAATCAGTGCAGGAGGGAAGGCATAGCCGATCCAACCTGTCCAGTCCAGGGACAGAGCATCTTCCACAAATGCCAGTGGATTTGGAAAAGGAGAGACAAAAGTCTCTACCTGATTATTCCAGCGAGTGGCGAAAAGGTCGACCAGAGGATGCCCCCACCGCTCACAAATCGCCTGAAACACCGACCGATGCAGCATCCATTGTGTCGGGACAGGGAGTCTGCTAGGACGTTGATATGCCTGGGAATGTGCCGAATGGTCACCCGAGCGTTTACATCCCGCGCAGTGGGAAGATCCCAAGAGTAGAAGATCCCGAGATAGCAGATACATGGGAATCGAATGTGTGCCTCCTTGATTCCGTATGTAGGCCACCACTGTCGAACGTCGCACCCCAGCCCCAATCACTGGCATCCGCAGTAATGATGTGATCAGCTGAAGGAAGATCCAATGGGACACCCTGAGTCAACCAGGGAACATCGGCCCAAGGGTGGAGGTGACGAAGCAGGGAACGAGGAATAGGAAGTTTCAGGTCCAGAGGATCTGCATTCGGATGCCAATGATCCAACAGGAAGTGTTGGAGAGGTCGGACAAACATGTGACCTAGCAGAATGAGATCTGTCACTGAACTGCAATGGCCCAGCATCCGAAGGAAAGTCCTGACTGAGACCGAGGAAGATTGGAGCAGGTTCCGAGTCAAGGCGGAGAGAATCGTCACCTGAGCATTGGGAACCGAAACCACATTGTGAAGCGTGTCAAAATCAATTCCAAAATGACGAAATTGCTGAGAAGGAAGGAGATCCGACTTCTCGCAATTGACTCTGAAACCCAGTGACGCTAGTATGCCAAGGAACCGCCGGACATCGAACTCCATAACTGCAGCATGGTGGTGCCAATGGAGGATGTTGTCCAGGTAGGCTGATGAAGTCACAGCCGACTGAGAACAGTGAAAAGTGAGCACATGTGACATCAGTCAGGTGAAGGCCCAAGGAGCGATGGCAAAGCCGAACGGGAGAGCTTTGAATTGAAAGACTCGATCCTGAAATGAGAACCAAAGGTATTTCCGTGACACCAAATGAATGGGTACATGGAAGTAGGCATCCTTCAGGTCGATACTGGCAGCAAAGTCGCCCTGATGAACTGAACGTCGAATCGACCGGAAAGTCTCCATACTGAAATGAGGTGCTATAATGGACTCGTTCAGGATACTCAGATCGATGACAGGACGGAAAAGGCATGAGTAAAACCGCGGTGAAAGGGTGTTCCTGACTACGTTGATCACCCCTTTGGAGAGGAGATTGTCGATCTCCTGCACCAGAAGGTCCCGATGCAGAGAATCGGAAGAACCTGAGTGGGGAGGGGCACCAGAGATAAACAGGGGTGCCGACGGATGGACAGTAAAGACTGGATTAGATGACGTCGAGGACCCAAGTGTCCAACGTTATCTCTGTCCAACGGTCGAAAACAGCGACAGCCTTCCACCGACTGGAGGCAAATTGAGGTGAGGACCTTCATTTGCGGCCTCGATGTGGCCCCCGAGAGGAGAAACAACCCCGTCGGGAAGCAACAGAGTCCTGAGCCTTTCCTCCCTGAGGCTGCCAGCAAGCCTGGCCACGTCGGCACTTCTTCTAAGCAGAAGGAGTGGGTGGGGCCGAAGGCGTAGCCGACGTGGCAGATGCAGTGGGATGCTTGACAGGCCTGGAACGACCAACATCTGCAGCAGCAGGTTGGTCGAGCTGTCGTAACAAAAACTGGTCCAATAAATGACAAAGAACCTCACCATGGACAGCTTCCGCTTCCACGGAACCATGGAACAGTTGAGGTCCAACCAAAGAAGCAGACCTTAGAACAGCACGCTGCTCAGAAGGAAGGGATGGAGAAGAATCCAACACTGCATCTTGGCATGCAAGCTCCAAATTAGCCATGTTACAGGCGTGAGCATGTGTCAGGTTCATAAGAGCCTGTGACAAAACGCGCAAAGGCGCCTGAGCATCATCAAACTCCCCTGGTTGAAAATAGGTGACCAGGGCAGCGACGACATGGTCCGTGAGAGATAACATACCCAGCATCTCTCGGGACAGACCCACCATAGGCTTAGTCAACCCGAGGGAAGAAGAATCTTCATCCACAGTAGTCATCCCTTGGAAGACTGGTGGACAGACGGACTCATAAACACGAAACCGCGACAGAGGCAGAAAAGTATCAGCTCGTGAAAAGAGGGTCTTAGAACGCATTTTGGCATCCAAGTCCTGGATGGACTCAACAACCTGACCCGATTGCAGAGGATGCAAAACCCCAGAGCTAAGAGGCTCAACAGGGTTACGGCGCTCCACAGAGGACCACGGCCGGACGGTCACTGATGGCTGGTCTGAAGGCTAAATGTCTGGCAATAAGCCAAAGACAAAATCCAAAGCCTGCCCCAAGACTGACGAGAGGCCACATCGCCTTCAAGAAAATCATCATCCTCTGGAGCAGAAGAGATGTTGCCTAACTCGGGCTGACCAGCAGGAACATCCTGTGAATACTGAACAGTATCCAAAGGGCTAGACGAGGAACCTCGGCGACTGACCAAAGGAGGCTGTGCCTCAGGAGGCACAGGGAAGCTAACTTGAGGGTTGCTAGAAAGCAACTGGGTGAGCACCAAAACGGCCTGTCGCAGCTCACCCTGAGAATCCGTCATAGCAGCAGCGCCTGACAGAGTGTCTTACCAATGGACCCTTCTAGCAGAAGAACCCAAATCCTCAGAAGGGACAGACAATGAACATCGATCAGCAGACAGAATATGGAGATGGTGAGAAGACACCGGAGGATAGTCCCAAGAGTGATGCCCAGGGGCAATCACTGACCTCTGTGGAACAGAAGGCCCTGTCTGCAAATACTCTAGAGAGACCGATGGTGTACGTCAATCAGTAGCTGGACCTCGGACACGATGAGAAGACACCGGAGGATTGTCCCAAGAATGACAGGAACCTGCCATTGGCCTCTGTGCGGCAAAAGGCCCCAACTGCCCATCCTCTGAGACCGACGACAAGCATCAATCGACAGCAAGACTTGGAACACAGTGAGGAATCACCGGAGGAAGGTTCCAAGAGTGACAGCTAACCAGAGCTGTCACTGACCTCTACTGAACAGCAGGCTCTGGATGCCAATGCCCCAGCCCCATCCTGCTAGTCGGCACACCAGCAGGGGAAGGCGGAACAACAAACAATTCGCTCGAGGGGCAAGGAATCACTGCCGAAGTGACCGAATGGCCTAACCGACCAGGAGCAAACCTAGCCAGATGAGACGGAGCAGACAGCAAACCCGCACAGCTTCGCCGAGAAGCCAGGGGAGGCTGAGAGCTCAGAGACACACAGCAGATACAGTCTTGGACCCCTCAGACTGTACACCATCCCCAAAAGAGATAGAAGTGCCACTATCATACAAGATAGGATCAGTAGTAACAACTTCCCCAGCAACTGTCGAGGGCGCAGGAGGCAAATCGGAGAGTGTCACCGAGCTGACCTCGGAGAAGCTCTTGACGAAAACAGCCGCCTCAAGAGTGGCATCAGAAGACAGTCTCCACTTCAGGCATCACAGCACTACCACCGTCAACAGCTGCAGAGGAACCTGCTACAGAAAGAGACTGATCATCATCCTGCGTGACAGAGTCACCATGTGCATTCCCAGAAATGACTGAAGAGGCACGGCTACCCTTACCATGAGAACGAGGCATTCTAGCCCTGGAGAGAACCACCTTGTTCACGGATTCCCAGAATTTTGAGGACCAAACCCCACAAATACCTCAGGAATGGGCCTGTGTGCAATTGTTGCAAGTGACACATGTAGCATGAGAATTGTCTACATGTTTCACCTGCAAGAGGTACAAGGAATTGTTTTCGGCATAATTACAATATGATCAATGAAATCAAGCTTCCCGCTGATGAAAAACCGAACAACAAAGGGTATGTTCTCATCTAGACATTATACTGAATCATCCTACCAAGTTACAATGAAATCCCTTCATAAATACAATCTGCAGACTGTGCTAAAGGTTTTTGGGTTTCGGGCTCTCGCAGCCATCATGCTTGACCGATCGCGACCAGAAGGGGACATTCTCATCTTGATCTGAATCGAACCTGCATATGAAATTTCATGATGATCGGACAAGAACTACAGGGTGTAGCCTATTTCAAAGAAAATGTGAACAGACTCACAGACTTCTGCATGCGTGATCACAATAGCTTATCCTGATTTTATCAAGTTAAGCTAACAGAGGCCTGAAATGCTCACCTGACCAAAGTTGTTTAAAGAAGGATTTAATTAGCATCTATGGCTAGTTAACACTACAGGGGAATGAAATTATTTAATTATTTATAACTACTGTCCATGCCAGATGATTTTTTTCTAGTATTGGGATAGGGCCCTGCGAATCGGGAAATTTATGTTCGAATCGAATCTCGAATCGAATCGGGACTGATGTCAACATCGAATCGAATCTTGAATCGAATCAGGATAAACTCGAGAAATAAGTATAGCTGGTATTATCTTGTGCAGAAATGTCCGGACAGCACTGCGAGAAGAGATCGTTGACATAACTTGACAACTTGGCAACTTGGCGTTGTTTTAATTTTCTTTCTCGTTGAATGGCCATTCAGATGTTCACTTGGCCCGAGTATAAATTCAAGACAAAAAATATGGACAGAAATTAAGGTGTTACTACCCCGAGATCTTTGAGACAAACCTCTAAATTGAAACATGAGAATTAAAAGCACAAATGTAATACAAGTGTCACATTAATTCCCATGGGTTGAAGTCAGCTACAGCCACTAACTTCACGTACGTTAGCGTGGCTAAATACATGTACATCTTATAGGAACCTCATTATTGTAATGTTTGGTTGTTTTTGTATTATCAGAATTCGGGTCTTGTAGATTTCAGTCTGTTCTCAACTCAATAACTCAGTATACATCAAAAGCAGCGAAGGCGTTAAACTGTGTTAGCTTCTGCATTAGTTAACTCGAATATTGACGCAGTGCTTATTCACACAAATTGCTTTTACTTCATTCCAACTTCCAAGTACCAATGCCGAACAATGCAAAGAAATTAAAGAGGTTTTCCTCCCACAGTTTTCTAACATAATGAGAGCGCTCCAGGCGACATGCCCCCATTATTTTGTTAGAAGATTCTGGGACTGGGAGTGGACATTAGGCCCATAGCTGGATATTTTGGTTGTATAGATGGGGCGTGGACAGGTTACAAGTTAAAATAGCTCCAATTTGCAAAAGTCACAAAACGAACGTTTAATTTCCCGTTCTAAAAACTCAAAATGTACATTGTCGAACACTAATTTGTTTTCCTCGAAGCTTCATTTGACTAACGAATCATCAAACTATTCGAGATCGATATATGAATACCAAAGCAATGTCGACATCAAATCGAATACTCAAAGCTTCGCAGGACCCTATATTGGGATGCTACCACAGAAATAATGCCCAGATTTTAATGAAAAACTAGGGAGTCCAAATATCAACCTAGGGACTTGACTTGAACAAACTTGAAGGATTTTGAATACCAAATAGCAAAAGATTCTGACTGGTTGTTCTGGAGAGTAAGATTTTGAGAATATTACCAATTTTGCACTATGTTCAAATAACCCCATCCCCCCTGGGAACACAAATATCAACCCAGGGACTTTTTATTTGAACAATTTGAATCTGAACCTGTCAAGGATGCTGTATACCAAATACCACAGGATTCTGATTGTATCTCAAGAAGCAGATTTTTAAAGATTATAATTTATTACTCACATTGGACTAAGTTAAAATTCTAGCTCCAACAGGGTGTCCAAATATTAACCCAGGGACTTGGTTTGAACAAAATGAGATCTAACCACCCGAAGGATGCTGTATACAAATGACATAAGCTCTAAGCTTCTTGTCAAATCCTTCCTTTACTTAGCAATTTGTTTAGTGTTAAGTATATGTTATATTGTGAGCTGCTGTGCCTTGTATTGTTACTTTTATTTGTTGTTAATTTCTGTAACGTATAGCATAATATTCTTTGAATCAACATTGTTTAAACTAAATATCAGAAGATTCTGACTGGTGGATCTGAAGAAGAGAGCCCCAATATTAACTGAGGGACTTGATTTGAAAAATTTGAATCTGACCCCTGTAAGGATTCTGTGTGCTCAATATCAAAATATTCTGAGGAGGTGCTATACAAGTAAGGTGCTATATGAGAGGAGAAATTTGTTTACTTTGAAATTACCACTTCTAATATTCCATAAATTCAAATTAAATATACACAAATTATACAAATATCAAAATGAAGGTTGTGATGTATCGAACATGAAAAATATATGCAATCAACTCACAGAGTTGACAGCAGACACCAATGGTTTCTGGAAGTCTGCTACCATATTCGTACCAGAACTGATAATCTAATATATAAAAAGCAAAGGTCTGTATCTATCTCTCTATCTTTGTTCCGGGTGAACTCCTCCGTTTCTCGACCAATCGATCTCAAATTTTCTACACGGATTAATTCATCCCTGCAAGTGACATGGGATGGATGCCATGCCCGTCTGGATGACCTTGACCCTGAAATTGATGACCTTGACCTTTTATTTCGAAAACGGCTGGGCCGATCAGGCTAAAATTTCATATGTGCGGGTATATTGACCCATCGATCATTTTGCCTTTATCTGGGTTCCGGTGCAGGGTGACCTTGAGCTAGAAATTGGTGACCTTGACTTTTTATTTCGAAAACGGCTGGGCCGATTGGGATAAAATTTCATATGTGCGGGTATATTGACCCATCGATCATTTTTACTTTATTGGGGTTCCTGTGCGGGGTGACCTTGACCTTGAAATTGGTGACCTTGCCCTTCTATTTCAAAAACACCTGAGACGATCGTATATAACCATCTTCTCCCTTGCAACGCTGGGTAACACCCGCTAGTAAAATAATATTTCTGGCAAACAACTTGTGGCAAATGTGCTTCAGATATCCAAGAACAAATCTGAGACATCAAAATTTGTCAAAACGCAACGACAGAGCTGTGTGGGTGTAAATTCCCAAACTCTTGTCATTATTTACATTGCCTGTTTATTTAGATTTTTGGTCAAGGTCACTGGACCGAAAAAGCATCGATATACAATGCAGTCTAAAATCAAATAACGAGAAATATCGCCTTAATACTACTATAACGCTGATGATAGGTTGTTTAAATTGCTGCTCAACTATTATTCTCTAACTAATAAAAACTTTGAAAGTAAATTCTTTACCATTCTAATGCAAATATTAAAGTTCATGGAGGTCATGCTCACAGCATTATCAAACCTGTACAGCGCCTCACGTGATATTATTCCTGCAAAAGATATATTTTTAGAAACTCAGTGTAAATATTGACCTGTCAAGATTTCAGCATGTGTTAAAATGGTAAGAAAGTGTTGTTTTATCTCATGTCTTATACAATAAGCTACTAGTTTTACAATAATTTATCAATTTTCCCAAACAAATCAATCGTTTTATTGCAACTTTCACTTGTGTGTTATTGATGTATGCACTTGCATGTGTGGGCCTATATGCATGTGTATACCCAGCTGCATATTTATGACACCAAAAGGCTGTGCAGGGGAGGTTGTATGGGGGGGGGGTATGATTTTCCTTGTTTCCGGTATCCATGACTACATGGGGCAAAGTTAAAATTCCAAGGTTTGCCTCTGATGAACTGTTGACAATTGGACAGGGGATGAGTGTGCCTGTGTGTTAGGCTTTTTTTTGCTTTTGGGGGGTTGGGGGGGGGGCGTTTCTACCTAATTCACTCTCAGCCTTGTATAATTTTGACGATGAGGAGAGTGGGCTCGACCGAGTCGTTTCGGCCAAAGCCTTCTGGTTTCTATTTGCGTTAGGTGGGAAGGCTGGATGGGGTTGGGGTATGAAGTGTGTCTTAACTAGACATGAGCAAAGCCCGAAATTGCATATTTCTGCCCCAAAACATGTCTCCTTATCACAGAAAGGACACAAGGCAGAAATGGGAGTTGTCAAATTTTTCTGAATTTCAATGAAAAACAAGGCTATCAGTGGCCATCTTGGATTTGGCATATAAATTGTAATCAATTCCATTTTAGCACCCTATGGGCCAAACCCATCACCCGATCTTTTTAAGAAACATGAGTGAATGACTTGGCATTACTGGATCTTTCTATTTAGTTCATTCCCTCCTTGAACAAGTAGTTGTGGCTGGTAGTAGTAGTAGTGGCTGGTGTGTGAACAGCGAAGTATGAGTGTGTGATTCTGCGATGTTGCATTACATGCCAGCTGTGGATGTTGGGAATGTTCACCAGTACTATGCAATCCCCACCGTACCTAGGTGTAAAATAGGGACCTGTTGAGATGCTTGCCTTGTGTGCCCGTCTGTAGAGCACCGGAAGTCTGCTCCATTGGGTTGAGCTGAGAATGTCATAGAATGAACAAAGGGTGTGAACACCTGTGATGTGGGGTAATAATGTAAGTCAGAGAGCAATGCGGTGGATTCTAGATGTTAGCATTGCATTACATTACAAGTTGAGCTGCAGTGTCATTGACACTTTCATTCCTTCTCCCCTGTGTTGATAATTCCAGCACTTGACATAATTTCCTGAGAAGCCCTTCCCAAGAAATATGTCAAGTCTTGGAATTATTATCAAAGGGATATATTATTTACTTATTGGTGCTTAGTATCACATCAACATCTAAGGCGGTATCATGGCAATACAAGGATTACAAGTATAAAGCCAAGACTAACCAGCCAAGACTAACTAATCATTTATACCCATTGCCAACATCAGAGGACTTTCACCACAGTCATTGGTTACCAGCGGATCCTATTTTACCAGTAAAACAGGATTTGTTTACCACAGGGAACAGCACTACTCCACTTCCCATGTTCTCATGTAAACTGTGAGGTAAAGTTTCTACTGGTTATGCAACAACTTATTTCAGCTGGTACTGCATCCATCAGCTCAACTCAACTCAACTCATCAACTCTACTGATGAACTCAACTCATCAACTCAACTCAACCCATCAACTCAACTCATCAACTCAACTCATCAACTCAACTCAAAAACTAAACTCATCAACTCAACATCAACTCAACTCAACTCAACATCGACTCAACATCAACTAAATTCAACACTGATTCATCAACACAACTCATAAACTCAACTCACCTCAACAACTAAACTCATCAACTCATTATCAACTCAACTCAACATTTCAACTCATCATCATCATCATCATCATCATCATCATCATCAACTCATCATCATCATCATTATCATCATCTCATCAATCACTCTCTTTCTCAACCCCATCATCCATCTGACAGTGGCGTAGATAAAGGGGGGAGGGGGGGGCATAGCCCCCCCCCCCCCCCCCCCCACAGAAGTTTTGTCAGAAATTTTTTGGGACCATTTTTAGGCTAATATATGCCTAATAACATTCAAATGCTGGCTTTGGGGATAAAAACATGCCATTTTGGGTAAATTTTGAGTAAAAAAGACCAATTTTCAGTACATTTGCAGTAAACAACAGATTCTTTCTGTTTGTTTGGGTTTTTGTTGTTGTTTTCGGTCTGTCGGAAAATTTTGGGGCTTGCCCCTCCGTCAGCGATAAGCTATCTACCCCACTGCCATCCAACAATCCACTGGGACATCTATCCATCCATCCAACCATTTAGTCGACATTTTTTGTTTTACATTTTTTGTTAAATATTATTATGTTTTTATCTGAGCTTTTATTTACAAAGAGAGTAATCCTTTTTCAGGTTTTATTTTCTGTTAATGTTATATGAGAAGCAATCCTGGAAATGAGACAGGTGCAAGTGCAATTGCTCCTGTCAGCACCCGTGTTTTCTATTTTACGGGAGCTAAAAAATGCACTTGTCAAAAAATATTGTGGAACTTTAATATACTGTAAAAGCATATAAATGTGTTTTGTTTTTAGAAAGCTACATCCTGTGACCAATGGGAAGTTACTGTCGTAGTTCGGCAGGACCTTATGCATTCAAAGTTTCTGGTGTTTAGTGACAGTATTCCCTCAAAATTCATGTACTAACATTTTACAGGGGCAATAAACCCTGTCTCTGATTTCAGTGAAGCTTAACCCTTTACCTAACATGAAAAGTAGATGACACTTGCAAAAAAAATTCTTGAATAACTCATTTTTTGTCTCAAAAACATAGGTTATGACCCCTCTTTGGAACAAGCTCATTCCAAAGAGGGGTCATAACCTATGTTTTTGAGACAAAAAATGAACAAAATAATGAAAATTAATTGGTGATTTTTGTGAATAGTGCTGGCCAGTTTTGGCCGTTACGGTTGGTAAAGGGTTAAAACTGCACCCATCAATTTTGTTCACTTCCAGTACTGGAGAAGCAGTTTGCTTTGAAGGCCTTCTATTTAATACATATCTCATTTATTGTAGTATATTGTTTGTTTTATTATTCCTAATATTACAGCTCATATTTTGGGACACTCAAAAGAATTATCACCTACTGGAGCTTACACTCCAAAAAATATACATCACCTCACCAAACATTTACTCTCAGTAACAGTGGATTGACATTTAAAAAAATATTTTCAGTGAGAGGCCCCTGGACCCTCCACCAGTGGCAGGGACACACCCTACGGTCTATGTGAGATGCCCATACCATCTACAGAGCCCTGGTCCTCTTAGACGTAAGATGGTAAGGGGTATTACAAAAGCTTATGTAACAGCCTTCTTCCACTCAGCCTCACCCTTCAAGATATGCCTGTTACACATCAACCTCCAAATCCCCCTCTCCTCTTCAGAAATTTCCACCACTGACTTTCACATGCTGTTCTGCCTTTTAAGAAGTCAATACACCTGGTATATTATATAAGTAACGTTAAAAATGTGAGACAACCCGGTTAATCACCCTAAATTAGAGTGACATGTGCCATTAAAAAATCTGAGAGTGACGGTATGTGCATTATTTTATACAACTGGCATAAAATTACCTTATCTGCAGAGGTGAAATGGCCAACAAAAATTCACCCCGAGAAACTTCACTGGCCCATATGGCAACAGTGGCAGCACATCTACCAATTTACCGGGCCTGCCATGCATACCCCCCACTAGTGACAACAAATAGTTGTGTTTTTAAGTCATAAAATCTTGATCTGTATCAGCTGTTTATTTGGCCTATTGGGAAATCTCAAAAGTCCTACCCAGTGACTTTATTAAAAAACAAGAGCAATGTGATGCATGGCATATGCCCCCTCCTGAAATATCATGGATAGAATTACAAAAACAAACAAGATCAGTCTTGCAGAACTTTAGTTATAGAGTGGAAATCAATTTCAAGTGTATTTAACATTGGAGGTCACTGTGACCTTGACCTTCTGCACATCATGGTCAAAATAAATAGGCTTCTTCCACGCATCATACCTAACCCACATGCAAAGTTTGGTAAAGATCTGGTTGGTACAACTTTAGTTATAGAGCGGAAACCAATTTCAAGTGTATTTAACATTGGAGGTCACTGTGACCTTGACCTTTGGTACATGACGGTCAAAATACATAGGCTTCTTCCACTCATCATACCTAACCCACATATGAAGTTTGGTAAAGATCCGGTTGGTAGAACTTTAGTTAATTGACAGTATGCAAAACGTTAACAGGTGGACGATGACGGATGTCGGACGACAGACATTGTGATAACATAATGCCCCCTCCTCACAGAAGTGAGTGGCATAAAAATGATATAAGAGTAGGGCCAGCCTGCCATGTCATAATGTTTACAGCTATTTTGTTAACTTTCCTCAGTAAGACATGGTATGTTGATGATATGTTCAAAGCTTTTCAAAACCCTTTGCAGCAACTGTGGACTATTCATGCATTGATTAAACAAAATGACTGTACAAAACAAATCCCTTTAATATTCGCCCTCATGCCCAGGACAAAAGAAGATTGCATATAAGAATTCTCACGTTTATAGTAAACGTTTTGCCTGATAGGTGTGTGAACAGTGTAGTAATGGGCTTTGATGTTGTTAATAAAAGTATAAGTTCAACTTTAGTCTTCATTTTTTGTAACTGAACCCAAAAATTTACGACATACCATCCAATGGATGGTATGTCGGAAATTTAATTTTATGACATCATTAGGTCTACCTCTCATTAAAAACTGACACCAGTATTGCTGATTGCTGTTATGTAACAGTTGTTCTAAAAATAGACTAACCAGTCTGACTGACTGTGCTGGAACTTTTTCTGGGTCACCGTGGTGATTACTTAAACAACAAGAGGGATGTTACATCCCAACGCTCACCTACATTCGCGCTTGATAATGTCGTTCCAATGTAACATGCCTAATATTTAGTTAATATAAATCATTAACTAGGCATCAAATGATTAATGTGGTTTATGTGATGGCTTTGGAAAGTCTATATTTCTGCATTTATTATATATCAATTCAACATAGAATCATTGGATATAAAAGCATTTTTTTCTTTTAGAAATGTTTATGATTAAGAATATGAATCGTGAGGCCAGATATTAAATCATAAATAAGAATTAGGAAAGGCTTTCATAAATCACTGAAATTGTAATTGAAGTACATTCATTGGTTAAAGAGGAGTTGCGGAAAAACATTCGTTCAAGAAAGTGACTATAAGTCCCAACAAAAATACATCACATCAACAACTAAAATAAGCCTTAATGTTACTAGTAACAAGTATGAGAAAGTATTAAATAAAAAAAAAAAGTTAAAAAAAATTTTTTTTAAAGAAAGTGAATATAAGTCCCAAAAATCCCCCTCAAATATGCATGTAATAAGGGCGCAACGTTACCGCAATGTAGTTTAGTAACCCATGCGTACAATATCAATTGCCTGGAAAGACACATAGAAACAGAACTTACCTTAACACCTCACCTTAACACAAACTTTTAGAACTTAAAATTGAGTAAGTCAGACAAAAACGTGAACATTGTGACTGAAAAAAAGAAAAGAAATCAGTTAAATTTCTGCATACAGTAGGGTTAATACTTAAAGTTGTTATTGAAATGAGAAAATAAACAGTAATGAGAGGTGAAGGCACCACAATCTGCACAAAAGCTGACTTTAATGCAAATTCTTACAACACCTAAATGCTAATTCTTACAACAAGTTTTGGCAGAAAATCAGCCTCATATTCCTCAAATATGCATGTAATGGGGGTAAATATTACTGCAATGGAGTTCAGTAACCCAAGTGTAGAATATTAATCGCCTGGAAAGACACACAGAAACACAACTCACCTAAACACAAAGTTTACAAAGTTTTACAACTTAAAATTTACTAAGTCTGAGAAAAACATGAAAATTTTGACTGAAAAAAAAGAAAATTTCCATTAAATTTCTGCATACAGTAGGGTTAATACCTACAGTTGTTATTGAAATATGAAAATCAACAGTAATGAGAAGTTAAAGCAGCACAATCTGCACAAAAACTGACTTTAACGCAAATTCTTACAACACCTAAACGCAAATTCTTACAACAACTTTTGGCAGAAACTTTTAGGTGAAATTTGGAAAAAAGTCGTAGTATCAGGGTTAAATACTGTTCCGATAGTCCCATACAACCTACATATGCAATATCAAAGGCCTGAGCCCACTGATCTTTGAGAACTCACCTTAACACCTCACCTTAACACAAACTTTTAGAACTTAAAATTTACTAAGTCCGAGAAAAACATGAAAATTTTGACTGAAAAAAAAGAAAATTTCCATTAAATTTCTGCATACAGTCGGGTTAATACTTACATTTGTTATTGAAATATGAAAATTAACAGTAATGAGAAGTTAAAGCACCACGATCTGCACAAAAGCTGACTTTAACGCAAATTCTTACAACACCTAAACGCTAATTCTTACAAGTTTTGGCAGAAAATCAGCCTCAAATTCCTCAAATATGCATGTAATGAGGGTTAAATATTACTGCAATGGAGTTCAGTAACCCAAGTGTAGAATATTAATCGCTTGGAAGGACACATAGAAACACAACTCACCTAAACACAAAGTTTCACAACTTAAAATTTACTAAGTCCGAGAAAAACATGAAAATTTTGAGTGAAAAAAAAGAAGATTTTCGTTAAATTTCTGCATACAGTAGGGTTAATACCTACAGTTGTTATTGAAATATGAAAATCAACAGTAATGAGAAGTTAAAGCAGCACAATCTGCACAAAAGCTGACTTTAACAAATTCTTACAACACCTAAACGCAAATTCTTCCAACAACTTTTGGCAGAAAATTTTAGGTGAAATTTGGAAAAAAGTCGTAGTATCAGGGTTAAATACTGTTCTGATAGTCCCATACAACCTACATATGCAATATCAAAGGCCTGAGCCCACTGATGTTTGAGAAATTAACCTTAACATTAAATCTTACAATACTGGACACGCCGGACGCCGACGCCGACGCCCGAGGTTATCACAATAGCTCACCACATCTTACAGATGTAGGTGAGCTAAAAACAAATCAGCTGTAAACTTAATTACAATCTTCTCTCTTTTTCTCTCTCTCTGGTAATAAATCATTTAACCAAATTGTTAGGTTGTAGGCCTATGCAATTAAACTAGTCATGATTGAAGGGATGAATTAAAGTACATGCAGACTGAATTAACTACTACTTGCACAAGGTGTGAAATAAAATTTGGGTGGTGTGACAAAGCAATAGAAGCTTTTTTCCTCCAAACAAACATCTGTTTTAACACCTCTGCACATGTCATGGTTGAGGAAAAACAGGAGACTGGAGGAATCAACATTTTCAATTATTTTTATTATTATTTTAGCCTAGTCATAATTATGGTGATCGGACACTAAGAAACAAGACACTAAGAAACAATTTTGGGTAGGACAATAGGAAACAGGACACTAAGAAACACTTTTTTCATTTTTTCAACTAATAATTTATTTTAAAAAATTTGATGGAAACAAATTCTTTCTGAACCTACAAAAATGTTAAAATATGTATTTGTGCCATCATTCATCCTTCTGGTGATTGTTGGTTTAGGGAACTGAAATAGAACTAGAAGGTTGATACAAAGCTGTTTTATTTACATCCTTTATAGATAGATATATACATAACATGACACAAGAAATATATAGTATAATACATAGCACGAGGAAACTTGTTTAGACATGTAGTAATCTGTTCTAATTTTTCTAATCACTAACCCTCTACTTAGCACACTATCAGATGATCAACATTTAACAATACATGTATATATATGATGTATGTATATAGCACAGAAAAAATGGTAGCGACTATAGTTGTCACTGGCAGAACAAAATCTGAGAGATGTTGTTGTGCTGCTGGTATCTTTGGTTGGCGATGTATACTACATTTGGCATTCTCTGCCACTGGCAAACGTTCTCGTATCTCTGAACCCACTGCACCTATTGTCTGAGCAAAGATCTGCCCAGGCTTCTCAAAAGATTGAACATCTTGATCATGCATGGCATTGCAGCACTTAGTGTATGCTATTGCTGTCTCATCTGGAGGATGGTTAAATGATATGCTTGGTTCAGGTTCAGTCATATCTAGATTGGTAAAAAGAGTTGCAAGACAACCCATTCTAGTTTCACTTGTGCATTTCCACCAAATCTTATTCTTTCTTGTGGCTTGTAGCTCTTTGTTGTCATTACTGTTAATTTATTCATTTACATGTGTTTTATTTTTTATCTACCTATTCTCTTTTAGTAAATAGTAAACATTACTACTTAATAAATATGTTAAAATTTGTATGTAGGAATATTTTCTGTCAGGAGATATAGCAATTTATATTTAGTAATAATGTCAAAAAAATGGTAAATAATAATGATAAAAATAAAAACACTAAAAATATGTACTTAACTAAAAATTTGAATGGGAATTATTTGGAAAAAGTTGTTTCCTAAATATAGTAACTTTCAAAATAAGAAAAATGTGTTTCTTATTGTCTGTTTCGTAGTGTCCTGTTTCTTAGTGTTTGTTTCTTAGTGTCCTGTTTCTTAGTGTCCTGTTCCTACAACCCATAATTATAACCACATGTAGATTACAAATTCAACAGAAAACAATTATGTTTATCTTATTCAATAATGACCGGCTTGGTTTAATCAGGCGATCGGCCACACTCCTCCCCAGCTAAAAACATGTTTCTGACAGCCCCAAAATACCGTCATTTTTCATCCAAAAGCCGCCGAAAGTCTCCATTTAATAACAGATTTCCAAATTTCCTTGGGGAAGAGGGCCTCCTCACCCCCAAACCCAAACCACCTATCATCATTCATGCCTTTTGGCATCTGTTTCAGTATCTCGACACTTTCAAAAGGGGACCCATCACAAAATCATCTCAGG